>JAVLUX010000032.1:10529700-10949700 GCA_032164185.1 Moxostoma hubbsi | reverse complement strand
TGGTTTCTTGACTGGTTGTTGACATAAGTGTAGCTCTAGATGTAAGTGCAAAGATTTTGCAAACGCAAGTTACAAATACCCTGGGGGCTAAGCCCCCCCTGTCTTCCAATCCTAGTGACGTCCCTGCCTTTAGCTACGTTTTCTTGAGGTAAAGGAAAGGGGATATTTTGGTTTGCTATGGAAAACTGTAGTCTAGCTAGAGTGAACAAGCAAAATACAAGAAATGGTTAACTTAGCGAGCTAATCACAACTCTTTATTCTTTGCCAATAATATAACCTATCTCTATAATAGGCATATAAAACGATATCAATCCCCATAGAATGTTGTTGTCACTGAAAACTAAATGTCATAGGGTCCCTGTTAATGCTATTACCGTTGTATCCTCCTTGTATACATCATTTGGCAGAATAAATCATCTTTAATTGAGAAACGCTCAAACAGTTGTCAAATTTCACTATGACCTTAAAATTCTGGTTCTTGGGTTAAACTGTATGCAAGCCAAACTACACAGTGAAATTGCACTCTGATTGAACCAATCCACAGTGCAGTTTCAGTAATTAAATAGCATTCTGTGGACAACTTATCTTATATAGAGAGGAATTAGATATAGTATGCTATTACTTTATCATACATTTACATGAGCAGACAGATAGCATTTAAGTCATTGCTTATAGAATAACTCATCGGGAGCAAAGTCTGGCCTAAGTAAATTCCCCCATGCAGCTTTGATGTGTCTAAAAGCTAACATTACAGTAACGTTTCTTTAACAGAATAGAAATGGAAGAAGAGGATATGTCTGTCACGTTTTACTTGGTAACTTCTTGGTTTCTTGACTGGTTGTTGACATAAGTGTAGCTCTAGATGTGAGTGCAAAGATTTTGCAAACGCAAGTTACAAATACCCTGGGGGCTAAGCCCCCCTGTCTTCCAATCCTAGTGACGTCCCTGCTGCAGGGACCTTGCAAGTGAAACTGCATCAGAAATCAAATACATTTTAAAAGGTGTCTGTAAGGGTTAAGGTGTTGTAATAATAATTAGCTTAAAAGTGCTAAGCAATTTCAGCCATTTTGCTAGCATCCAGTAGATTTAAACCATGTTCACACTAGCATGTTGCTGTTTGAAAACACATTAAATTAGCTTTGTTTGGTGTTCTCCTCCAACGGAAATGGAGCATTTCGAAAACATTCTCCATAACCGCATACTTTGGAAAATGATGACGTTGGGAAATTGAAAATTTAAGTTTCAAACTTAGTGTAAAATTTTGTTTTCACTGCATTTTGGCCTCCCATCCACATGTACTGTTCTAGGACACTGAAAATGTTTTGAGGTCTTTTAAAAAGACTTCCAAATTGAAGGTTTTTCCAAACATTATTTTCTGTTATGCGTGCTGACAGGTTAAACAAAAATTTTGGAATATGGTGACATCTTGAATACAATTTACACATAAAAATGTTTCTTGCTAAATATTGCGCAATTTTGACATGCATGAATTTGACAGAAGTGAAACTGGTTTGTTTTAATGTGTTTGTTGACAACCAGTGGTTGTTTGGTGTACACGGTCTTGAACCTTCATCTTTTTGTGAAGCATTTTTTTAAGATCAAAGCTTCTTAGAATCTTTGATTCGGATTCAAAGAATTTTGAGATTCACCTCAGAGCTGTTTGGTTCATTAGAACACTTTTTTTACTTTTACAAAATCCCTAAACACTTCTGGAACCAAGACATCTGACATAAAAGCTTTGCAAAACAATATCAACTGGCATGGTTATGTAAGAGTTTTAAAGCTTTTTTGCATTGCATACTGTACGTGTGGGAAAAAAAAGTTTTCAAGCAAATTTTTCAAGGTTAAAAATGATTATGATGTGTCTAGGAGGTCACTAGCCACTCAACATTTAAAGTAGCCAAAATCCACCAATGGCATTTGTGTGGTCATTATTTCAATGACAACGAGGTTAGTTTAGAAGGACACAGGACTAATGATTTAAGTCACCTTTCGAATATCTATGTCAGACAGTTAATACAGGACAAATCTGTCAATAATTTGTCCATAATTCAAGGAAGTTTAACCCCTTCAATCTAGATTGTACTTGCCTATATGAACGTTTACCAATGTTCTACCATTGTTTAACAGTGGCATTTGTAATGACAAGTCTATTACCACATGTAAGACAATGGATGTCTCCTCATTACTGTGGCTAGGTTAATGTAAATAGTCCTTTCTAAAAACTAATGGCCTAAACACATTTAGAAACCTTTAACTTTTACAGTTTTAATAAAAATAAGTTCTAGCAGGGTAATACTTATGTACATGTGATTTTTTTTATTTATTTATTTTTTTTTAATTTGCAAAGATTTCAAACAAAACTTTCACGTTGCCATTATGGGGTATATAATGAATTTATTTATTTTTTTTAATAAGGCTGTAACATAAGAAAATGGGGAAAAAGAGAAGCTCTGTGAATACTTTCCGGATGCACTGTAGGTAGGGGAGTGCCAATAATCCTCTCAGCAGTCCGAACTATCCTTTTGATGCCTTCTAATGAGTGGGATGAGTTGTAATGTCTCCGCTGGCCACCCTGATGTCGAGTAAAGTCCAACTGAATCACGCAAGATTCGCTCTGGAGCATGCTGACCATACGTGTCCACTGTTTTCAATTTATTCTGCTGAGGATCCACCTCGCGAGTGTGGCGCTCGGCTCCCATTGCAATGAATTGAAAACGCTTCACTTCGGTCATCATGTGTACATCCAGCAGAATGTGCGCTGCGGCGGTTCGAAAGCACGCTTCGCTTCATTCGCCTCATACAGATGCGGGGGTAAGTTATGAGAGGCAAGCTAATACCATTACGTTTGCTTCGCCAGCAGCTCCGAGTCACCTGACATTCATAGAATTGTCAATGCAGTAAAAAACCTGAAAAGGTCACCTGCCAAAGCTGGCTGGTAAGAGTGACAGAGTTACCCTCCACTGCCGATTTGTTCCTGCAATTGCTGGGTTGGCAGGTGTAAATTTCTGACCCTGACTGTGTGACATGAACAAAATGTGCCTTTTCATAAAAATTTCAAAATATTTTCATTTTCACCCTAACTTCACAAAAAATCTTGAGGGTTTCTCTTTTGTTTTTGTTTATTTGTTTAGTTTTTTTTTTGTCACATGACAACAAAATAGCAACCTAATGTACATGTTGGATGCCCCACCTGACTTTTTCGTTGGGCATACGTTTTCAAATATTAATACATTTTTTTTAAACTAAGTTGTTTCACTGCTTATTTTTTAGAAGGAATAATTAAATATTTTTCTGCACCACACATTCCAAATTTTATTAGTTTTATAATAAAATTTACCTATTATAATTTTATTTATTTATTTTTTTTATTATTTATTTTTTTTACAAATATTACAGATTTTAATTAGGTTTTACCATATGACATTTTTTTACTTTAAAAAAATCTAAATTACACTGAACTCAGCAATTGAAAACTTGTTTATCATTGTATAGGTCTATTGAAGTAATTGCTTTGTCTAAATTGCTTTTTCAATGTATTTTTAAATAACTTAATATATCTGGAAAAAAAAAGAAGAAGAAGAGTGTCACCTCATTGGCAAAAAAACAAAACAAAATGAGTGCTCCTTAAAGGAATAGTTCTACCAAAAATCTCAGCCACTCCTAAAATGGGCCATACCATTGACATTGCCTGAGTGGTTCAAGTAAACATGCGGGAAAAAAAGAAAAACACTTGTTCAATGACATGCATTCATTCATTCTAAAATGCCTGTGTACAGTTAAGCTGAGTGATAAAATGTACCCTCTTTAACTTGATGCTGATGATTCTAATGTATGAAGCAAACTGTCTGCTGCAATAACAGAAAATATCCACAAATGTATCAACAAAGCTGAAATAATAGCTTACGTTATACCTGTCAATCAGACACGCTAGGAAGTTGCGTTTGTAACTATAGCAACAATAATAATTTGCATAATCAGTTTAGAATATTTTTACATTATTGTGTGGTACTAATTGGGTGTGCTCTTTAATATGTAAAGAAACACAAACCTCTAACTACACATTATTTCAATATAAATGTATAGCTTATTAAGAAACACTTTATTGTTAAATAGTTTATTGGATAATGTAAAATTAACATATCAGTAATTCCAGTATAAGTCATCAGTAGAAAAGAAGCTTGCTTTTTTTTTTTTTTTTTTTTTTTTTTGCAATTTTTTGTATCTGGACTTTAAAGGATTCAGATCTCTATTTTTGTTCAATTTATTTGTAAGATATCAGCTCAATTTTCATTCACACAATTAATTTTTGGATCCCATTCAACTTAAATATATTATAATAGTAATATATCTCAATCCTGCACCTTTTGTCACAGATCCACCGGTCTCTCTCTTTCTTCCTCACTGCTGTCAGTGCTCATTCTCCCTGATTACACGCACCTGCATATCATTAGTGGCTAATCAAGGACTGCATATACCCCCCCCCCCCCACACACACACTGAATTTACACTGTTTCAATTATTTATTCAATAAACCCTGCTCTGCTACAGAGTCTCTCCGAACACCTTTTAAAACCCTCACGCTTTTATTTTGACATTCTGAACTCTCCATGAAGTCCTGTATGTGTCTGTTTGTAGGCAAGTTCACAGCAGTTTAATTCACTTATTCAAATTCTGGTTACAAAAAAAAAAAAAAAAAAAAAAGCACCTAGTTCCATTCTAAATGCATATTATAAGTAAACCGAACTATTGAGCATCTACATCTGAGATGTTGTTTGTGAGTAGCGCTCAAATATTGCTCACCGCTGTGAAGGCTAAAAATAGCCGCAAGTGTGTGTAAACAGCAGAGACACTGATGCGCTGGGGCTGCGTGTGCATTTTATATATTTACTTATTAAACGCAGCCTTTTGTGATTCACAGAGCTATCGCATGTCTTCAAGTGGCTTTGAATAAAATGAACGAGTCACATGAACTACTTTTAATTTAGTTTTTAATGTCATTTTTGGAGCTTGACAGTAACTAACATGACTAACGCACGGTATCGGATATTAATCGGGCTCGTCTGACAGATACCCGATCCATTTAAAAATGTCAGCATCGGAACCGATACCGTTCCAGGTATCGGATTGGTGTATCCCTAAACATTACACAACTAATTAATGTGAAAAAATTTTACACCAATTTTAATCATGGTATATGTCAATTTCTACATACAATAATAGTTTAATATTAAAAAAAATAGTAGGCTAATGTAACATCATAAAGAACTAAATTGAACTATCAATGAACAATATTGTATGTATAAATGAACATAAACAAGAATTCCAACATGAACAAATGCATGAAAAAATATTCATTGTTATTTCTTGAAATTTGAAACTTGGAATGTAATAATGCATATAAGCTATAAATTTAATGTAAAGTATTTAATTAAATCATAAACCCCAGCAACAGCACCCCATATATTAATTTGTGTTCTGTAATACACATCTGGATTGGCATTAGGGTGAGTAAATAATGAGACGATTTTCATTTTTGGGTGAACTATTCCTTTAAATAAAAAAAACAGTGGAGGTCACCATCACAAAATAAACATGATGTGTTTGTATATCAAAGGTGGGGGTCACCTTGGTCTCTTCACTGTCAGGGTCCTCCAGCCAGTGGTAAGGGTCTGGAACTTTAACTCCATTATAATCATCCACCTTTGAAACAAAACACCACATTAATGAACAAAGGACCCGCCTGCACTGAGAGAGACTAGAAACACAATGTACTCTGTTTCATAGAACAATGTTGACCGGGACAGTCAACACAGACTTATGTTCTTTTGCAGTTGTATACTTCTTATGTTTGGCCTTGAGGCAGTCTCGCAGCACGTGGAAACTACTGCAAGCAGATCACTTGAAACTTATGACACATAACTACTAAGCATCAACACAGACATATACTTTTCATCCTTAGATTCTCATGACAAATGATAACAGCATACTCGTGTTCCAGTCAGTCTTTCCTATTTCCTATTTGTTGGTGTACTGTTTCATGTGTCTATCAGAACGAGGAAGAGCAGTTGAATGGATTAAAGACTATATGTGCAAAGCCCAGAGTTAAAGTACCACTAACCTTACTGTCATCCTTTCGTGCATCTGGGTAATTGAAAGCCATGTTCGTGCTGTGTGTGATTTGTTAGGGTTTTGTAAAATTATTTGTGTATGTGGTTGTCCGTATAATTTCACACCCAGGTGAGTCAGCTCTGAAAAGTGAAAGTGAAATCAAACACTGTTCTCCGTTTCCCTCTCTCTCTCTCTCTCACACACACACTCACACAGTTTCTTGTGCAATCAGGCAGCACTGAGTGCATACAGGAAATGATTTCACACTGGATTGGTCAACACACAAGGGGCGGGGCTTGGAACTTTGAGAGTTCACTTAAACGTGTGCTGCTTGTGTGTACAAATGTACAGTGGCCCCAAAAATTATTTGGATACTTAAACCTATCTCAAATTTATGGATGTTTTTGCTCTATATAACAAAATAATAAACCTAGATAACACAAGCACACTTTTTAAGCAATACATATACAATACAATACATTTCACAAGAAGAGGTTTATGAAATGGTAGATATTTTCTTAATGTTAAATGATAGATATAGATATTAAATCTAATGCAATGACATTGAAACTATTTGAATTGTGATGCAATGAAAGTGAATGGTGACTGAGGCTGTCAGTCCCTAACATTCTACCAGATGCTTTTTGGGGCCATTGTATTTGTGAATGCGTGTTTTAGTAGGTGTTTTTTTCTTCAACTAATTTATCTTAAAGTTAATTTAAAATAAGAATTCTCTTGTGAACTTTAGCCATTAGTGGTTTTATTGACCTAACAAAGCAAATAAGTCAAGCGTGGCTACATTAAGTCATTGACATTCATGCAAAACTCCAGTTTTGTTACTCTAAAGATAGTGAACATGATCCTCACCCTTTTGTACTTCATTGTATCATTTTAACATGCACAAAAACATCACACCCAGCCTATTCTGTACATTTGTATGCAGAGGTTTGTTGACGTGCATTTTTTAGCAAAGTTCTCAGCAATAATATAGGTTTAGCTCAGATGACAGACGCTGAAAGATGGTCCATCTCATCAGAGTGTGGAAAGTACGAGGAAAAAAAAGGAAAGATAGAAAGAGAGAGAGAGAATGTTTTGTCCAGACATTTAATTATAGGGCAAGTTATGTTTGTCGTCAGGTGTGTGTAAGGTATCCTGCACTTTGTGCATTTGTTTATGTGGACTTAAGTCACGCTTTACATGCTTGTGGTTTGGTAGCTGTCACTGGTCTCCATTATGTCCCTGTATGACAAGAGCTTTAGATGATACACACACCCTTAAATAATCACATACTCCCAGCATGGTTCCGGTGTGCCTCTAAATGCTTGTTTTTCCACACTTCCCTCTAGGCTATTTATATTCCGCTCTGGCCTTTCAGTATATTTTCTCTTGAAATTTTTGTTTTGGCAGGTTACTGTCAGCTTTTCGCAAAAATCTACCATACCATTTTAGTATGGCATGTTTCTATGTATAATTTAAATGTACTGTATAATGTATTAAAGACATGTGTAACACTAGCATCAAAACATTGTTTTGAAAAAATAGCTGTTTCCAGAAATAAATATTTTACCATTTAATACATTGATCCAGAAATTTGGCCTTTAGTATTTACTCTTGTTCAAGTCAAACCTGAAATGTAAACAACATTGCGATTAGAAATGTAAAAAAAACAACAACAAAAAAAAAAGTTGCTGACCAATTGAAGTTGTGGCTGTCACTGACTCATCACCGTTGAGGAAGAGATCATTTTGTATTTAAAAACCTGAGGATATTCTGCGTGATCAAGCAATTGATTAATTAAACAGAAAAGGAGGGCTGATTTTCACTTCAAGCAAATTGATGTGCTTTATGCAGGAGATTTCTTTAAAAAAAAAAATAAGTCTGCTTGAGCATTCAGTTTCGGATCAAGTTTTGAAAAGTAACCATGTACCCTGACAAAAAATGTATTGCAAGCAAAATTTAAATCGCAAATATAATTAGAGAGATTTTTCTTGGTATTAGATCTCCTTGGTTCTACCTTTTGTGCGTGGACATGTTTTAAAATGTCAGTTGGTATTATTAGTTGACTGCCACGTAATGTATGATATAGGCATACAGTGTCTTATTAATTGTGAAACTGTGTTTTCTTAATGGCAGGAATCACATATGGGCTGATATAGTACATATAAAGTGGTGGCCAAAAATATTGGTACCCTTGGTAAATATGAGCAAAGAAGGCTGTGAAAAATATGTCTTTATTGTTTATCTTTTTGATCTTTCATTCAAAATATTCACAAAAATATATCCTCTAATGGATATTAATTGCAAACACAGCACAAGTTTTATCGAAAAATCTAATATTTTGTCAAATATATGTGTGGCACAATTATTGGCACCCCTAGAAATTCTTATGAGTAAAATATATCTGAAGTATATTCCCTTTCATATTTGATATTTTTTAGTACACCTGGGTGACAAGGAACATGAAATTGTTCAGCCATGACTTCCAGTTTCACAGGAGTATAAATATGATGTAACGCACAAGCCAAATTCCCTTAGTTATCTATCACATTGGGTAAGACCAAAGAATAAAGTTATAATGTGCGGCAAAAGGTTGTTGAGCTTCACAAATGGAAAATGGCTATGGGAATATAGCTAAATTATTGAAAATACCCATTTCCACCATCAGGGCAATAATTTAGAAGTTACAATCAACTGGAGATGTTAAGAATCGACCTGGAAGAGGACGTGTGTCTGTATTGTCTCCAAGCGCAGTGAGGTGGATGGTTTGAGTGGCCAAAAATTCTCCAAGGATCACAGCTGGGTCTTGGGGTCAGAAAAACTCCAAAACTCCAATCAGACATCACTTACATCACAAGTTGTTTGGGAGGGTTTCAAGAAAAAAGCCTCTGCTTTCATCCAATAATAAATTCAAGCATCTTCAGTTTGCCAGACACTACTGGAACTTTAAATGCAACCAAGTTCTATGGTCCGATAAAAACTAAAATAGATATGTTTGGCAGCAAACACCAGAGATGGGTTTGGCGTACACAGAGAGGTAGCCATATGGAGAAGTACCATGGTCATGGTTAAATATGGTGGTGGATCTTTAATGCTGTGGGGCTGTTTTTAAGCCAAAGGTCCTGGACATCATGTTCGGATACATAACATCACAGACTCCATCAAATACCAACAGATAAAAAAATCAAAAGCTGACGGCCTCTGACAGAAAGCTTAAAATGGGCCCTGGTTATATTTTCCAGCAAGACAATGGTCCAAAACAAACTTCAAAATCAACACAAAACTGCTTCACTGACCACAAAATCAAGGTTCTGCCATGGCCATCCCAGTCCCCTGACCTGAACCCCATAGAAAATATGTGGGGTGAACTGAAGAGGAGAGTCCACCAACATAGACCTCTGAATTTGAAGGATCTGTAGAGGTTCTGTATGGAGGAATGTTCTCTGATCCCTTGCCAGGTGTTCTCCAACCTCATTATGCATTATAAGAGAAGACTCAGAGCTGTTATCTTGGCAAAGGAGGTTGCACAAAGATTTGATTAAAAGGGTGTCGATAATTGTTGCACACATAAATTTGACAAATATATATATATTTGTTATACTGTATATTTCTGCTATTAAATATTGTGTTATTTATACTTTTTTTTTTTTTTTGTTAATTTTTGCAATTAATGAATTAAATAAGAAAGAAGTAATTAAATAAGTAATTTGTGGATTACTTCCATACTACTACTTCCATAAAAAAGGTTCTGCTATGGCAACAGACTAAACATCTCTTTTTGGAATCTTTTCCTTAGAGGAATTATCCTGCTTCTGGGGCATTGCTAGACATAAAGCTCTACTGGGGCACAGGCCCCCCATTACTCATATCGCTTTTTTTTTCTTTCTTGAAAGCCTGCTGCTTGCAAGAAGCCTGCAACACAATGCACTTTCAAAAGTATAGCCATAAGATGGAAACAACATGCATATTAAAATGATTTGACTGTTATAAAATGGCAGTGCAAACATATATGTAATTTTATACATCATAAACCCAAAAAACACCATTAAAATGTTTTAAATTTACAGCTCACACAAAGTTTTTAAGTGCTTTTATAAAATTAGAAGTTTCACATTTCTGCCTTAATATCCAAAAACTGGCCCCATTTATTTCCATTGTTTTTGTTTGTTTGTTTTTTCTTTATTTTTTTCTTTGTGGTAATCAACATTATGCCCCAAGTGGTGTCGATTGAGCTTAACTTGTATTGACCTCTGAATATACCTTTATGAGTGTACAACAATAAAAATACAAACAACATGGAACCAGATGAAGCAAGATAGAAGAATTCATGCTCTTGACTTCTCAGTAACCTATTAAAAAGTTCACCAAAACATATGCTGATGGTAAACCATAAAACAAGCTGTAACCAATCTTCAGATTGAAAATCATATCCAAGCTGAGTGTCATTTACAATGGTGGATGATTCAGGGGGGAATCCCATTCTACCCATATTTGCACTGGCTGGAAGTTCAATTCTGAGATGAGTGGGTGCAACAAGGATCAGTTTTGTTACTTCTGTATGGGAAGAATCATAAGGTTCCAGACAGGGAGTGAGATTAGATACACGAACATTTATCACAAAGATGCTATTGTTTTACAAACTTCTCTGGTGTGATACAAATCCTGGGGACTCCCAAACTGAGTAACCTATGGGAGATCAATGGTTTGCATGATGACGTGTGCTTGATTTTCAATTGCTTGTGTGGAACTCATCAACAGTTGAAACTAGATGCACAATTCATACATATTCTCATACACAGAGAGGTTAGTAATCCATCGCCTTTCGTGACAGCTACCAGATGATTTTCATACATCATAATTCTGAGCTTGACTGGCCTCTAGCTCAAAGGTCATGTTGTCTGGTGAGCCCTTATGGTCAAATCAAGGAGAAACACAGAAGACACGTATTTAGGAAACAGATGAGAGTAATACATTGATTTTGTATTAGAATATGGATCGCATTCTGTCCAGATGTGAATAAAGCAAGAATCCACAAAAGGCTGTGCATTGCAATGATTTTACCATGGTTAAATTAATGTTCCAAGTTCAGTTCAAGTTAAGCTCAATCGATTGCATTTGTGGCATGATTACAACAAAAAAGTATTTCAACTTATCCCTCAATCAAAAAAAAAAAAAGCAGAAACCTGTGTGTCGCTTACATTGGAAGTGGTCCAGTCCATAAACATAAAAATACACACTGCTTCAAAAATATAGCCACAATACGTGAACATTATACATACTAGCATGATTTTAGAGTAATAAAGTCACTTACAAACTTCATATGTATAAAATTACACCTATTATTACAACTTTATTGTCATGACAATGTTATGCAAGCCCTATAATATGGTAAATGCCATAATGCTGGTAAATCCTTCATTTTTATTACACTAAAATCAGGTTAACACGTTTATTGTTTAGGTCTTCTGTCTATACTTTTGAAACCATGTGTATTTTAACATTAAAGGACTGGCCCCCTTCACTTCCATTGTAAGAGCCTCACTGTATTAACTGCGATTTTTGCTGCTTTTTTTTTAATTTTTTGTCAAAAATACTTAATGTTCTTTTAAGAGTTAACACTTTTGAGTGTTGTTTTGCATGATGCAAAGTGGAGCAATTACATTTATTATTAATAATGATCACGAAATACCTATTCCCACGGATGTTCAAGATTTGGGAGGATGGGTAAATGGGTATTACTCATATCACTTGTTTTTTTCTTTCTTGAAAGCCTGCTGCTTGCAAGAAGTGTGAAACACAATGCACTATGCAAACCTCTCTTGCTTAACCCACTATTCCTACACTGCAACAAGTACTAGTAAAGGTAAAGATGTAGAGATATTTATTATATTTCTTTATGAAAATATTTAACATACTGTACATGAACATTCTCAACATGTTTTACGGCATAAAAGGCGTTATATATGTATATGCAAATAACAAAACCGGAGAAAACTTTTTTGCACATTTGCATTCTTCTATATTACACATTACACATCAGGAAAACCTCTGTCAAGAAGTTTATGACATTGCATTATCCAACTTGAGGCAATACAGCCTCAGACGAAACGGCTTTAGACAAAAAGTTCTCAGAATGAGCAGAGAGTTGGTCGCTAGGCAGAGTTTAGTTGCTAGCTTGTGAAACTAGCTGAGTTATCTCTAACTTTATGAATGCAGAAGTGTTGTTTCTATAAATTAATAACTAGCTAGCTAACATAATTGGTGTTTAAACTGACATTTGAAACTTAAGTTTACTTGCAACAACAACTCAAAACAAGCCAAACTATAGTCTTTTTAGTCACTAGGTAAATAGCACACAGCAGCCATAGTCACTGCCAACTGTTTATGTAGTGTCCTAAACTAGCATTAGCTAATTAAATTATTAACTTCATATCCAAAAGATTGATTAATTGTTATCATACACAATCTCTACAGAACACAAAAAATGTGTTCATTTATGACAGATGCTTTTTCATCTGATGTCTGAAACCTAAACCTTTATCAAGTCTTACCGCCCTCAAACTCATCTCATCTTTCTGCTTTCCTGTCCCTGCTTTGTCCAAAGAATTTTCTGATGTCCATCTACAGGAGCCAATAATGTTTGAGTCAAATCATTGGTATTATTTAGAAACTTACTTTAGTTTCATCATGTTTTAATAGCCTACCTCAATTCTGACTTGCGTGCCGACATCTGGGTAGGGTAGCGTAAGTTCTCACGTACTGTAAGTTGGACAAAGTTCACACTAAGGGTTTACTAGTTAGTTTGTAAGTAAGTCGGTGCTTAATTTGGTTGCATCACCTGTTCTTCAGGCAAGACTTAACTAGTAGGTCGTAAACTGATGCATAGATGCATACTAACGTTTACCTGTGTTGATCCAACAAACAGCCTTCAAATTTGTACACGGAAGTGTTAAAAAGCCGTGAATTTCAGTTTTATCTTGCTACGGTTTATGTTCAAACCTTGTCTGCTTGTGTAACTGTCAGCTGTAATAAATGATATCCCCATTAAAATACAATATGAAATAAAACTAGATTTAATAAATAGTATATATTCCCTGAATATCAATATATAGAAACTGTATCTAAAATAAATAAGGGGTGTTAAATAAATTCTAATACAACAGGCTGGATAAATAGACATTTATTAATTTAAATATCCTATAAATATTTTGAATGTGTTGAAACATTACACCAGGTGATGCATCCTGAAAACTGCACTGTTAGAACGGTTTCATGCTGAAGAGCCGCTAAAAGTAAGTTTTTCTCTCTCTCATAAATGTAAATGAGTGTAAATATCCACAGTATGTCAAAAGGATTGATGCAAAACATGAACAATTAATGAGTCTGCTTTTTATTCCAACCATTCCACCTAGTCGGAGGCTTCTGTAAATATGTAGTTTATACATAGGGTTACATTCTACCTAAGTATAGTGGTGCATAATAAATAGAGTTGGAAGGGAATATTAAAAGTGCAGAGGCAGAGCTGAAGTGCCAAATGTCATCTGATGGGCCTCAGAGAATTGACTCGATTGAAATACAGATATTATACTATTTTGTCATGGAAGGTGGAGTTTTGGCTATTCGGGGCAAGACAGTCGTACTTTGAGTTGGGGGACAAAGCAGGAAAACTTCTAGCTAGATATATAAATCAGAGAGAGTCTTTTTCTACCATTCCCTCAGTGAAATCTGTTGGTGGTGAAATATTTATCTCAGCCATTGATATTAATAATGCTTTTAACTAATTCTATCTTGATCTCTATAGTTCCACGTCTTCGTATTATAGATAGATATTAGAAACTTTGAGGAACCATTAGAACTTTCTAAACTGACGAATAAGCAAATAAATTCTCTTGATACTGAGATACCTTGGAGGAGCTTGGCGAGGTAATTAAGGCCTTGCCTACAGGCAAGGTTCCGGGGCCAGATGGCTTTGCTGCTGAGTTTTTTTAGATCCTATGCTACAGCATTGGCTCCACTTTTGCAAGAAGTTTATACTGAATCATTAAAGAATGGAAAGCTTCCACCAACCATGATGCAAGCCCGGATCAGTCTGATTCATAAAATAGACGTTAAAATATTGTCAAACATTTTGGCTAACCGATTAAGTGAAGTTATGACATTTCTTATACATATATAGGTGGGGTTTATTCAGGGCCATAGCTCTTCTGATAACATTAGGCGTTTCATCAATATCATGTGGTCAGTGGCAAATGATCAGACTCTGGTCGCTGCCATCTCACTTGACGGCGAAAAGGAAAAAAAAAATAGATTTTGGAAATGTACAGGTTTGGGAATATGTTTATTGGATGGATTAAGTTACTTTAAAGATACCCGGTAGCGGCAGTACAAACAAATGGATTAATTTTAGATTACTTTACTCTGGATAGGGGCACCCGGCAGGGTTGCCCTATTTCCACATTACTGTTCTGTCTTGCCATGGAACCATTTGCAGCCACGATAAGGAGGATGATTTTCCAGGGTTGATGGCGGGAGGTGTGGCACATAAGCTTTCGCTTTATGCGGATGATATTTTATTATTTGTCTCGGACCCTACTAGAGCTATGTCTTGCCTCCACATAATTATAAAATTTTCTTTTTTTTTCGAATTGGTCTAAACCAAAGCTTTGGCTCTGACAACATACTGCCTGGTAACGGCTTTTCAGACATGTGCCTTTCAGTGGCCCAAACAGGGCATTAAATATTTGGGTATTTTATTCCCAGCAAATTTGTGTGATTGTGTGATTGAGTTAATTTTGACCCTTTAATAAAAATGTTTTCAAAGTATGTGGGCAGGTGGGCTTCATTATATTTATATATGATTGGGAAGGTTAAAGTTATTAAAATACCTGCTACAATCTCTCCCTATAGATGTCCACCTCTCTTATTTCAAGCAATTAGATAGTATAGAAAAGTCCTTAATTTGGAATGGTAAACATCCCAGAATACATTTCAGTAAATTGAATGGGCCGATTGAAAAAAGGTGGGTTAGGCCTACACAATAATTTGTTTTATTATTATGCATTCAGTCTCAGACATTTGGCTCATTGGTCGCTTCCACCTGAGAGAGCACCTCCCTAGTTTTGTATTAAATGGGAAGTTCTTGCCCCTATTTCACCATTGCAAAGTCTTTCTATCAAACTAACAGAAGTTATATTACACCCCTTTATCTCGCATTTGCACTCGGTATGGACGAAAGTGTCCAGAGTATTTAATTCTGACATTAATTTAAATGTTGCCTCACATATGGCTGATCCCAAAATGACAAATTAAAAAGTCACTTTTCTGCTGGTCAGAGTGGATTATTAAGGGGGTAGCTACACTTGGTGACCTATATGAGAGTGGAGTGTTGAGATCCTTTGGAAATTTGGTTCAACATTTCAGGATTCCCATATCTCAGTTTTTTAGGTAATTAAAGCTGCGCCACCTGCTCTGTACTAATTTTGTGAGTAGTATACATATTTTGATTACTGCTTTTGGAAAAGGTCATGAGGCTTCAGTGCATTACTCCCTGCTAATTCAGTGTCTGGGGGATGGAGCTTTAACTTCTATCAAGAGATTATGGGAGAAAGATTTATACTTGCTATTGGAGGAGGGAGTGTGGGCTATGATTCTAAAAAATGTGAAGTCTGCATCTAGAGATGCAAGTGCGACCTGTGCAATTCAAGATTTCACATTGATTCTATTGGACCCCCCTCTAGATTGTATAGGCTTGGTCTTAAAGACCCACCCACCTGCTGGCGATGCCAATCAGAGGATGTCTTTTGGTGGTGTGTTAAGATCCAAGAATTTTAGTTGACGGTTCAGAGTTTTCTGTGTGACATATTGGGCACTCAGGTTTCATTTTGCCTCAGACTCTGTAGTTTGGGCGATGGGGCGGTCATTGATGTAGAGAATAGACACATAAAGAGTTGGGTCCTAACCAGGGTCCTGATCGCCAGATAGTTTAAGGGAATGGAGGCTGGCTGGAGCACCCTTATTTCAGGAGTGGTTGTCGGAGTTGGGGAGGGTGGTGGCTTTTGAAAAAAGGTCATTTAGAAGATTGGGGAAATTGGACTAGGTTGTGGGGAAATGGGGTAGATATCTGGCGTTTTTGGAGGGCTCTCATGGTGGGGCAGTGGAGAGAGAGGTGTAGTTGTCTATGTGTGATTATTATATTTTTTTTCTTTTTTGTATTTTGTTTTTGTTTGTTTATAATCATGTATGACCACTGGGGTGTTGTTGGGGGCCAGGTTGGGGTTGGAAATTGGGAGGGGGTGGGGTAATAGTGGGGTTAATTGTTGATTCTGTTTATATATGTTCTGTTTTTCTGTTTTTAATATGTGAATCATAAAAAATTGTTAATCAGAAAAGTATCAGTGGCGAATTTGTGGCAAATTTGCCATGAACTCTAGATTTTCATAAGGGGTACTGCATGATAAAAAATTATTAAAACAACAAAACTCATTCTGGCTTTCACCTTACAGGAAGTGAACTCATCTGTCACTTTAAGAAACAGTGGAAAGCACATGTCATCCCGTCTACGAATGACTAAGACAAGAGTAAGTCATCTGTTGTATTATAAGTTCACCACTCCCACTTACAGCTGTAGTCCTTTGTTAATAAATCACTCTGTCAATAATGTACATGTATAGTAAAACATCTCAGCACTTTCAGTATGATTCGGCAATTATTCAGGACAGGATTTTGAAACATGACAGATAATGAAAGTCATTTAACCCTCATGTTTCATTAAGATTGACTTTTTTACGTAGATTTTACGTTTGGGGTCCCAGAGACCCTAATGCATATGTGTAAAAATCAGAATAGTAATTTTGAAATGAACCTTAATTTTCCCTTTAAAGGGATAGTTCACCTTAAACTTGAAGTTTCCTGTCTGGTGCTCTGTAAAGTGTTTTCGACTTTTGTCCATTACACAATTTAGTAGTCTTCAACTCTTTTTTAAAAAAAAGCATGTGGGTGAGTGTGTTTCAATATCTGTCTTTAGTCTATTAATTGAATTTCAGAGCAAGCCACATAAACATGCCCACAAAACCCCGGGGATGTGTGGCCATGCCAAGTACAAGCACAAGGAGTGCACATTGCAATGTTTGTTGTTGTTGAACCTTGCAACCGCTCAGATGAGCTAATTTACCATGAGAAAGAAGAAAAATAGGTTTTGAGTTTCAGACATTTAATCTGTCTAATCCCTGTGACTGGGAAAAAAGGATGTCCGGTCGAAGGGGGCGTACTGGGAAGAGGTGAAGAGAATCTTAAGTCGGACAGTTTCTCATTTACTAATTGTGAGTTGTTAGGGCAGATGAGGAAGGGAGAGTAAAGTGTTTTGTGGGCCTCATTCACAAAAATTCAGTATGACAGCAAGGAAAGTTGATTATTTTATATTCAAACTAAGAGTAAGAGGAAACCAAAAGAAATTTGTATTATTTTATTATTATTATTATTATTTATTTTTTTTATATAGAGAAGATATAGGCGAGACTGGGGCTAGTTGTCACACTTTTTACTCTGGTTAATATTTCTCAGGGTAGGTTTGCTTTTGAAAGTAAATTTCCTTAACATTGATTTTCTCAGGTGTTCAAATACTTATTTGCAGCTGTATCCTACAAATAAATAGTTAAAAAAAATCATATATTGTGATTTCTGGATTTTTTTTTTTAGATTATGTCTCTCACAGTGGACATGCACCTACGATGACTATTTCAGACCCCTCCATGATTTCCAAGTGGGAGAACTTGCAAAATAGCAGGGTGTTCAAATACTTATTTTCCTCACTGTATATTTTACATCATAAGTAAAACAGTTAAACAATTTTGAAACACAAAACAATACTTGAATCAGCAAAAATGTCAACAAAATGTTTTTTTTTTTTCTAAAATAAAAACATTCAAAACTATCATACCGATGCTTTGGAAACTATTAATTGTAAATTGTATAGAATTATAATATTTAAAACACAAGTGACAACTTGCCCCAATTATAGTAAAAGCATTATGAAATTACAATTATTCACTGGATTATAGAATTGGAAGTTGGAAGTTAGTCTCAAAATCTTACAGTATACAGTAGTTACTGAGATCCAGCCTATGTAGCAACTAGCCTCGGTCACTCCTGTATCTACAGTGTAGTCTCTATTCAAAAAGCAAAAACCTGCTTTGTTTATTTATGTTTATTTATTTAAACCTTTTATTGTACAGAAGTAGAGCTTAGAAGTAGAGCAGGAAATTGCATGGTGGCGAATGGGGTCAGAACATAACTAATTCAAACATGTGTTCCTGCAAGCTAAATTCCCCATCTTTTTCTTATTTGTTTACAAACAGGTGAGAGGACGACTGGAAAGTGGACTAGGCTAGCAGACAGACCATTATGAAAGAAATCGAACTCCTCTCCCACAATGCCCTGCTCATAGACTAATGAGCTAAAGAGACAGGTACCATGCCAATCTTAGGCTGTGTAAGCCAATCAGCTTATTTAAGCAGAATGGGACTGTCCAACTGAGCAGGTCAGTGGCACGGGGGTTGAAAAGACAGGGAACAATCATAAAATTTCATTTTAAAACTAAAACTGTTTATGGTATTCAAATATAGTAAAATTGCCATGCTTTCTTATTGCCAATATTGCTAATGAAAGACTGTTCTAATCGAATTCTGTAATTTAAATTACATATACTATTTATACATATGCACGTTCAATTACATAGTGATGGATGCACACAAGCAGATGGCACATGGAATAATGCTGCTCTATAATCCGTGGAACTTGACGATCAATGTAGTTATTACCACTTAATCATCTTACATCCCACCTCCCCGTCTTTTTTTTTTAGTGACTGAAGATAATTGCAATGCCGAAAACTGCTGATAAAGAATAGAATAGTTGTACTGCATCATATCATCATTGAGAAATAGTTTCATACTCCTCTCCTTCCTATTGAGTAAGAGTTTACCTATAGATTTTATTTTGATAATGAAGATGACGAAGATGAACATGTCGTTCGTGGGTGTGAGATGAGCTATTTTGGAGCCAGAGACTGTGTTGGTGGCTGATGACAATACAGTATTGATTGCATCAGGTTGGGGTTTGTTTTGTATTGACTGTGCTCAAGACAGCAAGACTTAAAGACTGAGAGGATTGAGGCAATTAGTAAGGTTGATTGTTGTCCGAACTGGGAGGGAGAGAAGATTAAATAAAGAGAATTAGGTCAAAGTAATGAAGGAGAGAAATGGGAGGGAGGGAACAATGAGGAATCAAGGTTGGAGGAGCATAACTGTAAGGAAAGAAAGAAAGAGAGAGTAAAGGAGAGATGTTTTTTTTTAGTTTTTGTTTTTGTTGTTCAGTCTTGTTCAGGCCTGTCACAAAGTGTTGCTTGAATGGTTGTGGTCTTGAATGTCACGAAAACATTTGGGTGGCAGCACAACATCAAGAAGATTTCATTACAAATGGATCTGATTATATGAGAAAAATTAGACTAAACATGGAAAGAATACAGTGGCTTCAAAAAGGATTTGGACACTTTTGAACAATTAAGAACACATAATGTCATTCCAGTAGATACAAAATATCAAACCAAGAGGACCTGCATCACCATTACTATTCTTTGCCCTTTTTTCAGTTACTTTTAACTAGCTAAATGTGATTTTAGTGGAAGTATGAAGTTCCCTCAATTTCACACAGGTGACATTTTCCACAAAGTTTGAAAACCAGAATTTGATGGGTTTATAATGTGAAACCTAGCAAACTTAATTTAAGGAAATGTTTTGCTTGTTAAGTGTAATATATTTCTTTAAAAAAAATGCCATTCTTTTGATATTTTAATAATTGATATACAGAAATGCAATGACAATCCATTTTAAGCGTGGCTTAAGTAACTAAATATTTTTGGGGGCGACTGTATATTTTTGCAATGCATACATACCAAAGATACAAACTTATTTTTGTTGTTATAATGAGTCTCGATTTTTGCTTGCAACTTGATATAAGTCTAGGTGTGAAGAGCAAATGGAAGTGATGAATAAATTACCGAAAGCGAGAAATAGAGAGCACGAGTTTTATTTTTAACCTCATTTACAGGAACAGATGAACTTTCAGTGTGTGCGTTCCTGGTAAATCCCTGATCCTCTCTTACCTGCCCTGGAATACAGGTGTGGCCTGTTGGTAGGCTTTTTGGTCTAGACGTCTGTGAATCAGCACTGTACATGCTATTTCTGTCCTCGGTCAATCCTGTCCTCTTCACTCCCTTATTCACTCCCTCTCCCCTACTTTTTCTTAATTAGCAGACATGTTTATTGATTCAAATGGATTTGTGGAAAATCCCTCTTGTCTGTCAGACGGATCTGTGCTCAAATCTTTTGGGAGGAGGTCTGAGGGGTGTCTTTGCCCCCAACAAACCCTAACCCACCTGTTCCACACTATCCAACAACCACCATCATGGCTTTGCCCCCCACAATATGTCACACAATTAGTCATTAGGGCGTGGGTCATCACAGGACACTATTTTCTTTTAATCCTGCTGTCTAACTGCTTCCTCATTAGTCAATAGATTACATAAAAACCATGTTTAAGGATGCAGAGGGATTTTAACCATTTCAGGCTATAAAAGGCACATGACAAATTGTTGTAAATGACATACTGTACCAGTGGTGATACTGCAACAACAAATTCATGTAAAAAAAATTTTTTTTTTTAATAAACATAGTAATTTGTAATAAACAAAAGAATTTTGTACAAAGCTTTAAAGACGTTTGCTGGAGCAATTTGCAATATTGGCCTTACTTGTTTTATTAATGATCTGTTACATCGTTATCTGGACATTTTTTAAGGCTGAAGTAAAAAATACCATGAAATTAAACATGCAAAGTAAAGATCGCAATCAGCTTCAAACTGTAATATATCATATACTGTACATTACAACTTACAATATATATTTCAGTTTCAAGAAGATTCTTAAATGATTACTATGGAAATTAAAATGCCTATATAATTACTAATACCTTAGGAAGCTAATAGCTACAGACCAATAGAGTTTTTTAAGATGTAAAGCTTGCAGTTGACTTCAGGTTTCAAAATTCAGGAGAAGATTTAGTGAATGTGCATGCAGTAACTTGAATGCATTTATTGTATTTCATGTGCTCCTTACAAAATATCGACCCAGCACATGCCGCAAAATCAATAATATAATCTTTATTTGTTCCAGTGAGTTTAGCATGTGTCAGTAGCCGTGCACTGCAAGGAAAGTCTGCTCAAGAAAAACTTTACCAGAACCAGACTTCAGCTATTCAAAAATAGTTTTTATTTTACCAATGATATGAATGGAGTCATATCTCTTTTGACTACCCCCCGCTTGGACGCTATTTTTCCACTGAGAATGCTGATCTTCAGAAAGCTGACGACATCTCTGCTTGGGTGTGGCAACATGTGATCACACATGCGCTGTCTCTCTCTCTCTCTCACACACACACACACACACACACACAAACACACACACACACACATCCATCCATGTTTATCCAATAACTTGTTCAAAACAGCACAAGCCGTGATACTATTTCTGAAGTGACATTTTTGAATTACTAATGGAGGCTTGGATGCATCATTTGTAGCAACCAGCAACGGCAGATTCTAATCCGTCGTGTAATAATGTAGTTCCATGCACAAATGGGTTTTTTATGACTACTAATTTTTTTTTTTCATGTACTTGTTCATTGAACTGCAATATCACACTCGCCATTGTGCTATATGGCCCTAAATCAGCACTGCTGTGATTACCTACGGCACTCCATCAAGTGTTTTGAATTCAAGAATGTTACGCATGTTTGTGTTGTTCTGTCTGCTGATGGGTTGATTTCTTCACTGTATAAACTGTGTGTTGCTCACACAGCTGAGGTTTCACTTACTGCCCTCTGGAGTAGACAGGTGGTACTACAAGCTTGCATTTCTCGGGAAGGAATCTTCCTTATTATGGTCCGGGGGCGATTAATTGCAATATACACTCACCTAAAGGATTATTAGGAACACCATACTAATACTGTGTTTGACCCCCTTTCGCCTTCAGAACTGCCTTAATTCTACATGGCATTGATTCAACAAGGTGCTGAAAGCATTCTTTAGAAATGTTGGCCCATATTGAGAGGATAGCATCTTGCAGTTGATGGAGATTTGTGGGATGCACATCCAGGGCATGAAGCTCCTGTTCCACCACATCCCAAAGATGCTCTATTGGGTTGAGATCTGGTGACTGTGGGGGACATTTTAGTACAGTGAACTCATTGTCATGTTCAAGAAACCAATTTGAAATGATTCGAGCTTTGTGACATGGTGCATTATCCTGCTGGAAGTAGCCATCAGAGGATGGGTACATGGTGGCCATAAAGGGATGGACATGGTCAGAAACAATGCTCAGGTAGGCCGTGGCATTTAAACGATGCCCAATTGGCACTAAGGGGCCTAAAGTGTGCCAAGAAAACATCCCCCACACCATTACACCACCACCACCAGCCTGCACAGTGGTAACAAGGCATGATGGATCCATGTTCTCATTCTGTTTTCGCCAAATTCTGACTCAACCATCTGAATGTCTCAACAGAAATCGAGACTCATCAGACCAGGCAACATTTTTCCAGTCTTCAATTGTCCAATTTTGGTGAGCTCTTGCAAATTGTAGCCTCTTTTTCCTATTTGTAGTGGAGATGAGTGGTACCCGGTGGGGTCTTCTGCTGTTGTAGCCCATCCACCTCAAGGTTGTGCGTGTTGTGGCTTCACAAATGCTTTGCTGCATACCTCGGTTGTAACGAGTGGTTATTTCAGTCAAAGTTGCTCTTCTATCAGCTTGAATCAGTCGGCCCATTCTCCTCTGACCTCTAGCATCAACAAGGCATTTTCGCCCACAAGACTGCCGCATACTGGATGTTTTTCCCTTTTCACACCATTCTTTGTAAACCCTAGAAATGGTTGTGCGTGAAAATCCCAGTAACTGAGCAGATTGTGAAATACTCAGACCGGCCCGTCTGGCACCAACAACCATGCCACGCTCAAAATTGCTTAAATCACCTTTCTTTCCCATTCTGACATTCAGTTTGGAGTTCAGGAGATTGTCTTGACCAGGACCACACCCCTAAATGCATTGAAGCAACTGCCATGTGATTGGTTGATTAGATAATTGCATTAATGAGAAATTGAACAGGTGTTCCTAATAATCCTTTAGGTGAGTGTATATATATATATATATATATATATATATATATATATATATATATATATATATATATATATATATATAAGTAGACAAATCAAATCACTTTATTGTCACACTACCATATACACAAGTGCAACAGTCTTGTGTGCAGTTCCGAGCAACATAGCAGTCATGACAGTGATGAGACTAAATTAATTTACATATCTAATGTACACATACTGTACTTAACACAATAATAATATACAATGTACAGTAAACAATACACACAATATAGAATACACATACAATAAAAATACAAAAAAAAAGAATATATAAAAAATATATGTACAGTAGTTGTATTGTGGAGTATATGATTATAACAGTCCAGTGTGAGATAATAAGATTAATAAAGTGCAGTGCTGATTATTGATCGTGAGAGATCAAGTGTCCAAAAGTCTGATTGCTTGGGGGAAGAAGCTGTCATGTAGTCGGCTGGTGCGAGTCCTGATGCTGCGATACCGCCAGCCTGATGGTAGCAGTGAGAGCAGCCCATGACTCGGGTGGCTGGAGTCTCTGATGATCCTCCAAGCTTTTTTCACACACCGCCTGTTATATATGTCCTGGAGGGAGGGAAGCTTGCCTCCGATGATGTGTCTGGCAGTTTGCATCACACTTTGCAGGGCTTTGCGGTTGTGGGCGGTGCTATAGCCATACCAGGCGGTGATGTATTGATGTACTATTGATGTATTTCTGTTTAAAACCTTTTAATGAAGAAATAAATACTAAATGCACTTTTAAATTATTTGTATTAACTCAGCTAGCAAACATTTTCTTTTTAAGCATAAAACCTGTAGGATTTTTCACACTCTATCACATTTAAATGAATCACATTTAGCCTGCATTTCACTTAAGAGATTCAGTTCCTTGAATTTCAGTGAATAGGCATATGACGACTATGTTGTCATCGCCTTTGCGGTGTTATAGCAGTGCTTGCAGGTTAATTTGGTTGCTGTGTTTAGGGTTGAAATGACAAACATATAGAAGAGAAAGATGAGAAAGGACATAATGCACTAAACTACAAGCCCAGCACAGTCCAGAACTCTGCCCATGTGGACATGACATGTCTGCTAGTAGCCTATGATAAAGGGTTCTGGCTGATAGTTTGGAGGACATTTTTTAAGTGGTGTTGAGATAAGATTGTATGAATAGACTTCCTCTTTCTCGCTTTCAAATAAAGGTGTGAACTCTGCAGCTGATTTGTTCAGGACCATTGCTCGACTGTCTCAAGATTTGCACACACTTTGACATTTATAGCTGTTAATGTGTGTTTGTTAAAGTGTGAGCTATAGCACAGAAATAGACTTCAGTTGGTTTGATGGAGGAAGAAAACGTGAACTCCTAGGAAAAGTGATTACATGAAATGAGTTACAAAATTGAATTTCTTGAACAATTTTAAGTGAATATTACAAATTCAAAAGTTAGTATTATATTTACATAGGCACATTCAATCTAAGCAACCTATAAATGAAGTAAATCGCAAGCAATGTATTATACAGGAGTCAATAGTATTCACAGTAATGCAATACTGAGTTTTGAGAGTAAAAAAAAAATTAGAGAAAGAGAAAAGTTAATTATGTACAGCATATTACTTACAGACCCAGTATCCATTTACTTTCATGTATCTTTTTCCGTAAAATGAAAGTGAATGCTGCCTGTGGCTGTCAGTCCCTAACATTCTGCCAAACATCTCCTTATGCATTCCATGGAAGTCATATGGGTTTGGAACACATGAGGGTGAGTAAATGTTGACTGAATTTGATTTTTTTAGGTGAACTGTCCCTTTAAATGCTCATGATAGAGGTGTGTCTTTACTCGTTATTAAACTCTTAGATTTCAGAATCTATTGATAATATTGCCAAGCAGTAAAAAATGACAAATATATAAATAGAATCATTAAAACAAATAAAAAATTGCCATGTTCTTGGCACAGCTTAAGAGCTACATTTTGATTGTTTTTTTTTTTTCACTCTGAAACATCGCCTCAGTGGCCGTCCCTATTGATGATGTGCTTCATTTTATTTTCACATTTAATCCACTTTGAGGAATGAGGTGTGTTATCTATTCCATGGAGAGTGATGTTTTTCCTCTTTCCTCCAGATGTTTCCTTTATTTTACATCACTATACACTCCTCCAATCAGAAAAGCCTGTGCCCTGCTTCCCTTCCTGACTCTGACCAATGAGATCCAACTGTCCTGGTGAATGAGTCTCAGAGACTTAAAGTGCACCTATTATGTATTGAAACGCGTCTAATTTTGTTTTAACAGTCTCATGCAATAGATTTACATGCATCCGAAGTCAAAACTTTTTTCCCTGTGTCAAAAATGACTCGTTCAATGATCCGTTCTAAATGATTCATTCTAAAACTTTCAGAGTGCCTACTCTGCTCTGAATGGTCAGATGTCCCAGTCTGTTGTGATTGGTCTACCGTTGTGTAGTCTATTGAGGGCGGGTCAAAGCGGTTCTCAAGCACCCAATTAAGACTAGAGGCGGGTTTTTTGTTGCCAAGGCTGTGTCTCGTTTGTAAGACTGCATGCTAGGTAGGACGCGTCCTTTTAAAGGCTGCAGTATAACAAGTGTCTTCATTTAAACAAGCATCATTTAAATGAGACGGCCTTTGGAGAACAAACGGAAACGGAATATAACATGGTTGCTATGACAGCACACCACTCTTTAACAAGTGTGAACGCTTTGAGCGAGAAGAGAACAAAGTCCCTCTGGAAGGGAATGTATGAGGTACATTTTAGGAGAGTTATAATGATGTGAAGAGAAAAGGAAATAGATTTTACAGGTGTACTTTTAGTCTAATACTTTATTTTAATTATATATTTATATAATTATACATATTATATACTCTGCACCCAGCTACTAAGGTACTTCAACATGGGAATTAACATTTCTTGCAATTGAACATAATATTTATATGCAAATTGGTGTAATTTTTTCTTAGACATTTCCATTGAAGCAAAGAATTGGGGGTTGTAAGTGCCCATGAAGGATACACCTCATACATCTTCTGAATTCCTTTGATAGAAGGTTGCATTTGAAGGCTGCATTCGAAGTGTCCTACTCGCTTTTCTGACATGAGACAGTCTCGATGACGTATGCGACCTCCGTAGGATACATAATTCCAAACGAGACACAGCACAAATTATGTAAGTTAGTACAGGAAGTAATTCTGGAATTACTAACAACTAATTTCAGGTGTTCAGAATCGATTCTTTCTTTTGGAAGTCAATACTCCATTTGTTGTGCGCTTTGATTTCTTAAACTTTGCAAAATTTTACATTCACAAACAGCTATGTAACACAATACATGAAAGGTAATGTTTGAAAAAACAATAGGTGCTCTTTAAGAAAATGAAATTAGATCAAAGATAGAGGAAGAGATAAGGAACAGGGAAACTATTCCTAGCACATGATGCCAGTCGTGAAACAGATGATGGACTTACACATACTGTAAGAGTGATCAGTGAATGATGTTTGTTTTTCCAACCCTTGAGAAAATGCAATTCACTTCTTAGAGCTGACACGCAGACCGCTCGAACATGGAGGAAACACAAGATGATGTAAAGATTAAGATTGTGTTTATACTATATATAATTCATCTTGTGTGCTTTAATGGAAGCATGGAAATTCAGCTTTTTTTTTTTTTTACAAATGAGTTAACATGATCATTGTCACAAATTTGATGAGTGACCAACTAGTGCTGAATATTTGTTATGCCAAAAAAATTTATTCCAGATTTTTAAAATGGTCTCCGACTTTTTGACCCACTGTACTGTATGTAGGGCAAGACTTTCATTTTCCTTTCCCTGTGTGACAAAAGCTCTGATATGAGAAACCACATAATTGGTGACAAGCACAACTTTTGTCCAGAAAAATAATAATCATATGGATTGGTAAATCCACAAATTACCATGCAGTTGTGCCAGAAAGCATTTTACACCACATCACATGATAACCAGTCAGGCCAGCATGACTATGACACTAACTAGTGAGGACCAAAAGAAACTTCAATGACCAATGTGTGATGCTGATATAATGATGTCAACAACGCACTGCACTACTAATTTTGGGTTCCTTACACAATCTACCCAAACACATTAGAACATGTTAGCATGTTAGTATTCTTAATGGCAAATGGTCATTGCTCACTGCTGTCCTCGCTCTCTCCTCTCCGAGTTATATTGACCTCAGCCAACTCATCTGCTCTTTCCTCATGTAGAGGGGAACTTCCTCAAAAACATGTCAACATCACAAGGCATAAACAGATCAGAATCCCTGAACACTTTTGATGATTGAGAGTGAACAATGTAATCACACTTGTTTAAGGCACGAGGGAACAGATAATCTGTGTTTAGCTGGATGTACGCTCGCCTTAAGCCGTGCAGAGATGGTAAACAAAGTGGCTGAACAGCGTGGTGACACACTGTCCGCTGGTGCTTAAACCACTGGCCAACAGTGTCTGCAGCGGGTGGGGTTGTTGCCAGGGAGCCAACAAGGTTTGTAGTTGTAAAGCACTGGACAATACACAAACAGATATTAATCCTTCTCCCTTGAGGAATACTGTCTGTTTTCTACTTGGGGGCTCAAGAGAAAAGCAAACAAGAGAGTGTGATAAAAAAAGACAATGACACATTAGTTTCCTTTTGCTATCTGACATGTGTTTCATCATTATTTTTAGTTTGGGTTCAGTGTTATATTGCACACCTACAGCTAGAGCCAGACAGAAACTGTTTTGAGTGAAAAACTGAAATTCGTGCAATAATGTATTTGAAAGTAAAGTATGTTTTCTGTTCCACTTGCATCAATTATATTGCATAGACTTATAGTAGCATATTAAAGGGTTAGTTCACCCAAAAATTAAAATGATCCCATAATTTACTCACCCTCAAGCCATTCTAGGTGTTTATAACTTTCTTCATTCAGCCAAACACAATCAGAGTTATATTAAAACATATCCTGGCTCTTCCAAACATTATAATGGGAGTGAATGGTACCTTAGATTTTGAAGCCCAAAAAAGCACATCCATCCATTAAAAAAGTAATCCATATGGCTCCAGGGGTTAATAAAGGCATTCTGAAGCAATATTAATATAAATCTCATTGTGTTTGGCTGAATGAAGTAAGTCATGTACACCTAGGATGGCTTGAATGTGAGTAAATGATGGGGTAATTTTCATTTTGGGGTGAACTAACCCTTTAAGCAGGTATAGGAAAGTATTTTAACATCAACCTTTCAACATTGTAAATTGTGACAAATGAAACTAAGAGTAGGAAATCTTATTGGTAGCTGAACATATAACCAAATTAGTCAACATAATTTATTTAATAAATATGCAGCTAACATTTTACAGTAAGGTTCTATTGTTAAACATTAGCAAATGCATTAGGAATCATGAAATAACAATGAACTATATATTTTTACAACATTAATCTTGGTTAGTGTTAATTTAGAAATATACAATTGATAATTGTTTGTTCAGGTTAGTTGATAATGCATTTACTAATGTTAACATATACAACCTTTAAGTTTTAAAAGTATTACATTAAAACATGCTGAAAAACTATTGTTCATTGCTAGTACACGTAGTGCAGTTAATTAGTGTTAATGAATACAACCTCGTTTTAAGTGTTACCTACATGCATATGTACAATTTTACAGTGATGAGCATTCTGAAGATCTAAGGACACAGGTTCCATATGGGTCTGCCCAAACCTACCTGATTCAGGCTTTTGGAATTTGAGGGGCCTTCCTGTTAGGGATTTTTGAGTATCATGCACTGATTGTCACTTAAGAGGGAACCTGTGACCACATTATTGATTACTACATGCACAAATAACAAAAACATTCAAAAATATCAGCATCACCCGGGGAGGCTAATTCACACTGCCCCCAACAAACTCCACCAAACACAGTTGTTGAGTTTTGTTGGATCTGTGTGTTAGGAAGGAATAGTTCGCCAAATGTGAAAATTCTGTCATCAGGTACTCACACATGCTGTTCTATACTCATATGACTTTTGTGGAATTCAAAAGGAGATGTTAGATTCGACAGAATGTTAACCTCAGCCACTATGTACTTTTGCATCGTTTTCATACAATGAAAGTAAATGGCGACTGAAACTGCCATGTTGCCCAACATCTCCTTTTGTGTTGCAAGTAAGAAATGTAGTCGTATATGTTTGGAACAACATGATGGGGAGTAAATGATGACATCATTTTCATGTTAGGTGAACTGTCCCTTTAACCCTGCTGGTGTTTGTTGGGGCAATGTGAAAATTGCAATAATGCTTTGTGGCACAGTGGAGGGCGGGGCCGGGTCGTGACTCGACACGCCCGGTCCCGTATTAGGCTAATCAAGCCACCAAGAGGGATAACGGCCAACTGCAGAGGGCGGGTGCGAGAGAGAGAGATCCTTACGGACATGTCCGTCGTCCTATGTGTTTGTCTTTTGAGTTTACCATTAAACTTTTATTTGTATGTCAAGCCAGTGTCTCGCCTCTTCCTTGCCCGTGAGCATGAACTTCTTTACATGCTACTAAACATTATAAATAAAACTTTAGAAGGGTTGAAATGTTGGAGTTTTTTGCTGTTTTAATTTTTTGAGGCAACGTGAATTAGACTAAGATAATTTTGACAGGCTCCTCGCATTGTTGTTTACATTATTGTCAAGCAGGAGAAATCTGTGTTTCTTGGAAACTGTAACAACTGTGACTCAACAACACAGTTCTTGGCCTTTAGTTCACTTTGAAGGACCCAGTCTGTCATTTGAAGGGTTTACTGTTATAGAGCATATTTATAGGGAGTTTTTATCAGAATTAGTTCACTGGCAGTTTACCTCATCTGCATGGGGCAACAACACTTTGTATAGTAAAACAAAGCTTAAAGGAATAGTTCACTGAAATGAAAATTCTCTCATCATTTACTCAGCCTCATTTCATCTTATATGTGTATAACTTTATATGAAGATGATTTTTTAGAAGAATATTTTAGTTTATTATTATGTCCTCACAATGCAAATGAATGGGTACCAGAATTTTTAAGAACCAAAAGCATTTAAAGGCTGCATAAAATTTATCCATACAACTCCAGTGATTTAACCCATATCTACAGAAGCGATATGACAAGTGTGGGTAAGAAACAGTTCAATATGTATGTAATTTTTTATTACAAATCTCCACTTTCACATTCTTCGTTTTCCAATGTTTTTCTTTTCACATTCTTTGTGCATATCGCCTCCTGCTGGGGAGGAGAGTTTATAGTAAAAAAGAACTTAAGTATTGATCTGTTTCTCACCCACACCTTTCATATCGCTTCTAAAGATATGGATCAAATCTGCTGCCTTTGTATGTGTTTGGAGCTTCAAAATTTGGTACCCATTCCCGTCCATTTTGAGGCCCTATAGAGCTGAGGTATTCTAAATATCTTGAATTCTTTTCAGCAGAAGAAAGTCATGCATTTCTACGATGGCATGAGGGTGAGCAAATAATGAGAGGATTTTCATTTTTGTGTGATTCTATTCTTTTTATGGAATTTACTATTAAGGACCATACAAACTCTGTATATATAATATATGAACCTGAAATGAAAGATTCTTCTCTTTTCAAGCCCAATCTTGAAAATTCTGTAATTTTTTATTTTTAAGTTTGTTTTTGTTTTCTACACATACTCTACACACTGTAAATAGCATTGAGCTTCACCATTTAACAAGTGATGGATTGTGTTAGGACTTGTTATTGGTGCATACTGAAACACCTGCATTCGCAAGTTGTGTTGCTGTGAATGCCACACGTGCTACTTTTAGATACTATATTTTGCACAAATCTGAAATATGTAAGGCATTTCATGTCCATGACTTTGATATCTTTGTACAGACATAAACTGTCACTCAAAGCAGTGTGCTGTGCATTCTCTGCCATGTAATTACACACACGCTTACTTGTCACACTGGTTCTGCCTCCTTACTGTCTCCTTAGCTTTCACTTTGTCTCTTTCCATCAACCCCCCATCCACCCCCCCCACCCCCCCCCCCCCACACACACACACACACACCCCTCCTCACCCTCTACCCACCCCACACACACACACACACACACACACACGCAATACCACCAGATCCTGCTCCCCCGATGGGGTCAACCCTGCTCTGTAAAATTGCAAATAGAGCGACGCCCTGGTTGATCAGCTATGCTCATGCCACGCCAGGCTGAGCCTCAGCCCAGACTGTCTGCAAATTAGAGAAATTAGCCCAGTGAAAAGAGAGGCACACTTACGCCATGCGGCCACATGCGTCTCGCGAATAGCCACAAGTGCCATATGGCAGCCAATTTACTGACCGTTTCACTTCATGGGTGAAGACGAGGATGATTTAGTTGGAAACACTGAGATATGACATTTAAATGTAGTTAATTAACATGGTTGATGGACAATTTAAAACAATTTATTTATTGTTTATTTATTGACAATTTTTTGTTGTTGCAATGTCAAAATGTCCTTTTGAATCTTTCCAGTATCACAGAGCTGGATTGTACGTGATTGTCCAGATATATTTGCTTGAAGAAAAGATAAGGGCATTTATGACCATTTTAATTACTTCAATGCTCATGACTATTTGTTTTAAAACATAATTACGGTGAATATTACAATTGATATGAGTAATGTTACATTTTATGGGATATGATTCAGTAGTAAAAAAAAATAAGTGTTATGAACAGTTTGTTACTTCATATGAAGAGTGTGAGAGAGAGAGAGAGAGAGAGAGAGACAGAGAGAACATATTTTGTTATTTGAAAGGGAATTACGATGAATGTAACATTTAACATAAGGGTGATGCTAAGGAAACCTGTCCAGAAAGTGTCCTGGTCCCATGAAGACTAATTTTTTAGTTCAAGATGTCTTCTATTGTAGAATTATTTTCATTCGAGTTATGCATATTTTACCCCCAATTCACATTCCCAATATGTGGGGAAAAAATGGCATTATTATCTTCTCATTACAGCAGTTTTTTTATTGTTTTATTTTTTTTTTTTATTATTTTATATTGTTTAAAATGTAAAGTATTTACACATAATAGTACTCCCTTGGTACCGAATTTAATTTTCACCATTTTTTTTTTATTTATTTTTTTCATTAATTGTGTAACAGAATTTTCACTGTATCACTGATTTGGGATCAGGACATTTTCTTGGTAGGTTTCATATTAAGCATCCATAAATGACAAAATATTATTGGCAACAGTTCAAAAGTATGAAAAGTATCAGTTTCAAAAGTTCCATCGATCCAAGTTTGATTAAAAGGAGTGAAACGGGAAGAGAAAAAAAATCCTCAAATTCAAGAGGAAGAAAATGTCCACAAATGTTCACGACGTGAAGCAAATCCTTCACTTTATTCTGATTCATGTGTTCACAACATGTTAAAATTTACATACCCACACCCACCTCAAAACTGCCATAAACTCTTTTCCGATGAAGTGTTGTTGCATACTGCATTTTGCAATGCTTCAGTCAAGCAGAACTAAAGAATTTGTACAATGTGAAATATTTCAGTCCATTTAACTTGTTCCAATCATGCCTGTCATTTTGTACTCAATTTCCTTGAATATTTTTAATTTATTTTTTAAGTTTTCAAAAAAGTGAAACTCATCACTTCAGCTTGTAACTTTGGCACCACTTTGATTTTACATGAACATGTTAAAACTTTTTATGCAGAATTATGTATCAAATAATTAATTAATATCATAACCCTCATCCATGGACAGCAGCAGATATCAATAAATATCTCTTTTCATGCTGTTAAATTTCCCTTTTCATTCAGACATTAATTCACTCATCGTTATTTTTAGTCTTGAACGTTCTACGTAAGTGCTGGGGAGTTGACTGAATGAACTGAATCTTCCAGGTCACAACTGGTGAGTTTTGACTATTCTGAATGCTCCCTGTCAGAACTGGTGCATGTGGCATCGTGACAGGGTAATGAAACCCTTCAGACAGGTGTCTGAGAAGCTCTCCAGTTTGGCCTGCTTTGTTTTCTGACTCCGTCCCTTCCACTACTGGTCACAACAGAGTATCACACACCAAGACACCAGGCCAGGTCTAGATCTAGGTCACAGAGGTGCTTTATGGGGGTGGGGGGGTATAATTGGGTTGGGACCAGATTGCTCATTAAGAGTTCATCCAAGCAAAAGTCCATTGGTGTGTTTTGCAAAGATCCAACCATCTGCTTTTTTTACTCAGTCAGTCAGTGTTGATGTGTACGTTTGGGGCTTGCTGTGGTCGTAACGTTTCCAGTGTTCCAATTGTATCACCTACAACTAATCCTGAGAGTCACATGACACAAGGCAGATGCTGATTGGTTGGTCTTTGGAACTTAAAAGTCTGATACAGCTCAGCATGGACAGTTTAGGCAACTGTGGCCAACAGGCAAGAGAGTCTGAGAGATCTCAAGGGAATTGCTGTTAGAAGATTGTTTGGACTTAATGGAAACTGGAGGAAAATCAAAAAGATGACAGAGTGACTGGGGAAGAGGAACACAGTGATGAACTAACCAAAGATTCTGAGGATGAAACAGCTGAATGAATGTAAAGTGAGTTCACACCATTGATGAGAAGCAGCTTGTGACTTATTATTTATATATTTATTTTAGAATGATATGCATGTAATGACCTTCAGGTCTGGTTTTAGTTATTAAGGCTGCCTTTTGTCATTATTTTTATTGGGTTATAATAAGATAAAGTTATGTTTTTGTGAATGGCTCTAGTTTAATAGCTAGCCATGATATTTCACATTGTTTAACATTTTCTTTTTATTACACAGTAAGTTAATTAGGGCACTAAAAGTTGCTGATTTTGTCCCATTAGATGACTACTGAATTCAAATTAATTGCTTGTGTGACACTTTGTAAACAGTTTCTAAAAATACTTCCAGCTGGCAGGCCTTTGTGATGTGATGGCTGCAGCCACAAGCAACATGTAGCCTCATTCTAACACATTTCACTTATTGCTGACAGCTAAAAGGCTTGGTATAATTATGTTGAGTCATTTATTGATACATAAACCTTAAAATTTATTTGGCTGCATTTATACATGAATAATGTGTGTATAATAAAAAGTGTTCAATTCCTTTTTTTAAAGAAATAATTTTGATGGTGCCTTTCTTGAACCAAAAATATGAAGCTAAAATGTGTCATAGAGTAGTTGCGTTCTTAAAATAAAATAAAAAAATTAGCTGTAATGTAGGAGCATTAAGTCAGATATCACATTCTACATGGTAAAAATCCCCCAAATTGTCTTCTCTCCACAATTATACATTCATATAAGTCAGCTATTCGTCACTAATTGTTTTATGTCATCATACATAACACAGAGTTCTCATTAAAAGTCTGTTTTTTTTCTTTTGAAGATGTCTTGCATCACTCAATGGATGTATGCATTACTCCTGGCCAGTGCTTAAGCTCACAGTATAAGACTAACTTTATTATGTCCTTAATGTGATGAATACACTAGGGAGCTGAATGTAAATGTTCATGCCTGAGGATGTATTTTGTGTGTCATTTTTAGATCTGAAATTAATGAATAAATAAAGCAAAAAGGAGGAAATCTCCAACAAAGAACCAAAGCAACACAAACCAAAGGAGAATATACCAAACAGCTCAACAAGAAACAAGAAGAGAAGCATTTGAAGAGGAGAAAAGAAAGTGATAGAGACAAAATGAAGTTGGAGGCATGTCTAGACAACATGAGCAAGTGGAAGGAGGATGACTTTGCACTGAACTGCACCTACATCGTCCATGACCAGGCGTCTGAACCTAGCTTCAGCCTGCCCAAGTCTATGACTTCCATTCCACGAAACCTCACCTTCCAATACAGCGTAGACAACCAGGTACACTTTTTGCTGCTTTTTTTTTTTTTCTTTCTAAATACTTTTGCAATTCCCATGTTTCGAAATATCTCTTTAAATGGTTAGTCATCATTAAAAAGACACATCACCATTACCAGCATATGCAACACTGCATGGGCTGTTTTCTAAGAGCAATTATTAATAAAACAGTATTAAAAACCATAGTAAAACAATGATTTTTTTATTATTAGTAGTTTTTTTTACATAATACCATGGTCACACATCGGTTTGATCACACAAACTTTGTTTTACCAGCCTAGATACGTTTAAGGAATCGCCAACAAGACATTTAGGTCCATGAAGTGGACTGTTAATTCAGAGTATCATTATACTTCAATACACAAATTGGAGTACCATAACAACTGACACTCAGTGTGTAGTTCAGTAGGTTAGTGAAACGATGACACAGTCGTCGACAGGTCAGGGATCAAGGAGGTAAAAGACCCAGGTGATGTGGCCTATAAACAACCTAATCGCATTATCTCTCTCTCTCTCTCACTCAGTGCTCTTTCAGTGCGCTTACATTGACAGAGGCCGTGGAGAGCTTCTCTTGATTTTCTATATGTGTTTGTTGGTGCATGTGTGAATACAGATTACTGCATCTTATTTAGCAAATTTACTTGCAAAGATTTCTGTTAAGTTTGTATTCTTTTAGCTCAATTGGTAGACCATAGTGAAAGGAACAGCAAGGTTATAGGTTCAATAACCCACACATTTATAAGCTGATAAAATGTTTGGTTACCTTGAATACTCTGCAAATCACTATGGATAAACATGTCTGCCAAATGCATAACTCTAAATTACTGTAGGGGTTTCATTGACAACAGGTTATTCAAAATCTTGAATATATTTTTATTTCTCTCTAGTGCTTGTTCACATGCATTTGAATGTGTAATTCTTCACTTCTTTCCTGTCCTCATGCTTCACGCTTTGTGCTGTTCTGTTTTGTCTCATGCATGATCCAATTTCCCTTCACAGGTGAAAGTCAGTTCCTCTTTCTAAAGCCCTTTGCTCTTTTTATATTCTATCATGCTGAAGGTGTGAAATTGTGGTCATCAGCTCAGAGAGAATGCAGAGCTCTGCTTACATGCACACACCGATAAACATGCACTTACACTTTTATATCTCAAATGTGAAACAAAATGTGCCGGGACAGTAAACCTGAACATTTTTCAAATATTTTGTTTAGACTTCACATTATTCTTATTGAACGGACAGGGGAATCTTAATTGTTACTGAGCTAAATTGTTTCTTTCTCCTCCACGCACCCTCTTATCTCATTCGTATTCTCACTCTCATCTTTTCCCACACATGGCCCTTTTTTCTCAAGCACAAAGCTAAAAACAATCTTGGCCTTGAATGCAAAAAAAAATCTGTTGTGATACACAGAGACATGTTTCGAGATGCTGTCAGAAGCCAACTCTTTTGTTAAAAAAAATATATATAATAACTAACAACAGTAGCTCTCTCTTTCCTAATCTGCACATTTTCAAATACAGCGAGGCATTGCACACTTCCTATTTCTGAGCTAGCTATTCCTCTAGTCTGCTTACCACCCTACTGATTCTGTGAAAAACATTGCTCTTACGTTGCTCATGCATTCACTTTAGACAGGAAAACCCACATCCTTTGAGAGTGTCAGTTCCCGGAGGAACCCAAACCTTTTTTATTGGAAAAGAGAAGGGTGGGAGAGTTTAGGGATGTTGAAAAGCTAGTCTTGTTCGTGACCAGACTGCTAGTAATTAGCTATCCAGTTTCTGTGATGCTTACGGACAAATGACAGCATTTCTATACTGGTTAAAGTCTGCATATCGCTGTTGTAATGCATTCTCAATGAGCAGTAAATGAAAGTCACAATGTGTAGGAGAACAGAAAGTGACGATTCTCCAACACTATCTGATAGCATGTTATGACCAGTAGCACTGATAGCAGATGCTAATGCATTGAGCAGAAACACTGTTAGTTTTGTTCTCATTTTTACTCATATTGTAAAGCTGTGCAAAATTTCAACAAACTCATATTTGATGAAACTGTTCACACACACAAACACACAAATAAAATCACATACACATGCAGGCACATGTTTAAATAGCTAAATGATCTAAATGAGGACATACCTTAAACTTTTATCATTTTTATATAAAGTTAATTGTAATTATTTTAGACAAACCCAAACATATATAAATAAATACATTTATTTATTTATATTATGCATTTTATTTAATATTTTATAAAATTGTATATATTTATAATAATAAAATAAAAAAAAATTCATGAATAATTTTTCAAACTGAGGACTTCCCCAGATGTCCCCAAATTTTGTCTGATTTAGCTAACTTTAGTTTGGGGACAATTTAGTCCCCAAACTAAAGCTAAATAACCCCCTACCCCCCACACACACACAACTGTTGCTCAAATCATAAAGACAATGCTCACTGACCCTTATCTTCAGACGTGTGCCACGTCAAGGGGGGCACGTGGCAGATGGAGTGATCTGTTACAGGGAAGCGAAGGACAGAAATGTGCACATGCACACTTACAGAATCTCAGCCAAAGGAAGTAGGTTAAGCTTGACTGATTAACTTTCGTTTGGACCGAAGCTCTTGGACTGAAGATCCTTGGAAAGCTTCAGGGGAGGAGGTATTAGGCAGGTCATGTTTGGATGGAGGGTTGAGTGATTTAGCGTGTGTGTAGGGTGGCGTGGTGGCGTTGGTCTTGTCAAAGAGTGACACTCAGACCCCATCCCCTCACCCCTCCTAACTCACTAAACCCTCTCTGAGCACTTAATCACTAAAGACCAACCAATTAGTCACGCAACGCCGCACAGTTTTATTGTTAATGCCGCTCTAGTCTTCAACCATTGACTGTCCATTTCTACCCATTGTAAATTCTTGCTCCTACTCTCTATTATCTCTTTTTAACAATCATAGTTTTTTTAATGGCATTTTAAGTGTACTCTTTGTCATCAATTGGCTCAAAAATAGGCACTTATCAGTTAAGCATTAAAAAGAAATACATGATCATGGCTTGATCATAAATGGGGGGGGGGGTTAATATTTTCTACTGGGCATCAAGAGTAGACCACCTGCTCCATACCTTCACTCTTTCTGTGCTTTTTTGTCCTCTTTTATTCTCTTTTTTTGTTTTGGTAGTAAAGGGATAGTTCACTCAAAAATGAAAATTCTGTCACCTACATGTTTTCCAAAATTTTTCCAAATAAGTAAGAGAGAAGTTAGGCAAGTAGATGAATTGAAAGGGAATGCATTTTTACCTAAGGTCTACTTTTGTGTTTTACCAAAAAAGTCAAAAGGGTTTAAAACAACAAAACAGTAAGTACTGTAAATGATAACATAATTTAAGTTTTTGAGTGAACTATCTCTTTAATTTACCCCTCTTCAATCTAATCAACCCTTTCTTCATTTGTCTTTGATGGCTTCAGACAAAATTGTAGTAGGTTGGTCAAAACTACACTGCTTTAGCCAGCAGGGTCAATGTAGTTAGGTATTATTGAGTACAGCAGTGTGTGTGTGTTTCTAGGTCAGGGTCCACGTAGAGCATGGAAAGTTTAATTCTGTTTATTCACTTAACTCATTAAGCTGTAAAGTCTATAACCTTGGATGACACTCCGCACGGGTCGTCTCCATCTAGATATGCCTCACCTCGCCTTCAACCATGAAATGCATTTCCTGTTCCAAGTAGATAGATTGTTAATAATTTATTTAATTTCCTTCACTGACTAAGTTGGATTACAAGTGGCACTGTTTACCCTTGCAGGTGACTGGTGTCTTTAGCAAAGAGTACATACCTCAGGGAACACGATTCGGGCCCCTTCAAGGCGTCATCTACACCAAAGACAAGGTGCCCCCTCAGACCAACAGGAAATACTTTTGGAGGGTAAGTGACTTCATTGTTGATGTAATCTTTTGGACACTAATTATGCTGAGTGAAAAGCTGCCAAACTGGTCCTGGCAGATTTTCCAAAGAATTTTAGTGGAAAGGATCCGGAAGCATGCTTATTCATGCTCAAATACTTACAAATATGCATTCTCTTCTTCAGCACGATAGCCTTTTTTTTTTTTGCACAAAATGCCATTCATGTAAGACTCAAGGGCTTACTTGGAAAACACAGAGGAAGCCCTAAAAGATCTTATTCTGTTTGTTTTGGATTCCTGGTTTGTTCTAAACTACCGAGTATACCTATTGTGAAACAATTAGACAAAAACACAAATTATATCGCAAGTCTTTGGTTTTGCGACCGCGTTTTTAGGGAAGTTGGGATTCCTGTACAGAGATAGAGTGGAAAACAGACTTTACAATCACTTTTTGTTGTTATTGCTGTTGTCTTATGCACATTAGTCCAGTCTTTACATTCTATTTTCATATAAGCATCTAAATTAACTTTGAAGTCTCTTTATCGCCCTGCCAAGGTCACTTAATATGTCTATGTGTGTGTTTGTGTTTTAAAGTGTGGTTGTGCATGTATATGTAAGCATATTCAATCTCACACACACACACACACACACTCACGAGTGTGTCTGCGCATGCCATTGGTGTGGGATTTCCTTTTCTGAGTTGTCCTTTCCTTTCAAAATTTCCTGTAAATCCATACTGACTTCCTGTCAGCAGCAGCAAAAGCCAAAAAGTGACGCACCACATCACATGACTTAAAGGCAGGTGGATGGAAGTGGAAGGGGGTGTCTGTGAGGATGAAAGTGTATTTGTGTTAAGAGCCTTTAAGGGTGTATAACTGGTAAAATAAGTCTCTGAGATACTAAAGCTATGCGTGCCCTGGCACGTCAAAGCAGTGAATTCCCTTATACAAATGAGAGTGAGAGGGAAAGAGGGCGGGGAAAGGGGAGGCGACTGTGCGAGTGACTGGCAGCATGTGTAAATAATGTGACGCTGACTGCCTTATAAGAGAGCTGACATCACTGACACAGAGAGTTACTCTGTGGGACAAGCCACACACATACACACACAAACACTTTCACAGGTTAGAGGAAACAGAGTTTGATATAAACAGCTGTCTGAAGAGCATTTTGTTCATGGCAGAGGTAAAGAATAATTTATAGCAACTTTCTGAAACAGCTTTTTTGAATGTCACTAAATTGGATGCAAAAAAAAAAAAACTAGACTGTCTGATAATGTAGGGTCTGCAGCTAACACGATTTCTCTCTTCTTCATCTAGATCTACAGTGATGGCCAGCTACACCACTTTGTTGATGGCTACGATGTGCAGCGCAGTAACTGGATGCGGTACGTCAACCCTGCGCGCTCGCTGGCCGAACAGAACCTGGTGGCCTGTCAAAATGGCCATGAGATCTTCTTCTACACCATCCAGCCTGTGGAGCCCAAGCAGGAGCTGCTGGTGTGGTACAGTGGGGAGTTCTCCCAAAGACTTTGCGGCCAGCCTGAGCAACGAGACAGCCTGAAGCCAAGTGAGTCATGGCCTTATGTTTCATTGGGGAGGGAAAAGTTGTTCTTGGTTTTCTGTAGATAATGGCATAATTCATAATGCTTGGATGGAGAGGTTGTGTGCCAATGGTCTTTATCTTCTTCTGCTTTACTTCTTATACCTTCTCTCGTGTCTCTCCATTTCCATTCTTCTTTCTTTTTTATGTTTCTCCTATATATATATATATATATATATATCCCCATCTCTTTCTCTCATTCTTTGGACAACGGTATTAGTCACCTCAACTATGATTGTATTGAGCCTCTCCTGTATGCAGTCACTCAAGACTGAGAGAGAACAGACGAGTGTTTGTTTGTTCTGTGCTCAGTATCTGTCTTTATCTTTCTGTCTCTGAATCAGCTGATTCCTGCTGAAGCAAGATGTTTTAATGCCTTTATCTACAAAGATCAGTGATGAGATCATGGGCACCCTCATTTCCTCTGTGTTCATGTGTTAATGTTGATGTACGGCATATAATAATTTCAAAGCAGTAAGAAAGTTTTACTGAAATACAAACAAGGATGTTCGCATGATATGAGCGTGAAGCGATCATCTGTGTTCCGTAACTGCTTCCGGGTCCTTCAATAACGTATAACGTGCGAGTAAGGGCAGCCGGTGGACTTTCTGGTGCCCTCCTAGGGTAAGATGGTGCTCCCCTAGGGAGTTGGTGCCCTAAGCAGACTGCGTAGTCTGCTTATAGTGAGCGGTGGTACTGCTTATGCCTTTATCACACCTTTATCAGACATGCCTTTATCAGATAATGTAGTTCCTGGCTTTTTTTCACTGCCTAAAAAATACTATAATGTTACTAAATACTAAAATGTATTAAATCTGGTCCTAACCATAAAATCTGCCGAAAAATACTGCAGAAACCAGTTTGTCATAGTTGTTTAGACTCCTTTAACATTCCTCAGATTAACGCTCACATTTCTACAGTGCTAATTACTTTTAGATAATAGATTGTATATTCTGCATATTTATTTGAAGGATTTTTGAGGCACATCGGGGTCATGATTACCCTCTCTGGCTTTATTTTGTGATATAGACCAGCTGACTCTACATTTACCCACTTATTACATGGCACTTAATAAATAAATAAATGAAAATAATACAGCATATTTTATATGAATGTTGTATATGTAGATTTAACAAAAACATTAGACCGCAAATTGATTAACCAATCAGAATTAATTATTTCAGCGTCTTAAATTTAGATATATATGTAGGTATGTTTCTATTGATTATGATCAACAGTGATTCTTTCCTTAAATGTCATTTGAGAATCTAGAGGTGAAAAGAAATGAAAGTGACAGTAAATGAATCTGTTTGTGTAAGAATGTGTGTGGGGGTCTGTGGTGTGCATGTATTTGATTGTATGAGTGTGTATGTGTATAACAAATGGTGGACTGTCTGGATATTTCTATCTGAGGAGGTATTTTGTGATAATGCCTTTCTCACATTGATTCAATTTCACACTAACACTGTGCTATTTCCTGTCTTATTCACTTCTCGCCATTTATGCCTGTCTGAGTGAGTGAGAGTGTGTATGTGTGCGCATTTTGTGTGTGCGTTTCTGTCTGCTATTGTTAAGGCCCATTACCTGAGTCATGTTGACACACACATACACTCCGGTCTCGAATGTCACTTTCCCTGAACAATTACACCTAATTTTGAAAGACCCTTTTTAGGAAATCTTTAGGAAATCTGCCACCATGAAGCACTTCAACCCTTCTTAGAGACTCTTCTTTTTTATTTGTGTCATTCTGTCTGATTTTACAAGTTTTCGCTTCCTGTGTGAGGTTCAAAGAAATCTGTATATTCAGTTTTGCAAACCGTGATGCATCCGATAATTCTGAACCATTATAGAGGCCTTTTGTACAAATACACATATACCACCAGCTGAATACTTAACTTCCTTGAAATGGTCTTCATTACACTAAACTCTGAAAATGGATCCATGATTTAAATTTCTGTTGCTTCTGTTGTTCTATTTTCCTCCCCTTTTAGATCTTTGAGATTTTAGAATTTTGAGTTGAGTAAAAAAAGTTTCAAATATCCATTTTCACTTTCCTCACGGTAGTTAGGAAATGCCTAACTACACTCTGCCTGTAAATGTTGCATCAGATTGGTTCACATCAGGTTTGAGGAACAAAGTTTTGACCACAAAGGTAATAATATGTTTGTGTAATCTTCCCACTGCTGTGTGACACAGTAGATCAATGTACCACTTTCCATGATTTAGCAGGTTGTGTCTGAGTCACTGCGAAGGTTACTGAAATAAGCTTGCTGTTGTGGCTTTCTTTTTACAATCTCTAGAGCAAAAGGACAGTAATAATCTGACCTTATCTCAATTCCCTGTATAACAGTCAGTAACAGTTAGAGCTGAACAATAGGATTTTTCCCATGGTTGAGGACATCTGCTGTTATAGTGAGTCAGAGCAGTTTCTGAGTGAAAAGTATAGCTGTCACACGATGCTCCTTTCTTCCGATACATACATAACCCACACACATACACACACACGCACCTCTCGAACATACACACACCCACATGGTAAACACCCACACAGTCGTAATCTAGGTGCTACGTGAAAACAGTACTATCTCTATGTCAAACAGAAACCAGTCCGATATCTTCTGCCTGTCAGCTTTAAACTGAAAGAGCTGCCATTTACCATAAGTGAACATCTGAGGAGGGAGGTTATGAGTAGGTGTATGACAGGCATACAGGCACATTTAATGAGTAACTGCTGTTGCACTGTGAAGATCTTGACCCCTTAAGGCCTAAGTATACTTCGGTTTTCCACATGCAGTATGTGTGAGGTATGTCTCACACACAGCTTCGCAAATTTCATCATCAGCACAGTATGCATGGACTGTCCGCATGATGCCTGGTTTTTGTAGAAATGTAAACAGTCTGCATCTATGTGCCTGCAGTTGACTTTACAAGAAGAGCAATAGCAGCAGAGCTCCAAACAAGACAAAAGCCATCATAGCTAGTATCGCACTTGTTTGAATCTTTCTCACCTCTACTAACTTTGAAACTCCCAGACCTTAGTTCCATTTTTATAGCAGAGGCCTGTGCTTTCTTCTGGCTCTGAGATGTATTGAAAATGCAAAAGAGCGGAACTTTATTGTACTCAATGACTCAAATTCTTGTCTTCAAGCACTGGAATCTTTGAAGTTGGAACATCCCATTATTGTTGATATTTTAATGAAAGCAAATCAGCTGCAGAGAAACAATTATAGCATAATCTTTTGTTGGATCCCGGGACATAGCGGTCTTCTTGGAAATGAGCAAACAGACACTGTTGCTAATAAAGCTCTCACAGAAAGAACTGAAGAGTGCAGAATCCCATCCAAAGACCGCAAACCCCTATTCAACCACTATATTTTAAATAAATGGCAAACAGAATGGGAAGGATGTCTTAATAACAAACTATTTGACATAAACCCTGTGGTTTGAATGAGATACATTTATCCCTTCAAATCTAGACATGACCAAGTGGTAAACACAAGTTGTCATATAGGCCACACTAGACTGACACATGGGTATTTATTGAAAGGAGAAGAACCACCAAACTGCCAATATTGTAACACCCATTTGACTGTGAAGCATGTGCTCCTGATCTGCCCTATTTTTAACATCATGAGACAACACTTTTTATCTGGAAAAACCTTTAAAGACTTGTTTTGTTAGCGTGCAACTAAAGGATCTTTTATATAATTGATTTACTGTATTGAATTGAATAGTCTTCCCTTTTTCTATGTATTGTTATGCAAGATGTGCTGTATGTATGAATTGTTTGATCATCACCTGTATTTGCCATTCAATAATCACTGTAGCTGATATGAAAATAAACACCAAACAAACAAAACAAACTAACTTTGATACACATCTGTGAATTTTCACACTTCACCTTGCACTGACGTTTTTCTCTCTCCTTCTGTTTCATCTGTTAAACAGAGCACATACCTGATATAACAGCATACGACTATCAGAAGCAGCCCTTACCTCAGTATACCTACTACCCTAAACAGCCCCCCACCCTACACAAACTTCACAGTGAAGGAGAAGAAGAGGAGTTAGATGAAAAGATTGATGTAGAGGTTATCGAGAGGGACACGCCACCTGACACACCAGACGAACAGGTCATGGATTTTAGCAAGAAGATCCATAAAGCTGCACAATCAGAGCCTGTGCATTCTCCATATCCCAATCATAGAGAGCTGAACATGAGCACTCATCCATATTCCACCCTTACCCCACCCCAAGACCTTCCGCTTCACCTACATGGCCTCTATGGTCATCAAGAAGGCTTGATCTCGTACCCTTCATTGCCCTCACCACGACCTCTCCAAGGTCAATATTCCATTTTATCACCATACAACCTCCAATACCAGCACTTGCTCTTGCCTCCATATTCCCCTCCCTTCCCCTCCTTGTTGCCCTCAAAAGGGGGTCTCCGGTACAATGGCTTTCTGGGTAGTGATGACTTGCCCTACCCCTCCAGACCCCAACCCGGTGTGTTACCCATTACGTTACACTATCCTACCCCACTTCATGGAGGTCTAAAGGAAAGAGTCCCGAATACTCCACCTAGAGGAGCCCCCGCGACCCCTGAACTCTCTCCTCAGCCAAAGCACTTGCACCAGCAAACCTTGCAGAAGCCCTTCTCTCAATGTGAGGAGGCCATCAATCTCAGCCTGGCTATACCCAAGAGCATGTCACCTTCGTCCTCCTCCTCTCCAATGGCACCTGGGTACAAATCTCTCCCGTACCCACTCAAGAAGAAAAATGGCAAAATCAAGTATGAATGCAACGTCTGTCTCAAGACATTCGGTCAACTGTCCAACCTTAAAGTGAGTAGACTGTTCTTGACGTACCTACTTTCTTGTTTTGAAAGACTTGATGCAATTTCAAAATGACTAAATGGTGTACATTTATGTTGAAGGTGCACTTGAGGGTCCACAGTGGAGAGAGGCCTTTCCAATGTAATCTTTGTAAAAAGAGCTTCACCCAGCTAGCCCACCTACAAAAACATCACCTTGTCCACACAGGAGAGAAACCACATGAGTGCCAGGTAAGAAAAGTACATGTATGTGTTTGTAAAAGAGGCAAAAGATAAATGACATTGCATGACAGTTATACTCTGTTAACAAGCAGTGACGCACACTCACAACATTGCTTATCTATAGTAGAACCTTTACCTTTACTCCTGTTTCCTTGAAGGGAAAATGCTTTGTTGAACAGTAACTAGAAAGGGTGTGGCAGTGGCGTCAGCCTGTGCTATTCATTTATCTTGACCACTGAAAAGAAAACAGTGCATTAATGAAATAACCTGTCTGGCTCTCTGTCTACATACCAAAGTGACAGCGAGTCAATTATTAAAGGCAGCAGTGCTTTAGATTGCCTTTGAATTACAGGATATTTTCCCCTTTGAATGTACACAGGTGTGCCACAAACGCTTCAGCAGCACTAGCAACCTGAAAACCCACCTACGTTTGCACTCAGGGGAGAAGCCCTATCATTGTAAGCTGTGTGGGGTGAAATTTACCCAGTACATCCACCTCAAACTCCATCGTCGGCTGCACAACTCTCGTGACCGACCCCACTGTTGCCAGGCCTGCACCAGGGGTTTCATCCATCGCTTCTCTCTGCATCTCCATCAGCGTTCAGACTGCTGTCCTACCACTCGTATTGAAATCACAGAACTAAGACGAGCAGCAGAGCTTGTAGAGCGCTTTGATGTCAGTCACGAGGCTGAGGCTCTGCCTGAGGGTGCCGGAGAGGCTCAAGTAGATGCTGCCTTGGAAAAGTGGTTGGCGAGAAGTTTGGAGAGTGGCGAGGGGAAAGAGGACCTTGGATTCCTCAAGGCTTTCACTGCAGTACCACAAGGGGTGACTGCTATCGGACATCACCAGGAGAGAGCCAGTGTGGTACATTTCAACCACCGGCCCTCTGTAAAGACTGAGGAGGAGTAGACAAGGGAGAAAGTTGAAAGGATGACATTATAGCATTTTCATGTCTTCCAGAAACCAGAAAGAAAAAATGTATGCACATGGCATTCCCTAGTTGACACCAAAAAACCTCTCTTCCCTGGTATACATGGATGAATCAGAGAGAAGAGTAAATCAAGCCAATGAGAGCCGCACCAAACAAACAAAGTTTCCAAAGACTTAAAGAACGTGTCAAGTGATTGCAGTTCTACCCTCTGACCAGCTTTAAAATAAAGAGGTGATCTCAAATGTCCTCATACTTCATCTGGTTTTCATACTTATGAGAATATCTGGTTTGTGTGAATTTGTCTTAACTTATTATTGTCAAAAGTTTTCTTTTTAAGAGCACTGCATCAAATCTGTTTTTTTTATTTGTGTACCTCTCTTTTTTATATATGGCTTACTGTTGTGAATTTTCTTTTTTTTATGTTGGGATTCTCAGGATTAATTTGCCAATCCCACTATGGACACTATGCAACAGTCCCAAATGGATTGGATATTTCCTGTTCATTCCAAGTGTGATTCCAGTGTGTATGTGTACATATTGGGTATATGTGAATGATTGTACCTGAATTTAAATTATTTTAGACTAGATTCATTTTTTATCAAATAAAAAGGTTTATTGACAGTATTGTCAATAACCTTTTAAATCTTTGCAAGGTTTGATTCAATATAGGTTCTAAATTTCTTTACAAACCTTTTTAGTTTTCAGCAAATAGATTCTGAACCCATTGGACATTGGAAAGAAAACATGCCTCTCTTATTATTTAATATTTAACTTGAGAAAAAAATTATTTGTTTTGTTATTTTTATTTTATTGTTTGTTACTTGGTTGTGTCTACCAATGTTTACTGTTTTTGCTTTCATTCAAACAAGTATTTTTAGCACTATGCAAATGTCCAAGTCAATGTAGCTGTAACTGAATTTGCAGATGAAGATGGCAATGCTTTTTTTTTAAATTTTTATTCTTCTTCTTTTTTTTCTTTTTTTCTTTTTTTACTAGACACACCAGTACCTCATATGAACATATTAAATTGTTAGCATGATATTTTATACTTGTTTAATTTATTTTATGTCAGCACTTGGAAAAAGCAGGAACTAGATCCAAGTGCAGGATATTTGATTTTTAGCTACAACAGGGTTTAGAAATGAGTGTTTCATAACTTAGTGACTTTTCTATGTACAGTTCTTTTGTTTTTTTTTCTAGTTTATTTTTGACTCTGTCTGAAAGATGTTGATACTTTATATGTGAGAAACTATTTTTTGACAAACTTTTATAATGTAGCACATTAAACATTACTTCTCTAATCTCTCTGCTCTTTCAGTCCTGTCATGATGTTGATGACCTTACTGTGTCATTATAATCAAGTTTTCACACCTACATACTCGTACAACACCCATCAGTCTTATTCGTTTGAAAGTCCCACACGAAAGTTGGTCTTTGTGGTCATATTTCTAGAAAGTAGAGGAACTGAAATTGTTGCTCATCAGCTAGGACTGAACAAACAACAAAAAAGCCCACCATCACATGCAATGTTGTTAATCATTTTGTCTTAAAAAATTTTTTTTAAAAAACTCTTAAATCACCCTTTTGACATTTAACTAGTGTTATTATGAAGCATTATTTACAGTAAGAAAAAAAAAAAGTACTGTTTGGTTTCAAATTAACTCAGTTATTCTAACATATTTAAAGCAATAGTTAACCCAAATTATCATCACTGCTCATCCTAATGTTACTCCAAACCTGGATAACTTACTTTCTTCCATGGGCCACAAAAGGAGATGTTAGGCAGAATGACAGCCTTTGTCACCATTAACGTTTATTGTATGGCAAAAAGACACCATTCAACATAAAATTCTGCCTAACATCTTTTTTTTTCTTCTTTTGTGTGTGTGTGTGTGTGTGTGTGTGTGTGTCCATGCCATAATATTCAATTCCGTCTCAATTATTAAATAGACTTCAACATTAAAAATTTGAATATTCAAATGCTTTTGAAACATACAGTTGTCCAGTTGTGTTTTTAATGTAATGAAAAGCTAGTAGCAACAAACCAATTGATCAAGTAAAAACTGTCAAATCTTGGGAGTTTATGCCATGCTCAATCAGTTCATTCCAAGTTTCTATATGCAATGGTTTCTCAAACCTGTGTTATTACCGATTACTCTCTTCTGGTCTGCAAGCTGTGTGCAGGTAAAACTGTGGTACAATCAACACATAAATGTCAGTAACTGAACAAAAGTCAGTTACAGTAAGAAATGTCTCATGTCTACTCTCTGTACTCTCTTGAGTATGGCACTTATCTGTTTCCTTTTGTCACATCCTCCCCTCTTCTCCCCTCAAACACACACATGAAGGGGGAGCCCCATACATCACACACACCTCAGACCAGAACAAACACACCTCAGCAGGTTTGTGTGTGTGAGAGAGAGCGAGAGAAAGCGTACAAGGTGAAGACATCTGTCATTGACAGCATATCAAACCACCACTTTGAATACATCATAGGAGAAGTTGCAAGAGGCCCTTTTATGGCAGAAAGGAGAAAGAAAACAGAAAAAAGAACTTGACTTGCTGTAAATGACAAGTGGCGTGTCGCAGTATAATCTTTTATTTTTTTTCTTCTGATGAATACCAACATAGCTTCTTTTTTTTTTTTTTTACATTAAATGGTACTAGCTAAATATTAGATGATGGAATGTGACCCATTACTGATTCAGCATAACCCCTTTAAGGTAATACAGCAGTGCTAATTTAAAACATTTAAAAGTAGTCAACTTTCAATTAGCTCCACCTGTAGCTAATAAGAACCAAAAGTTTAAGAAGCACATCAAATGTTTTCTTAATCAACTACAAGCCTTAAATTGGTCATTTAGTTTTTAAAAAAAGAAAGAAAAAAAAGTTTTTAGTCTACATGGTCATTAAGCTCTAAAAATGCAATTAACTGCACTTGCGTGTGATTTAAAATACTATTGAAATGACAACATTCCTGAATGTTTGGCTGCTTTCCAATTCTCTTGTCTACTGCTGTCTTATCCATAAATCACTTTGAAGTGCTGTCAACGGAAAAGAAAGTAGAACTGGGTGCCGTCTTTCCAGCGAACACTACAGTTCTGGAAAAGCCACCTTCAAAGATTTATCAAGCAAAAAAAACATTCTTTCTATTCAGTGATACTGCTAACATTTTTGCCCCGTTTGCCACCACAAAATAGCACCACAATTTTAATATGTGGAAACATTCTGATCCCTCTTTGTGTATCTGTATATGGCATGAGTTTCAAATATCTAGCTTTGACTTCTGACTTTTAAAATATCCATGAATGCTACACTTGAAGTGCTATGTTTTTTTTGCTCTGAGCATGTTAGGACACATTCTGACATTATATTATCCAGTGTATTCATTTCTGTAATTAATTTATCTGCAAAGAAGCCCAGTGAAAATGTGTTTCATGCTTTTAAAGTTTGGACAACTCATATCATATATATATATATATATATATATATATATTATTTATAACAAATTAGTTGCATTTATGAGTGTAAATGCAATCATCTTTTGTAATCTACAACCAGCGTAACGCTAGAATGCATTTTAACTTTTCCTTGTTTAACTCTGACTCAAAAACTCCAGTGTGATTTGTCACAACTGAATTCAAAACACAAGCAGTAATCAAATCAAAATCAAATCAAAATCAAATCAAATCACTTTATTGTCACACTACTGTGTACACGAGTGCAACAGCAGGTGAAATTCTTGTGTGCAGTTCCGAGCAACATAGCAGTAATGACAGTGACGAGACATAAACCACTTTACAATAAACAACATATTACACAAAACAATTTACATAACAAACTTACACAACAATTTACATAACAAATGTACACATACCTACACAACAATTTACATAACAAATGTACACAATACACACAATGTAGAATACACACACTAGATACGGGTATAAATATATATATATACACTAACTGAATTGGGAGAATATATTGACAGAATGAGGATTTATAAAGTGCAGTGCTGATTGTAGATCGTGAGAGATCATGTGTTCAAAAGTCTTATTGCTTGTGGGAAGAAGCTGTCATGTAGTCGGGTGGTGCGGGTCCTGATGCTGCGATACCGCCTGCCTGATGGAAGCAGTGAGAGCAGCCCATGACTCGGGTGGCTGGAGTCTTTGATAATCCTCCGAGCTTTCTTCACACACCGTCTGTTATATATATCCTGGAGGGAGTAAAAAGTAAAAAAAGTAAAAAGTAAAAAGCTGTTTGTGTGTAAAGTAAAAAGTAAAAAGCTGATTGTGTGTTTATTTATTGGTTTGTTTTCCGTGGAAAAGGCTGCAGCTGCGGCTGCCGGGCTTACTCCCATGCTAGTCATGTAGCAGTCATGTAGCACCCGTTACCCTCTCAGGGGTGCCGGGACCCTAAGGTCTGTATATGACATCTTGCCAATTGGAACCCAGAATTAGTAGATGGGTGAGGCGGGGACTGAACACAGCCTCAGTACTATGCTTTTGTCCCCAGAATTGATTTGTGACAGCCAATAAATGGTATTCATGCACATCCCCATGTACACACCTCACCCCACGTACTGCATGCAAAGCCTTGTCTTGAAATAAGCATTGGTTTATAGAGGTTTGATTGCATCCTGAGTCCACCAAGGCTTGGTATGTACCCCCCTTGAATATTCACTGGTATCAGGTATGTCCCTGCTCGATCAGCGCAGCCTTTGGCACATCAGGGACCCGAACCAATGCCCCTAACTCAATTGTTAAAAAAATGTCAAGGTACCCCACAGGGCCAGCAGACTGGCCCAGGCTTCGCCACCACACACCTCGCAATGGGGTCACCTATAGGGAAGGTAACAGAGAGAGAGGTGAAGCTGGCAGGTTACGGAAACCCCAAAAAAGGGGCACTGGTTTTGGTGGAATGCAGCTCCATTTCTGGGGTGCAGGTATAGGAAAATGGGATGAGGAGGGGGAAGGACAAGAGGAGAGAAAGCGAGAGAAGGGGGTTCTCCAGCACCCAGATACACCGCCATATGGATTGCCTCCATCAGCGATGTCAGGCAGTAGCACTGGACCCACTCAGCCATTCCTTTACGGTAACTGCCCAACTAACTGCTCCAGTACCACAAGGTCGATAACAGCCTCGGCATTGCAATCCTCTGCCAGCATCGCGGAGCTATTGGGCGGAGTCAACAAGGTGACTGCATTCGCTGTATGGCAGCGTATGGAAGCACTGCCGGTGTTGTTCAGGGTTATGGCCGACTTGTTGCAAGATAGCCCGCATACTCCATGATGTTCTGAAGTTGTTGGGCTGTTGTCTGGGCTCAAATGTCCCGGGTTTCGGCACCACTGAAACAGGTTCTTTAATTCGCTTGTGAAATGAGGAAGCGAGAGCCAGACGAATTTTCACCATTCTCTCATCTTTATTTAACAAGTCACTTTTCAGTGTAACAAACACATTTCAAAATACACACACAGCACACACACAGAAAACATGCATCACACCTCTCCTCCTCAGTAGCTCTCAGCTCCCTTTTATCGCTCTGTCACCTCTCACTAAAACACAGAACAGCTGTTATTAAAATTGCCCACAGTTTTAACTCCTTACTACTCTCATCTCACTGTATTGCTCTCCATACACTTGCGGCACTTGCCATGCCCCCCCACCTCCACAACAGTCTTTTTCCATTAAAACATCAAGCAATATAATCTAATCATATAAAAATATGAATAAATACTAGGGTTGCTTCGGACCTTGGTGACATAGAGTAAAAAAAACAATCTAAACCAAAAATTAATTAAGAATTAAAAATGAGTACAGATCTGGTTTCTTTTAAACCAGCACTTACACAATATTATGAAAGATTTTATGTCTGTTAGGGTTGGGGAGTAACGGAATACATGTAACGGGATTACGTATTTAAAATACAAAATATAGGTAACTGTATTCCACTACAGTTACAATTTAAATAATTGGTAATTAGAATACAGTTACATTCAAAATGTATTTATATTACTGAAGAGGTTACTTTGTATTTTATTTTAATTTGTTTCATTTAATATTTAGTCCTTTCATATGGAAAACATTTATACATATAAATGATGCGATCCAAAGTGCATTTGAACAGTGGTGAAACACTTTCTTATGATGTGTTACATTCATACGAGCAGACAGAGAAGTAAGTTTGAAGTTTGGAGCAGAAGAAATAGAAATAAACCTTGTGTAAATGGTCAGATTTATGCTAAGTTAAAATGCTATTTCTAGCCATTTTACATGCACATTCTTTTTCTTTTTAATCTAGTAAAACCTTTGATATTAGGGCAAAAATCGTATTCTTGCTAATAATTTTGTATTGTTTTCCTGCAAAATATCTAAAAATCCTTAAAACAAGATCGAGTTCATTAATCTTGTTTTAGAAACAACACTGCATGAGATATTTAGGTTTTTCAGAGAATGTATTTTTAGCATGTGTATTTTGTCTTACTGTACTGGCAGAGTTTTTACAGTCCAAAAAAGTGAAAAAATCTACCAGTGCAGAAGAAGTAATCCAAAGTATTTAGAATACTTGACTGACCTTGAGTAATCAAATTACATTTTGCAGCATGTAATCTGTAGTAGAATACATTTCAAAAGTAACCCTCCAACCATACAAGTGAAAACAATTCCATTGATACAACTAAACACACTACAAATGATATGATTGGAAGTCATTTCCGTAACCAGTTTAAGATCTGTCTTTGAAATTCCAGATAACTGTGCATGGATTTACTACTTAACCTGTTTTGTGTACAGTAACATTAAAAGGGTGGATGACTGACAGGTGGTGACCAGCATAACTGCCAAACAGTGTTTTTACTTTCTTTTTATTTTAAGTAGAATAAGGATTATTTCCTCGTGTGTAATCTGATCATCTTTGTAAAACAACAAACACATTCAAATGCACAAATAAGAACAAGTATATTTCTAAGATATTAATTCTGTGTAATTTCAGTTCAATGCCTCACCTTTACAATGAGTAAGGTTTTGTTAATTATTTGAATAACTGACTTTGTTATTTTGGAGATTGTTTCAAAAGAAATTATACTTTTAATTTCTTACAATTTAATTTTGATGTCCAAAGTACATTTTTTTGCAGGCCAACTGCCAAAGTGACTTAAATCTTTCCTTATTATACTGATCTTAATAAATGCAATCCAATTAAATTACACTCCTGGCTGAACTTTCAAAACAAATTATCAATAACCATTCAGCAGAAAAAGGGTTAGTTCACCCAAAGAGTAAAATTCTCTCATCATTTACTCACCCTCATTCCATTCCTGACGTTTTTGACTTTCTTTCTTCTGCAGAACACAAATTAAGATTTTTAGAATATATATCTCAGCTCTGTAGGTCCATACAATGCAAGTGGATGGTGATCAGCACTTTAAAGCTCCATATAGCACAGATAGTTGTAGAAAAATTAATCCACATGACTCTATATTTTCACTATAATTCTTTACTTCGAGTCGCTCTCCAATACACATCCATGAGGGGAATCAGTTATCGCTGCCTCTCGCGTGATGTAAGCGAGTTGGCATGTTCACGCGAGAACTGACACGATACAACCGGAAGTGCAGCTCAATTTGTTTACAAGAGAACGCTGTTAACAAGCTTAATTGTTTTTGCTTTCATTTGTAGCGCATTTACGTCATGTGAGAGGCAGTGATAACTGATTTTCCTCATGGACACACATTGGAGAGCGAGCGGAATTAAACTAATATAGTTAAAAGAACTTCAATTTTAATCTGTTTCTTACCCAAAGCAATCATATCACTTTAGAAGACATTAATATAACCACTAGAGGTGTATGGATTACTTTTACCACAACTGTCTGTGTTCCATTTGCATTGTATGGAACTACAGAGCTGAGATATTCTTCTAAAAATCTCCATTTGTATTCTGCAGAAGAAAGTCAAACACATCTGGCATGGTATGAGGGTGAGTAAATGAGAGAATTTTCATTTTGTGTGAATTATACCTTTAACTGTGGTCTTCTATCCTTTCACTTGTTTTTATGTTTGGCCTAATGCAATATATTTTAATTATAGATATTGCTGAATATGGATGAACTTCACTCATGTGAACACGGTCAACAGTATATAAGCAACTACATTATAAAATGAGTTGCTTCAATATCAGGTACAGGTTACATTGTCAGTACACTGAAAAATATGCAATTAAACCGGTTGCTTTATAAAGGTTTAATGTAAGCCAAAAAATGCTAAATAAACCCTTATATTTACTTTCAATTAAGTACAATTAAATGTGATAACTTTTTACTTTCACTCAGTTATGTTTTTGGCTAGATTCTTTGACTTTTAATTGAATAACATTTTGATACAGAATCCATACTAGCACTTAGAATAATTTATCAGTACTTTATACACCTCTGTATAAAACGACACTTTTTTTTACTCTTGCTGTTTCCATTATTCCTGCATATGCAAAACACCACAATACTTCAGCAAACCTGAGTCAGTACTTTTACAATCACTCTTCCATTGTCATGATTTCAGATAATAAACAACTTGCACTTTATGGTTACAATCTTTGCTTTTCCTTCACATTGTGCATTGTGGTTTTTATTTTCTACTTTATGGATGCTAACAATACACATGCTAACAAAATCAACTGAGCATGAGTCAATGAGGCATTGCAGTTGGAAATGCACAGCATAAAACTTATGACCAAAAAACTGACCAATATTTCTGTGTAATGCATGTAAGATTTGTTTTTGTTGACATAACATATAGACATTAAACAACATAAAGATCATGTACTGTATGCTAAGAGCTCCAAAAATATCAAACAAATGTACTTCTGCTTTTAAAATTTTTTTTTAGTTTTGCTTCTAAGCAATGTCTTTCTCAGAGGAACTGGAAATAAGTGGAATTTCTTTTTTTATTTTAGCAAATATTTAAAAAAAAATCATCAGCCATTGTTTTGGTAATATCATTAATCTGTGGTATGACCAGGAATCACATTGAATTAAACTTTTAATAACCAAAACATGAAGTGTAGAATCAAACCTGCATGACATTTGTTGTTTAATCTTATTTTTCTAAAGGTCTGGACATGCCCTAGTATATCAAGTAGGCAACATCTTGATATTTTTCTCATCACAGATTAGTCATAAATAATGAAATGCTCTCTTTGTTAATGTAGCCTCATTTTGCCACTCGAATGCCAATGCCAGTACTGCACTGCAGGTTTGTCACTAAATGAAATTCATCATCATTTTCACAACTAACAGGTGCAACAGAATTTCTTATTTCTCAGTCTGTCGTGACATTTAATCATTGTAGCTAATTAGAATGTTTTACTGTGAAAAATAAATAGGGTATTCTATGATCTGAAGTCTATAGGTTTTAAACTGTTAAAAAATGTTCTTAACAGTTTGTCATAGAAATTAGAATGTTTATTATTATTATTATGTAACATTTTATGCCATGTTGTAATTACATAGTTGCTGTTCTTTTAAATCCAAATGTAAAACCAAATGATAATGTACTGTACATTTTTCTGGCACAAGAAATTTGTTAAAAATCCAACCAAAAAATTGCCCATAAAGTACAACTTACTTGCTGAGAGTTCAGTTGGAATGTCAACAAATTCAAATTTTTGGTGAGTTAGCGCACCCTACAGGCCAATAAATGTTATTATCACTGGCATACAGGATGGTTTGGGCTTAGCACAGAATATAATATTAGATTACTACTTACTGTGCTGTAGCTATATACTGTAATATACTGTACTATTTTTTTCATGTACAACAGGAGTCTGTGAAACTGTCCAGTATGCAGCCTTAAACATTTCAAAGTGTAGTAGGCCTACATTGTTGTCACCTAACCTCATTACGTTGCATGCATGTTGCATAGTGAAAATAAAAATGTTTGAAATTTTAATAAATTTTTTAGCAAAATAAAAGATAAAAAAATCAATAAATTGCCTTTTAGCCAGTCTAACCAAATAATGAGTCATAACTGAGCACGCACTGTGTAGTTTTTACATGGTAACAGGGGCGGACTGGCCATCAGGAGTACTGGGCGTTTTCCCAATGGGCCACTGGGTAATTTGGGCTGTGAGCGATTGAGTCTCCCCTGGAAGTCTCCAGGGGATAGCCGTTTGTAATGCCCTATGAAAAACCTATTATGTTATCGGGAAAACTTGCTGCTGCATCAGCTTGATCTAGCCTGCATGCTAACCGCTCTGGGTTTTTTAAAAATTAGCCCTTCCCGGACTTCCTTAGTTGCCTATTAAAGTGTGTAGACTGATTTTCATGCGAAGGGAGCACTTTTGCCTGGAAAATCTAAAGGATGTGACGTTTATGCGTGCTCCCAGGAGCCTTGTCTCGGTAATAACTTCTCTTTTGCGTCAACAGACAGTCTGCAATACAAGGTAACGTTATCTTAGAGATGGAATCCAGCAAACGTCCGGCTCCCAGCACAACACCGACTCCTACACAAACTCAGAGTTAGACAAAAATAACAACAACTACAAAAAAAACATTTATCTACTGAATCCCGTCTGGCTAAGCGGGAATGTGATAGTTGTCGAGCGAAAACTAGAGTGAACATCGGCAGGGCATTTGATTCCTGGCGGGACCTTCGTTCGGTTTTGGGAATCAAAACCTACCCAGAATTGGTGTTCTTCTTATTGGACAGGTAAGCTTACATAACTGCAAAGCATGTGAAATATAGTGCCATAAGGATTGATCTGTGTAATTTTAGCAAACTTGATCTTGCCTGCTAACACTGACAAATTGCAAGCTACCTTGCTTCGTAACTTTCAAATACTTTCAACAATCTTCTCTTTATACTTAAAGTCATGTATAAAGGATAAATTTAAGCAAATACGCTGGTTTCTTGATCGTAGTACAACATATGACATGCAAAACATACAATATTGCAACATAACAGTGCAACTGTAAACTGTCTGGTATAGTTCAGTAGTATGTAGCTGTATGTGTGTATCAGTATGTTATGTTAGATGATAAGTAGTTTAAGTTTAGTCTTTAGTTTAACTGTGTAGTTTTAATTATGCTACCTCATCTGTCAGTATGATGCCGGTGAATCACGTTCAGTCTCTTGTTTGGATGCTTGTTGGCTCTCCTCCCTATGGAGTATTTGCACGAGCAACAGCTATCAGGCTGCAGTTCACTTAATGGCCACAGGTGTCATTAATAACAAGGGTTTAACATTGTTTTCAGGAGATGTACAGGGGTATTTTGTCACAAAATGTTAAAGAATAACTCCTGAAAATAATGGAATAATATAACGACATATGAAGCAGAATTATGTTAACTGTGATGCTGATGCCATAGTTTTGCCATAGTTTTGTTACAGTTGAAGTCAGAAGTTTACATACACTTAGGTTTAAGTCATTAAATCTCATTTTTTTAACCACTCCACAGATTTTATATCAGCAAACTATAATTTTGGTAAGTCGTTTAGGACATGTAATTTATGCATGACACAAGTCATTTTTCCAACAATTGTTTACCTTTTAATTGACTATATCACATTTCCAGTGGGTAAGACATTTACATAGTCTAAGATAACTGTGCCTTTAAGCAAATTGGAAAATTCCAGAAAATTATGTCAAACCTTTAGACACTTAGCCAGTTAGCTTCTGTTTGGGTGTGTATTGAATTGGAGGTGTACATGTGGATGTATTTTAAGGCCTACCTTCAAAGTCAGTGCCGCTTTACTTAACATCATGGGGAAATCAAAAGAAATCAGCCAAGACCTCAGAAAATAATTTGTTGACCTCCACAAGCCTGGTTCATTCTTGGGAGCAATTTTCAAATGCCTGAAGGTTCCATGTTTATCTGTACAAACAATAGTATGCAAATATAAACACCATGGGACTACACAGCCATCATACTGCTCAGGTAGGATGCACATTCTGTCCCCTAGAGATGAACGCAGTTTGGTGCGAAATGTACAAATTAATTCCAGAACAACAGCAATGGACCTTGTGAAGATTATGGAGGAAACAGGTAGACAAGTATCTATATCCACAGTAAAATGAGTCCTATATCAACATACTGTGCATCCGGAAAGTATTCACAGCATTTTTCCAAATTTTTTTATGTTAAAGCCTTATTCCAAAATGGATTAAATCTTTATTTTCGTGAAAATTCTTCAAACAATACCCCATAATGACAATGTGAAAGAAGTTTGTTTGAAGTCTTTGCAAATTTATTACAAATAAAAAACTATTTCACATGTATTCACAGCCTTTGCTCAATACTTTGTTGATGCACCTTTGGCACCAATTACAGCCTCAAGTTTTTTTTGAGTATGATGCTACAAGCTTGGCACACCTATTTTTGGGCAGTTTCTCCCATTCTTCTTTGCAGGACCTCTCAAGCTCCATCAGGTTTGATGGGGAGCATTGGTACACAGCCATTTTCAGATATCTCCAGAGATGTTTAATTGGGTTCAAGACTGGGCTCTGGCTGGGCCACTCAAGGACATTCACAGAGTTGTCCTGTAGCCACTCCTTTGTTATCTTGGCTGTGTGCATAGGGTTGTTGTCCTGTTGGAAGATGAACCTTCGCCCCAGTCTGAGGTCCAGAGCGCTCTGGAGCAGGTTTTCATCAAGGATGTCTCTGTACATTGCTGCATTCATCTTTCCCTCGATCCTGACTAGTCTCCCATTTCCTGCCGCTTAAAAACATCCCTACAGCATGATGCTGCCACCACCATGCTTCACTGTAGGGATGGTATTGGCCAGGTGATGAGCGGTGCCTGGTTTCCTCCAAACATGACGCTTGACATTCAAGCCAAAGAGTTCAATGTTTGTTTCATCAGACCAGAGAATTTTGTTTCTCATGGTCTGAGAGTCCTTCAGGTGCCTTGTGGAAAATTCCAGATGGGCTGTCATGTGCCTTTTACTGAGGAGTTGTTTCCATCTGGCCACTCTACCATCCAGGCAGAGATGGTTGTTCTTCAGGAAGGTTCTCCTCTCTCCACAGAGAAATGCTGGAGCTCTGTCAGAGTGACCATCAGGTTCTTGGTCACCTCCCTGACTAAGGCCCTTCTCCCCCGATTGCTCAGTTTGGCCCAGCTCTAGGAAGAGTCCTGGTGGCTCCAAACTTCTTCCATTTGCTGATGATGGAGGCCACTGTGCTCATTGGGACCTTCAATGCTGCAGAACTTTCTCTGTACCCTTCCCCAGATCTGTGCCTCAATACAATCCTGTCTCGGAGGTCTACAGATAATTCCTTGGACTTCATGGCTTGGTTTGTGCTCTGACATGCACTGTTAACTGTGGGACCTTATATAGACAGGTGTGTGCCTTTCCAAATCATGTCCAATCAACTGAATTTACCATAGGTGGACTCCAATCAAGTTGTAGAAACAGCTCAAGGATGATCAGTGGATACAGGATGCCCCTGAGCTCAATTTTGAGTGTAATGGGATACTGTTAATACTTATGTACATGTGATTTTTTTGTTTTTTATTTTTAATAAATTTGCGAAAATTTCAAACAAACTTCTTTCACATTGTCATTATGGGGTAACATATATGATCATAATAATAGCCACAGAAACACAATCCTTTTTGAAGATTTTGAAGAAGAAATACATACCTTATTGAATACCTTCTTGAATGCTAAATTAATATTTGGGTTGGATGGAATTGTAAAAGCAGTCCTACTAAAGACTGTCACCCTCAAAGATCATTAAGAGGCACATATGGAGAATTTAATAATCCATGTATGCATTTAAATTTTTGTGCTATATGGAGACAAAAAAATCTGCTTGAAGTCCAGTTCACTTGGAATAAAAGATTCATCTTTTGAGTGATAAGCTCTTTCTAAAGAAAAGCCATAAAAATTATAAATTAAAATTGGATGAAGGTTCAAGAAGATAAAACGTATGGCAAACATTGGGAATATACCAAATTTCAGATTCGTAATATGTCAGTTTAGTGTTTAAGTGTAAATGACTTGGAGACAAGATAGAATTCTCAAGGATATAATTTCTAGTTCTGAAAATAACAAGCAATCTCAAACTGATATCAATAGAATTATAATTGTGTTGGACAATATCTATCAAAATTTGGCACGCTTTTATTCGATCTAGACGGAAATGGATGGAACATGGTAAAAGTAACACAAAATATTTTCATAATTTAGAAAAAAGAAATGGCAGTGTTAATAGTATACATAAACTTAAAATGAATGAACAGAATTCTGAAGATCCCCACAAAATCTCCAACTTTGTGGAAGTTTAAAAAAAACTATACTCTGAACAAAATAAAAGTCAGTGCTCATATTTCCTCTCTTCTATAAAAGATGAGGTACAAAGTATTGACAAAGTTCATAAATTAGTTTGTGATCAACAAATATCCTTAGAACAACTCAAAAAGAACATTGGTAAATTGGAAGATATATCCCCAGGTAATGATGGCCTTACTGGTGAATTTTAATACGGTATTTAAAGTTTTACATTTATAATTTGTATTCTTATATTTCTCATTTTTTTTATATCTTACATTTTATTCTTATATTTATTTAAAAAAAATTCAAAACAGTACAAGCAGGTTTTCTGAGACTATTGCAAGGCAACAATGAATCCAATAAGCTGTCAATGTTTAAAACAGATGTCTTGTTAAGTGGCGTCAATATAAAAGATTGCAAATGCAATAATAGATTTTTTTAGAAGTTTGATCCATTGCCCTGCAACTTTTCACAGTAAACACTATTGGAATAATTATTTTGAGAATAATAATTGGGAATCGATTTGGATTTACAATAATAAATACTGTGTCAACATCAAAGTTAGTGAGGTGTACTTAAAATTATACATTTAATTTATCCAACAAACCAATTCTTAAAAACATATATAGATGATATTTTAAAAAAAAGACACCAAGAACCAGCAGGTCCTCCACAATGGAAATTATTTTGCAGCACTGAGTCATTTGGCATTATATTTCCAGCTAAACAGTAAGTGATGTTGCTTACAGATATAGTGTTTACAATTGAACTAGTTATGACATGCAGGCCTTTACAATAAGGAAACATGAAAATCTTAAACCAAAAATATTTCTAAATCAAATTACACTTAACCACTTCGTTATTTTGATTATATTTTCATTTTGTTTGAAAAGGAATCCTATATATACACTACCGTTCAAAAGTTTGGGGTCACTTACTCATTCTTTATTTATTTATTTATTTCACATTTTAGAATAATAGTAGTCAGCAAAACTATGGAATAATAGAAATGGAAATATGGGAATTATTTTGTGACCAAAAAATCCAAAATAAATCCAAAACTATGTAATATTTTAGCATCTTCAAAGTAGTCACCCTTTGCCTAGATTTTGCAGACATGTACTCTTGACATTTTCTCAACCAACTTCTTGAGGAATCACCCCGGGATGCTTTTTAAACAGTATTGAAGGAGTTCCCATCTATGTTGGGCACTTATTGGCTTCTTTTCTTCATATTTTGATCCAAGTCATCCATTTCAAAAACTTTTTTTTTTTTAGGAAATTTTAGATTTGTAATTAAATAAATGTATATGTTTTGGCAGAATAATATTTTGTCTACAAAGTTAATTTCAAACTTTTAAGCATACACCTTCAGATCAAAAGATTTTTAAGATCATGAGAAACATTTCAGACAAGTGACCCCAAACTTTTGAACGGTAGTGTATATATATATATATATATATATATATATATAATGACCTTCCCAAATCCAGACATTTTACTCTCAACATTTTTCACCATCCCCCTTGGAAAGTAACTTAAAATTACTCCAAAATAACAGGTGGAAAGTTACTAAGACAAATTAGATTATAAATACAACTGTAAGTATAATAATAATAATAATAATAATAATAATAAAAAATAGAGCTGCGAGCAGCGATGACGGGCCCAAGCACCATGTGTCCAATTCCACCTGTTGCTTTCAGAAAACAATGCAAGGTGGACACATGCATTAGGCATTGGACATTATTCTAGACAATTTTGAGGCAACTTGGGTAAATATAAGATAAGTATTTTAAAGTCTCTTTTAAGAGCCACGCTTCCTTCAGCCCGGTGGTGGCACTATGTCTGTAACCCAAAATAGTAAAATCTATGTGATTAGCTCCAAAATACATCTCAATTTTGATTGAAATCACACATTGCACACAGAAGATGTGAGACACTGCTGTTTGCACTTATTTGAATGCCTTGCTATGGCAACACCGTTGGATGTTTCAAAATCTGTTCACAATTTAGCTCTTCATCTTGGCATAATATCTAAATTTGGTGACAGTCTCATGAATCCCCTAGGTGGAGTGTTTATAAGTTCAGAAAATGCAATATACAAAAATCCAAATTGATGACTTCCTGTTGGGCGGAGCTAATAATTATAATTCTGAAAGTTGCCCAGCTTGATGAGAACTTACTGAAGGTAAAAAAGTGGGTGCTACAGAGGCCGTCTTATTTGCTCATTTTAAACCTGTTAACTGTCACTGGCCAACAGGTGGGCCATTTGAATGTGGCTATAAAACATTAACTCCATTAATGTTCACAAACTTGGTATCAAATTAAAGCAAATTTGATATTCCTTTGGATACTAAGGCATTGGCAACCGAAACCTGAGATATTTCATTGTAATAGACTCCTGTGATGTTTTATTACAATTATTAGGCTACTATTACTAATGTTATTATTATTAGGCTATAAATAATAATAATAATAATAATAATAAAGAATATAAATATACATCTATAAAGGTAACTTAAATGTGAGTGAAAAAACAATAAAGCAAGGCACATAGCCTATTAAAACATAATATGACAACTTTGTGTCCCTCAACACAAATGCATTAACAAAACTGAAATGAGAGAGAAAAAAAATAAAAGGAAACCAAAGAAAAGGAGTAGATGTTTTAGGCATCTTCTAACAAACTGATGTCTTATTTTATCATTTTGGCAAATGTACTTTTCATACAAGGATGAAAATTCAAATTTTATTTATAATTTTTGGATTTTAGATTAACGGCTACAGTGTTGTACTAAAGTAACTCCTCTTTCACACCCTAAAATAATTCATGGAAGAAATAAAACAATATATTTATCATTTAGACTAATAAAGTTGATAAACTAATAAAAACAATATATCAACACCTTATATTATTATGAAATCCCCAAGATGTTCCCTTATTAAATCAGAAGACCATTTTCAGATATTGTACTCAAAGGGAAAATGGCACATATATTAGTGTTCCTCTGGCCAAATCATTTAAGAATTTGTGGATTTTCTAATCTGGGACGCCATTGTAATCTGTAATATCATTGTAATCGCATATAGGAATCAATTTATAGATGGATAAGAAAATGTATTTGTTCTATGCATGCTGTCCTTTTCTGCATATCGCGGTGCTGTTTTGTGGTCTGTTCTGCATAACGCGGCAGCTCATTTTAGCTTATCGCGGCCCATTTGGCACGTTTCGCCACCGACCCACCGGCCCGCTCAGTTCTCCATATGGCCAGTCTGCCCCAGATCAGCCCCAAGGTGTGTCGGCCCACCGGGAAAATGCCCGATATGCTAGATTACCAGTCCAGCCCTGGTCAAAATATGCTGTCCCACTTTCGAAACAACCTTTTCTAAAGTTGGACAACAAAGATTGCTTCAAATAGAAACTTTTATTTTAACACATTTTCACAATATTATTGCAACATTTGATGTACAAATACATCACAAACATAATTTGATAACAATTTAGAATAGTTTTATTTATAAGAGATTTATATCATTAACATTAATTTTGTCTAAATTTATGTAATTGACCTTTGAGTGGACTTCACAAGGGGTGCTTCCTGTTTGACGATTGTCCCGCCCACATTTATGATATCACTTCCGCAAAGTCACAATTACTTGACACATCTGTGTCCCTCATTAGTCATTGTCCCAGATTACCCTAATCCACCCTATTAAATAGGCCTACATTAGTTCGACTTGGAATTCGGGACTCTGGACTACTTTTTATACACATACAAAAAAAATAAAAAATATAAAAAATAGGCTGCTTATATTAGCTGTCAGACAACTTACTGAAAATGATTTTGGTGTTGGTTTATCTCATGTCTATTAAACTCGAATCTAAATTAAATTCAGCTCAAATCCTGATGGTCATTTGTGGATCAACTTTCACGTTACTAATGTCTCTGTTCTCTCTGCGCATTTTGATCTGGCACGCAAAAGACTAGAATAAGGATTAAAAGAAAAAAATTTACTTCACGTTCTGAATGAGTCCGTTTCTTCCTCGGGTACCAAAATGAGTCAGTCAATGGCCGTTTCTCAAATCCTAGTGAACTGCCTACTTAGGGGCCGTTCACACTAAACGCGTCTGGCGTCTGTCTGCGCTGTTTTAAAATTATTTCCGTATGTAAACATTCGCTGAACGGACGTTTTTGACCGACTTTGAGTTTTTCAGACGTAGTGTGAATTTAAAATAAATCGGACTGTTATAATTCCATCTCGAGTCACTTGTGTTCTAGCTTGTTTTAAAAGCAAGGACATGTTCGATGTGAACGGCCCCCTCAGAAAGCATTTTAGGCGCGTGGCTAAAATAGCTGTCTAGGCAGCTCAGCATGTATTGAGCCAGAGCCAGATCCGTTCACAAGAGAGAGTTACGTCTGACAGTGCAGTAGACGTACTGCATGTATCGTAATAAACATTTAATGAATTTTAACCCGTGATTCCATCGTGACGCTTAAGGACTGTTGACATCATGGCGAAAAAAGCTATTTCTAGCAAAAAGTCTTTGAAGAGCTTTTTTTCTAAAAGCGAAGCGAATCTCAAAGAGTCTGTGGAGAAAGATGACATCGGTAAGGGAATTTCATTTCAATTCTTTAAATTGAAGAAAAAGAGGAGAACGGAGAGCGCAACAGACACATCAGTGGAGAACTTAGGCCTACAGGTTGCAAGGTAAATATATATTATTTGAACAATTTCTGTTTTACATGAATAAAATGACCTCCATAATTAATGTTTTTTTTTTTTTTTGTCAGATAGTCGAAAACTGAAGTGAACCTTAAACTGTGAGGTTAAACCTATAATCTTAGTTTTCAACTATATAACATGTAGGGTAAAAACCATAAACAGAAATTTGTACCGTTTAATTTTAACATTAACTCTTGTTACACCATAGAGGGTTAGTCCCTGACTGATAACAAGTAGCTACTATCCAGACCTACTACGCATGTGTGTGCCTATAACGTGATCCCCGAGATCTTTTTAGCTGCACTGGACTTTGGACAATTGGCTCAGTCCACCCCTTTCTGTTTGAACATCCTCATCAACTACACTCACCAGCAATAATTCAAGATACAGTCAGCTGGTGAATGTGCCCAGAAAGAGGTCAATAGCAGTAAATATTGTTCCTTTTATGGTCCTTTATAATCATATAAGACTCATTTACAAAGGGTGGTACACTGTTAAAAAAAAGGTTTTGTCAGGTCACATAAAACTTGTTTTGTAGAAACATTCAAAATAACTGGTTTTATTCATATTAAAAATATTATGTAATGTAAGTGAATGAACCTTAGGTTACACCAACAAAAGCTATTTTTAATGTCAGATCAGTAGAATTCTCTCTTAAATAAGTTTTAGAAAAAGTCTAAAGTTTTCAGGTGATTTACAGACTATGCTGAACTAAACAGTTTTGTTGCAGAGGTTTCTCTGATTGCTTCATTAGATTTGTGCATCAAATCTAACGGGGAAAAAAAATATTGAAACTTGTTCTGTGCCAAAATGAATAATTATAGTTAGCTGGATGTGTTGTCTAAATGAAAAATTCAACAACGTAATGGAGTCTGCACACCAAATCCAAAAAACTTGTAGATGAATCAATAAGACACAAATATTATTATGATCAAACCAAATCTTTCTTCAGTTCTTCTGCTTAATGTATTTAATATTTTTAGGTTTGGTGTGCGGATTCCTTTATTTATTTGACTTCAAAAACAAGGGATGAAACCAGTAGTGGTCGTCTGATATATCGCAGAGTCCGACTTTCAGATATTCAGACTTTTTTAATTATCGCATCGGCCAATACATTTTCCTGTTTGGATGTTTTTTTTCTTGAATCATGAGACATGTAAATGGCCAGTCACTGTTCGTTTTGTTGTTATGTGCATCATTTTACTACAATAATAGACCGGTGAGCAACACAGCATCATTTAAATAGCCCACATATCAGAGCAGCGGCAGATGTGGTTGTGCAGTTTCCTTCACCCTCTCTCACCTTAACAGTTCCCTGTAAATCTAACTGTCTTGCCTAATGATAAAAAGGCAAATATCAATAAAACTATTATCATATACCATCTGCTAATATGCACATATCTCGTTTAAACAGATGTAATAACCCAACCTCAAACATGTAATAAACCAACCTCACAACTTCAGCAGATCCAGCATCCTGTGGAGCGCTCATTTATTTATCTCTAAAGCACATATTCTATTAGACTCTCCTCAGCAGTTCCCTGTCACTTTTAACTTTCTTTTCTTATAATAAAAGGCAAATATAAATAAAACTTCTAGTATATACCGTTTGCAAATATGCAGATATCTCTTTTAAACAGATGTAATTCATGAACCTCACGAAAATCCAGCGGTTTCTTCCCATCGAGCACTCATCTAAAATCTTCCTCTGAAGCAAGTATTCTATCAGCCAGAATCAAAACTTCAGGATCAGGATCAAAAGTTTCTCTGATTGATGGTCAGAGGACACAATGACACAATCCAAGCAAGCGATCCAGGCCGTTTAAACTGTCAGCAGATTGCTGTGGCTCACTGGATCCACACACGCACTTGAGTGCAACCAAAGTCTTTCTAGCGAGTCAGTCCACTGTTGGCCATCTTTGGAAATCTCCCAGGAGACTATTCCAGTCATGACAGTGCAGCTGAATGGGGAAAGACACAAATCTCAAAAACAGTTGGTCAAGATTACGATCAAAGAACATATTTCAAATCAGCAGTAATTTGTCAACACTGGTATCATAAATGGAGCTTCTTTACCTCAGATTACACTTAAAAAAAATGTACCCAGCTTTTATAGCTAATGTGCATGCATGTTCTCGAGTTGATTGACAGGCGATGTCTGTATCTAAAAGGTGATTGGCTCTTTTACCTTAAAGGCGGGACTTCCTATCTACATCCATTGACCGTTGGCTGCAGGTGATGTATTTTACTGAGGATTTAGAGACATTTAGAATGTTACAAATTGCTATTTCTATTTAAAGGGGACCTATGATGCAAAATTCATGAGTTTGTACATAAATGTGAGTCACACAACCACCCTACAATATTAAAAGTCCACCTACTCCTCTTTCTTATATTTCTATTAATCATAAACATTGTGTCAAAATGAACGGCTTTCGTTCCTGCTCGGAATCGCCCACGACTGGTGACGGTCTCTACCTTCCTCCCCGGAGTGATCTACACACAGTCCGTCATTTTTTCCACGCTGGAGCAGATACAGTGAAAAGAATAATCTCTCAGCTTCATAAATGTCATGTGTTCTGTTGTTGGCTGTAAAAGTGAACATAAGAGTCTTCATGTACTCCCGGCATCAGAGCCAATGATAGCGCAGTGGACAAGCTGTACTGTTAATCTGGCATACCGGGCATTTTCCCAGTGGGCCGATGCACTTTGGGGCTGATCAGGGGCAGACTGGCCATTGGGAGAACCGAGCAGGCCAGTGGGTCGGCCGCGAAACGGGCCGAATGGGCCACGATAAGCTAAAATGTGCCGCCACGTTATGCAGAACAGACCACAAAACAGCACCACGATATGAAGAAAAGGAGAGCCAACTTCACAGACACATTCTGGGGACACCTGATACTTATATTACATTGTGTAAAAAGGAGCATAATAGGTCTTGTGTTGTATTCTTAAAATTTTCTCTTTGTCCAAGAATCCTCTTGCAGCAATGTAGGTCTTTAGCATTTAGAAGCTGCTCGTTTAGGACCTGTGAGGAGTCTGTTTCTAAAACTAGAGACTGATTTACCTGTCTTTTTTTTGTGCTTCTGGCCATCTACTTCCCTCTCTCTCCTGGTTAGAGATTCTTTTCTCAAAACAGTCTTTTTGGAGTGTTTTCTTTTTGCTATTTTTAAAAACAAAATTTGACTTGCAAGTTTTCAATTGTTCTAATTATAAGAACATTTTCTTGAGTACCAAACTAGCACTTTAGAATGCTTTTGTAAGGAATAGGTGACACAGTATAGTATGTTTGCCATCACGGGTAAATACAAATTGGAATTATTTTGGATAAAAATTGGATATTTATATCACTTAACATTTATTTCAAACTGTAATAATATTGTCAATTAATGATTTTGACAGTATGTTTGATCAATTTAATGCATCCTTGTTGAAAGGAAGCATAAGTTCTTTCAAGAACAAAAATATCTTTGTGTTCTAAAAATGGATGCCTACTGTATACTATATATAATATAATTTTCATAAAGTTACTTGTAATGTAATTACTTGAATAGTTTTCCAGCAAACTACTTATTTACTCTTACTTGAGTCATAATATTTCTTAGTACTTTTACTTGTACTCAAATAAATTATTTCTTCAGTAATAGTACTTTTACTTAAGTAAAAAATAAAAATCAGTACTCTTTACACCACTGCTCATGGTGATGTAATGCATGAGGAGTGCATTTAAAAAAAAAAAAAACCTGTTGCATATGTATATACAGACTCAGAGTTTATCATTTTACTTTAGAAATTGACTGCGTGGTCTGTGCTAAATGGGCAACAACTACAGATCCAACTACAGCTTTGACTCATAAGCAAAGTAAAACAAAACAAATCACTGAAACACTTTTGAATGGAATAATTCCCAGTCACGTGGCATGTTCTGAGTAGATTTCAGCTTTCTGTTACATGTATCTCCAGCCTCACAAACACAACTTTGGTTTTGATTTCAGATGAAGAAATCTTATATTGAGATATATAGTTATATATAAAGTCATTTTTATTTGTATAGTGTTTTACACAACACACACCATTTCAAAGCAGCATTACAGAAAGTCATGTATTTAACAGAAAATTAAACTGTAATATTTGTAAAATCTTGAGTCATCATTGTTTAGTGTGATTAAATATGATTGTAAATTGTGGATACAAATAAACTGTGGCAAGGAACACAAAACTATAATGTTGGTTAATGGAGAAAAATAACCAAGAAACCAGGCTCACTATGGGGGCCAGTTCCCCTCTGGCTAACATCATGAATATAATGTCAATATTACTTATTTATGTGCAGTGCATGTCATCATTTAAAATTAGTAAACTAAGTTAGTGTTAAAGTTCAGTGTTGAAACAAAGATTTTTTATGAACTGTAAGATTAATGACTAATGTCTTTGAAGTCTATCCTGGATTAATTGCAGAAGTTCACATAGATTCATTGTCCTTTGTTAGTTGGCTGATGATATCCCATTTTAAGAGTGTAGTCCATCATTAGACCAAGGTGTTGCAGGCAGAGATCGGTGAGGTTGCCCAAAAGTTGTTGTTGAGCCGTTCGGCCCTCGTTTCTCCTTATGGCCAGTCCCCCCCTGCCAGCTGCATTTAGTCATCATCACTCTGAGACACATAGCAGTGGAGTCCGACACCAAGCAGGAATGGAGCTATATATATTTGTGAACTTGTTCTTTATGTTTTTATTTTAATTGCTCACATTATGTTCTGTTTTGGCTAAAAGTTTATCCTTGTCAGTGGTTTTGCTTGAATAATTTTGATGTTCGTCTGCACCACACCACACCACACCCAAATATTAAAGGACCACAGTCAGACAGATAAAATTACATCTTCAGGGTATTTGTAAATATTTTAGTGCAGGTATTTTATTTACAGTAAAAAAGAAAGTAGAAGAAGTGTGGTTTGATTTAAATCTAATTGAAAGATGTGTATTCTGTATACTTTATACACAAGATTTATTGTTTTAACATTGTTTAACTAAATTACATATCTCCCCATTATAAAAGTGAATATTTGTCTACACACACTGCCGAATAAAGTATATGTTTTATTTGTTTGAGTCAATTCTCCATGCAGCAAATGCTAATGTTTTACCTTGAACTAGCCACACCACATGCTTTCAGTCTCCTATCACACAGACGAAACTCTTCGAAGCTTGATTGAAAAACTCAGATGCATAAGTGAAAGTTTCAGCTTGTTAATTTATTACACATTATTGTAATTACAGTCTTCCCATTGACACCTGTTAATGGAGAGCTGTAAATACTTTTCCACATTAAATGAATGTCACCTTAGTGGTCATAATCAGGCTTCTTTTAAATATTTACAGTGCATCAGGAAAGTATTCACAGCTTTTCATTTTGTTATGTTACAGCCTTATTCCAAAAATGATTAAATTCATTATTTTCCTCAAAATTCTACAAACAATACCCCATAATGACAAAGTGAAAGAAGTTTGTTTGAAATCTTCACAAATTTATTTTAAAAAATAAATAAATAAATAAAAATCACATGTACAGAAGTAGGCCTATTCACGGCCTTTGCCATGACACTCAAAACTGAGCTCAGTTTCATCTTGTATCCACTGATCATCCTTGAGCTGTTTCTACAACTTCATTGGAGTCCACCTGTGGTAAATTCAGTTGATTGGACATGATTTGGAAAGGCACACACCTGTCTATATAAGGTCCCACAGTTAACAGTGTATGTCAGAGCACAAACCAAGTCATGAAGTCCAAGGAATTGTCTGTAGACCGCCGAGACAGGATTGTATCGAGGCACAGATCTGGGGAAGGGTATAGAAAAAATGTCTGCAGCATTGAAGGTCCCAGTGAGCACAGTGGCCTCCATCATCCATAACTGGAAGAAGTTTGAAACCACCAGGACTCTTCCTAGAACTGGCCGCCCGGCCAAACTGAGCGATCGCGGGAGAAGGGCCTTAGTCAGGGAGGTGATCAAGAACCCAATGATCACTCTGACAGAACTCCAGCATTTCTCTGTGGAGAGAGGAGAACCTTCCAGAAGAACAACCATCTCTGCAGCACTCCACCAATCAGGCCTGTATGGTAGAGTGGCCAGACAGAAGCCACTCCTCAGTAAAAGGCACATGACAGCCCACCTGGATTTTAACAAAAGGCACCTGAAGGACTCTCGGAGAAACTAAATTCTCTGGTCTGATGAAACAATTATTGAACTCTTTGGCCTGAATGACAAGCGTCATGTCTGGAGGAAACCAGGCACCACTCATCACCTGGCCAATACCATCCCTACAGTGAAGTATGGTGGTGGCAGCATCATGCAGTAGGGATGTTTTTCAGCGGCAGGAACTGGGAGACTAGTCAGGATCGAGGGAAAGATGAATGCAGCAATGTACAGAGACATCCTTGATGAAAACCTGCTCCAGAGCGCTCTAGACCTCAGACTGGGGTGAAGGTTCATCTTCCAACAGGACAACGACCCTAAGCACACAGCCAAGATAACAAAGGAGTGGCTACAGGACAACTCTGTGAATGTCCTTGAGTGGCCCAGCCAGAGCCCAGACTTGAACACGATTGAACATCTCTGGAGAGATCTGAACATGGCTGTGCACTGATGCTCCCCATCCAACCTGATGGAGCTTGAGAGGTCCTGCAAAGAAGAATGGGAGAAACTGCCCAAAAATAGGTGTGCCAAGCTTGTAGCATCATACTCAAAAAGTCTTTTGAGGCTTTAATTGGTGCCAAAGGTGCTTCAACGAAGTATTGAGCAAAGACTGTGAGTACTTATGTACTTTTTTTTTTTTTTTCATTCACGTTTTTTTATTTGTTATAAATTTGCAAAGATTTCAAACAAACTACTTTCACATTGTCATAATGGGGTATTGTTTGTAGAATTGAGGAAAATAATTAATTTGATCCATTTTGGATTAAGGCTGTAACATAACAAAATGTGGAAAAAATGAAGTGCTGTGAATACTTTCCGGATGCACTGTATGTATATGAACCTTCACACACAAACCATCAAACTTTCAGTGTTGTTGTGCCTGAGGGTTTTAAGGGTGGAATCTGAAACTGAATGTTTTGCAAAGACCCCATCATCTCTATGCTTCAGACAACTCCCTTCTGATGACTCTCACACACTTTTTAGGGTCTTCAATCAGTATAAACACTGCATGTACACACATGCAATGAAAAACATTAAAGGGATAATTCCCACAAAAATTTAAATTCTGTCACCATTTAGTGGCTCTTTCAAGTTTTTCAAACACACATGACTTTGTTTCCTTCGTGGCATACAAAAGGAAAAGTTAGGTAGAATGTTAGCCTTAGTCGACATTCACTTTTTTTAGCATAGAAATAAGATGCAATAAAAGTGAATGGTGACTTGAGGTTAGCAAAGAAAGTAATGCAGATTTAGAACAACATGAGGGTGAGTGCAGAACATGATGATTTTGAAGAATACATTTTTGGGTACACTATCTCTTTAAAGTATGTTTTAAAATCAGCAAGCTATCTACAAGACATTTTTTAATGATTCCATCACATGGGTCAAAAGATTACTTGAGTTCATCAGTCAAGTTGTTCCAGTGTATCAGCATTTCTTTGTTTGAAGAAGTTTATATAAATGACATTTAAATGATTCACATTCAAAACACGTGATTGCTTCCTTGATGAAATGGAAAATTTGATGCATCTGTTCCACCCTAATTGGTAGCTTGAGAGTTGTGTATTGAATCTTTTGTACAAGAGCGTGTAATGCCACACAGCTAGGGCATTGTGTAAACTGAAGAAGGTGAATCAGATCTACGTGTCATGACCGCAGCATACCTCTGACTGTACTCACCTGTCACTTAAGTGCAAAACACTGATCTGTGTTTTGCACTTAAGTTATTGTAAGTGGTGCTGTACAATAGGCAACACCAAGGTGTGTGTGTGTGTGTGTTTATGCTATTAAGTGCATGTGTTTGAACAAATTTGTATACCTGTGCATTTGTTTTGCATACGTACACACCTGTCAGTGCTCTCAGAAAATATGCTTCAGGTTTCTGCTGACAGTATGCTATCTTTGTAGAAAGCGAGTAGCTTGTTTTCAGATTTTGCTTGAATGATTTTCCTGTGTATGAAGACAGATCATGTTAAGTACCACATTTCTGTTAACTTGAGGGCATTTCATTTGTTTCTTTGTGCATGAATCTGAACTTTAAACCGAACCCTGAGTCTCTCAGGATTGTATTTTTGTTGTACGTATGGATCGCTGACTGAATGTTGCCTTTCACAGAACCGAGCCTTCCACATTAGGAGATAGTGAAGGTCAGGATGGAGAGGAGTGGACTGGACACAAGCCAGCTCTATTTGGCACTACCCCCAGGTCAAAGGTTAGAGAACGTCACACTTATACTTTAAGTGATTATAAACTAACATGTGCATGACAGCTACAGTATTCACAGTCATAGCTCAATCTATGCAGCTTCCATGACATAACAACAATAAACAGATATATGTGGGTTTCTGAGTTTATTTGTAAACATTTGCAGTAAGAGTTACAGGGTTCCCATGGTCATAAAAACTATATATTTATATATATTATATATAACTATATATCAGGGAATTTAAAAATGATATTTTTCAACCCTGGAAGAAAAATCTCAAAAGTCATGGAAATTTCCGCACTGAATATACTGTAAATTTTTCTTGTTTACTCTACTTTAAAATATTTCATAGGCTAGCTATTTTACTTGTGTAGGGTAAAACATGCTTGCAAGCCATTGCAATGTCAGATTTGTCAGTGAATCGTTAAGATTTAGTTCTAACTTGAATTAATTAGACAAAATGGTTCAGAAATGTATCTAAATAATTTGTTTTGTAGATTGAAGATTTTGGTTCAGTCTGAATCCAAATTAATTTAAAAATCTGTATCTGGTAACCACAAACCCCTTTTAAATTCATGCAAAAGTCATGGTAATCTATTGGTCAATAAGGGTGGGAAACCTGATGTTAACAAATTGCTCTGCAATGAAATATTTTTTTAGGACAACATTTATTTAATTTTTTTCTAGTTTCAAAGTGGGCATGACGACTGCTTTGCATTGATAGTCTATCTCATATATTAACACCCATGTTTAAATTAAAAAAGGTTTAGTGATGATGGTGTAATGGAGGAATGTTTTAGTCTCTCCCTTCATGCTTGTGTTCAGCAGTCCAGAAACTAATATGCATGCATTTATGATAAGCTCTCTTGTATGTTGTGAAGGAAAGACATGCACAGACAAGGTTAGGGACACAGTTTATTAAGGAAATTTGTACAAAATGTGAATGCTGGCTTGTTTGGGAAACAGGAGAGACGTGTCACTCATGGCTGTTTTCCTAAAGTATTTCCTAAAGAATTACTAGCGGCCGCCTCCGTCAAATTTCGTGCCGCCTCCGGCTGTCTACAAAACTCTGGTGGGTGTCTTCAAATTCCATTGTCGAATAGTCACTTGATGTCATTTAACATAACTTGAGATCATATAAAACTATAATGATGACATGCGAGATGAGAGGAGTGTTGCAGCTCGAGTGTCTGATAGAAACACAGATCATAGCTTGCCGATATATCTTTATTTCATCCTTAAAGTTAATATTATATGGGAACGTGCTATATAAATAAACACAAACTCCAAAACTGTCATTCTCTGTGCGGTCAGAGCCACTTCAACCAGTCACGGAAGAGACCCAATATGAGCGGGAGTCGACACCGGAGAGATTTCAAGTTTCGCTGGCTGATGCGCACTAACACGGAGACGCTCATCTCTCACCCCCGCTGTCTGCAGCTCGCAACGTGTTGCATCATTAATGAGATCATCATAAGATAAATCTTATGTGAAAAATAACACTAAAATGACAACAACGTGTGTGTGTGGGGGGGGGGGGTGCTTTGGATGGACAAGATTGACAAATTCTTTTCAATAATACTTTTATGGCTATAATGTTTACAGTGTTCAGTGACTAAAATGTCAACAAATTTCATTGACTAATACTACATTAAAAAGCCCAGACTTTGTCAACTAAAACTTGCCAAAATTTTTTGAAAAAAAAAATACAAATATGATAAGGTTGATTAAATATGATCAAAACTAAAAAGGACATTTGACACAGGACTAAGACTAAATTAAAAACAGATGACAAATTTAACAATATTATTCAGGACATTAGGAGTGTATTAATGCAAAGCCAATGTTTATGTGTTCTTTACGTCACATTTTTAATCATTATTGTACCACCTCCACCTAATTTTGAGCCAGGAAAAACCCTGTAAGTGTGCTATATTTATTCTATCATTGCTTCTGTCCTCTGACCACTGTGTAAACTGAGGATAAAAGTTTACAGTTGTAGTTCTAACACATTGTAAATATTGCATTATTAACTGATGGAGTTGTTAGTTTGTTAATCAGTCAGTATTTTTAAAGTGGGTCAGCTGAGGATCAGGCAGAGTATTATTTACAAACAGTATGCATTTTATGCGTGTAATGGTACAGGATTTTACATTTTTGGCTGATCATGTGTTTTTTTTAGATTTTAGATTATTTGTGGTAAGGTCAAACACCATTTAGTTACACAGGATTTTGGTTACAATTCCTTTTGCATTATGTTTTTTTACCTGGCCAGCAGATGGAGCTAACTGTATGTATTTTCTACTAAACTTCCACAAGAAACTAGTTATAATGCTGTCAGGTTGAGCCTACTGTTTTGAAAGTATCAATACCCATCAATAAAATGAATGTCAATATGCTTATAAATGTTATACAATAAAATAAATTTTCTTCAATGAAATGAATGGCAATATGTTTATGGTAATATGCTTCAGGCCTGCTTACAGATTCCAAAATACACAGCAGCCAAACATGGAGGAAACAGAAAACAAATGTCTATGAGGTTTCTTCCACGTTTGGCTATATTTTGTATAGTGTATATGTCTAGACTGTATATACAGTCTGGAGCATATTGCCATAAACGCATTGTCATTTATTTTTTCGTTTTGTTTCACACAGTTCCTTTTGATTTTTTTACATTTTATGATACGGCTAAACCTTTATAACTCCAACAAAAGAGCAGATGGCATTCATTAGAGATGTTGAAAGCTCATTAGTGTAATTCCAGCAGGTTCAAATTAATTTTATAAATGCTGAAAGTACAACAAGGAAACATTAACCATATGTAATCATATGTTATTTAGCAGTTTATGTAATTAGGGCTTCTATTCTGTGTGTAAGATCAGTAAAGGTTTATATCAGATTCAGTATCAAAAAAAGGTGTTATATATGGACTCCAAAGCTATTTAGGTGTTTAATATATCTGTCTTTTCTTACTTTACGAAAGAGTTCTATATTTCACACTAATAAAGAAATGATATAGATTAGTTGAGATTGTTGACAGGGTTGACTGATGACCAGCAGATATGGTCATAATGAACTCTTCCCCCTTTGCCCAATCTGCAGGACTTCAAGGAATTTAGGGCCTCCACCCAGATTGAAAAAAGAATGACAAATATCTCTCTGTCTCACTCCATGACATTTCATTTTCTGATGTTATCAAATGTAAAATTAAATGCTTTTTAGAAGCAGACTTATCTTCCATCAGACAGCAGAACATTTAATTTCCTTAGATATGCAAGAGGCAAAAAATGATAAGGCACAGAATTTGTTTTATTAGGTTTAAAAGACTGCATTTGTCACTTGTGAAAGTGATCAAATCACTTTCAGTCCACTGTAGATAAAACGAAAATGACCTAGGGTGTTTCATGCATCTATTATAAACAAAAAGCCTACAGGTGCTTTCATTATAAATCATTATCTCATTCCTTTCATGCCTTAAGAAGTCAAGACTTGAAAATGCAAATCAGCTAGGTTACTATGAGACATATTTTGTATTTTATTTGTTGGGGCGGTATTTTCTCCCCTTTTCTCCCGAATTTGAATTACCCAATTCCCAATGCACTCTTAAGTCCTTGTGGTGGCGTAGTGACCCGCTTCATTCCGGGTGGCAGAGGACGAATCTCAGTTGCCTCCTGAGACTGTCTGAGACTGTCAATCCGTGCATCTTATCACGTGGTTTGTTGAGCATGTTACTGTGGAGACCTTCTGCATGTGGATGCTTCACGCTATTCTCCGCGGCATCCACACACAACTTACCACGTGCCCCACCAAGAGTGAGAACCACATTATAGCGACCATGAGGAGGTTAACCCAACGTGACTCTTCTCACCCTAGCATCCGGGCGAATTGGTTGCTTGGGAAGCTTGACTGGAGTCACTCAGCACGCCCTGGATTCGAAGTTCCAACTCCAGGTGTGGTAGTCAGCGTCTTTACTTGCTGAGCTACCCAGGCCCCTATGAGACATGTTTGTTAACGTAAAGGGATCTTTCACCCAAAAATGAAAATTTGGTCATAATTTAGTTTGCATCTTGTTGATCCAAACCCATATCACTTTTTTTTCATGTACCTTTTCTCCATACAATGAAAGTGAATGGTGACTGAGGCTGCCATTCTCCTCAACATAATCTCTTGTCATCCACAGGGGGAAAATAAAAAAAAATCAAATGGGTTTGTATCAACATGAGGATAAGGAAATTATGAGTTTTATTTTTAGTTTGAACTATCAATTTAAATTGCATAGATTTTATAGGGTCAGCAATATAAGGGACTACTATAATAATATAATAATTGTAATACTAATGATTATGAATGCTTGTTTTATGTTTTCCTCATTATTATTTTATATCATTGAATTCTACTTTTATCTCTTTAATTTATTCATCTCTCTTTTTCTCTTTCTTTCATTTTATAGAAAGGGCTGCTCAGTTACTCAGAGAGTGACCTTCATAAACCCAAGAGCTTTGGCACATTTTATCTGGGCTGGAAGAAGAAAAGGAAAAGAGATCTATCCCAAAGCCTTTCGTGTTTCCCAGGGGTCAAAGGTCACATCAGCGAACAGGATGAATTTGATGAGCACGTAGAAATGGAACAAACCTTACTAAACCAGAAGGACGATTTCGAGATTGTAGAGGATACGCCTGTTTCCACAGCACCCCCTCGTATATCTAACCAATTGCAGCCCCAAGATGTCCTGAGTGGCATATCTTTGACCAGTGATGAGGGCCGACTAGAGGATGCTGTCCTTGCTGCTGTTGGTTTTATGCCACTCCATGTGGACAGTACATTGATACCATATATTGACTCTTCAATCTCTGATAGTGATGGTTACCAGACACCCCCAGAGAGCCCAGTACCAAATTATCCCTCATCTGATTATGCAGTTGCCCAAGCTTTGACTAGAAAATACCCAGCCCCTGCTGAAACTTATATAACTACACCTTCCAGCACCTTTTCTAGACGTCAGGTTACATTTGATCAAACAGACAATCCTGAACCTGTAATTACTACAGGCTCTCTGAATACAGCAGGGTTCTCTCAACTAAACCCTAAACATGTTGAAGCAGTGTTCAACAGCACAGACACAGCTGCTAATCCAACAATCACTGCGGTAGATAGATCTTTACAATACGCCAACTCTGTGCAGTTTTGCACTTCAGAGGCTAAGCCATATATCACAGACTCAATTAGTCTTGTTCCTATAATGGAAACTCCAGTAAATTCTGACTCATGTTCTGTTGATAATTCAAGTACAGAGGTACATTTGAACATGAATGGTGTTTCTGGAAGGGATGATCATCCACTATTTAACTCCCATTTGGAGACACCTGAATCAGCGATTACAGCAGATGTTGAGGTTAAAACCTTCAACACAGACATTGCCCCTAACACAAACACAATGATTTCTCAAAAAGATTCATATATTGACTGCAAAGAATTAAAGCATGTAACCTCTACCATCCACCAGAGTTCATTTTCTTCCATTCCCAAAGGTTCAGTGTCTTCCATCCCCCAAAGTTCAGTTTCTTCCATCCACCAGAGTTCCAGCTCTTCCAGGCACCAGAGTTACGTCTACTCTGTCTCCCAGACTTCTGATTCTGAGACACCTGAATTGATGATTACAGTAGATGTGGAGGACAAAACCTTCACCACAGACATTTCCCCCAATATAGACACAATTATTTATCAGAAAAATTCATACATGGACTGCAAAGAATTAAAGGATGTAACCTCTACTACCCCACATAATTGTTTCTCTTCCCTTCCTCAGAGTTCCTTGTCTTTCATCCTTAAAAGTTCCAGCTCTTCCATCCACCAGAGTTCCATCTATTCCACCCTCGAGATTTCCAGCTCTTCCACCCACAAGAGTTCTCAGAGCTTCAGCTCTTCCATTCCCCTGAGTTCAAGCTCTTCTGTTCCCCAGAGTTCTATGTCTTGCATTCTCCCAATGTCCACATCTGTCATCCCTGATAGTTTGACTTTGAACTCAAATAATACCATCCCCCAAAGTTCCACCTCAAATTTAGATTCTGACTCTTTCTTTCCTGAGAATTCTTACAGTCACCAAACTTCCATTATAACTACTAAAGCAGAAGACTTTCAAACCAGCACTGTATATAACCGAGATGTGTTTGTCACCAACAGTGATGTATTGGTCAGCAACACTGACCCCAACAGTATCACTACAGACATCAGCAAACCCATTTCTGTTTCATCCATGCCAGATGTAATATTGTCTAGAAATGTGTCTTCCTCCAGTAACACAGAGTTCAGTGTGGATGCTGACACTAATACCAAGCCTGTTTCATCTTTCTCCAATACTGATGTATCAGTATTAAGCTCAGTTTACAATGTTCACTGCAATTCACATGTATCTCAGTGTTGTCCAAAAATCATAGTACATTCCACTTTTGCTTCAAGTTTACTGGAAAAAACTCACCCTGATATTTATAGTGAGACCATTTCAATGGAAACTTATGAAACTGACAATTATACTACATATGCCACTGACTCAGAGAAACCTAGCCCTGTTGTTGTAGGACCTGTTCGCCATAATGCTGAACCTGTCCTTCTTGAGAATGGGTTTAATATGCATTTACCTCAGTCAGTTGTGTCAAGTGTGCACACCATCATTAACTCCACTAAATCTGCCAATTTTGACCTTTCAAGTGTGTCAGACCCTGTCATCCCTGACCCAGAACATTCTTGGAGAGATCTGTCTAACAATATGTCTTCTTCAGATGTGGTAAACTCTGAGGCACCTTTATTAGAACAATCAAAAAGCCATAAATTGATTGGCCAGAATGAAACCGCAGCAGAATGTTTGACCAAATTAAATGACCTGCAAATGATTGTCAAAGAAAAATATGGACCAGAACAAGACGAAAAAGATGGACTAAATGACATTTACAACAAGGATGAAAAAACAGCAGAATGTATGACCACAGTAAATGACTTGCAAATGTTTGTGATGGAGAAATATGGGCCAGAAGAGGAGGAAAGCAACGGACTACAAGTGTTTTCTAATAAAAATGATGAAATTACATTGAATCAAGAAAAGGACATTAAATCACAGCAGAGCCTGACAAGCGAACAGAGCATTGATGATTTGGAGCTTAGATGTATCATGGATGAGAAATCAAGAGCATTGATGTCTCATGGAGCACAAGAGGAAATGTTACTTCTTAAAGTTGTAGAAAAATATGAGTGGACTGAAGAAAAGACAGAGGCGTTGCAAATGGTTCAAAGCATGACAGAAGCATCCAAAACACAAGGCGTAATAGAACTGGAAGCAGAAGTATGTGGAGACACTGAAGTGTTGACAGATCAAGCAGAACAGCAGATTCCCTGTCTCGCTGCACTGCAACCAGTCCTACCAGTCAATCAAGAATGTAGCCTTGAAGAATGCACTCTGGCCCCTACCTCCTCTGAGCTAGTAAAGGTATCGCTTGCAGATTCAAGCATGGCAACTCACAGTCACCTGGAGATTTGGCTCCACCCCTTAGCCCCGCATCATTCTAGTGGAGAGATAACACTACTAGAGGACACAAAAAAGAGCAAATATCAAACAAGCACTGATAAGCACCACACAGAGAGGGAGGAACACAGACATAGCAAAGAGACTGAGGATACAGCCACATCTATTACAAGCACACATAGCACTGAAAGTCAAGAACCAAACAGTGCAGAGACAGAGAGCACTTTTTGGCAATCCACTTTGGATACAGAGAAGATTTCCACTATATACAAAGAAGAGACCTTCAGACACAACAAAGACACAAGCAACAAACAGGGGGAGGTCACCGTTTCAAAGGTAAAGACAGATAACATCAGCATCTTCACTCACAGAAACGTGGTACAAATCAGTGAAACCACATCAGAAGAGAGAAGAGAAGAGGAAGCTCTCTGTACAACTGACATTATCACTTTCCCTGACCACCAGCTTGCAACACATTTAATACCAGGTGACAGGTAAGTCAGAAAATACTTTTTTTTTTTTTAATCTATCAGTGATCTGTTTGTGTGTACATTGTTAAAAATGTTATGTTTTGAATATCTGAATAACTAATATATACGTGTATATATATATATATATATATATATATATATATATATATATATATATATATATATATATATATACTTGCCTCTTATATATTTTTGTATCTGATGGATTCAGTTTACCAGCCTGCAAATAGGAAAGCAACTGAGTATCAATATAACAGGGATTTGTGCTACATTCCAAATAAATTATTACTTTATTTATACAACTACTTATGAAAAGACACATAATCAGTTTATTTTATGATACTTGTTTAATTACACACCCCTTAGACAAGTTTTAGCAAAATATAAACCAGTAAGTTCAATTTTAACATGTTACCTTTAAAATTATCATATGTTATAAACAGTATTTGAGAAGGTCTCAGTCATGGGGAATGTACAGCAGCATTCTTTACCCCACGTGTTCAGCAACTCTCTGTTTATGGTTGTTTTGTTAGTGGCTTCTGTCTCTCTCTATCTTAACTATTTTGAGGGTATCTTAAATTATCCAAATAATACAGTTTTATTGTATTTCTTTGAGTATCTACAGAGTGACAAAGTTTTACTAATATAAACAATCCTTTCGTATAAGTGGTTGAAGGAAAAAAAACAAAGGACAGGTTTTATCAAAGCCGCATCCTAACCCCCCCCCCCCAAATGGGATGGGCAGCTGTAGGAATGTGAGGTAGTGCAGTGGTTAAATAGTCAAAGTATGCTGTTGACTCATACTTTGATGATACTGATTCTTGAAATAGTCCTCATGAATGAAGGCCTACGTCAAAAACAGCTGAGATAAACTTGAATACTTATCGAGAATTTTACTGATGGAGTTGCACAATGCAAATTCTAATGAATTAATTTCCATTAGTTAAATATGTATTCCACTCCATTTGATTCAGTTTAATTTAGTTAAGTTCACTTACTTTCTGTCCAGTTTTGTTTATTTCAGTGAAATTCCATTGAATAAATCAAAACTAGACTGAAAAGTATTTTTCTCTATTCTGTACCTTAGTCTGGCAGGCAGCTGCACATGCATGCTCTCATAGTGATTCAGCAGCACTTGTTAACGGCACAACATCTTGGTCATTATACCTCTCTTGGCAAGTTGTTAATGTAAACAGTCATTTATTTCTTAGGAGAATGTAAACAGATAGGGCAAATAATTGTGTCAGAAATTGCGCATTAGGCTTTGCAGGGTAAATGCACCCTGATACATGACTTTTACATGCACTGTCTGTTATATTATATTACCAAACATTTTTACAAGAAATATAGAGAGCCAATCACTGGTCTTAATTTGTTTTGTTTTTTGTTTTAAATGCCAACTGTTAACTTAATAATTTCTAGAAAAACTTAAAGGGATAGTTCACCCCTAAATGAAAATTCTCGCATCATTTACTCACCCTTATGCCATCCTAGATGCGTATGACTTTTTTCTGCAGAACACAAAGTATGATTTTTAGAATAATTTTTCAGCTCTGTAGGCCAATACAAGTGAAAGGGTGCCAAAATGTTGATGCTCCAAAAAGCACATTAAGGCATCATAAAGGTAATCCATGTAACTCCAGTGTTTAAATCCATATTTTAGAAGTGATATGATAGGTGTAGGTGAGAAACAGATCAATATTTACACTCACACCTATCATATCGCCTCAGAAGACATTGATTTAACTACTGGAGCCTTATGGATTACTTTTATGCTGACTTGCATGATTTTTGGAGCTTCAAAATGTTGGCACTCATTCACATGCATTGGATGGACCAAAAGAGCTGAGAAATTCTTCTTAAAATCTTCATTTGAGCTCCGCAGATGAAATAAAGTCATACACATCTTGGATGGCATAAGAGTGAGTAAATTATGAGAGAATTGTCATTTAGGGGTGAACTTTTCCTTTAAATCAAAGTTTACTTAATTATAAAATTTTTGAAGGCTACGTGTTATTTTAAATTATTTTGCCTCATGCTGTTTAGATTTAATTAGTTAAAGCTGAAGTTCACCCAAAAATGACAATTCTGACTAAATATACTCACCCTTATGTTGTTCTAAACCTTTATGACTTTCTTATGCGGAATACAAAAGAAAAAGTTTTAATTAATTTAACGGCACATACTTCCAGTACAGTGGCCGTAGGGCTGGAACGATTAGTCGACATAAAACATTGTTGACAAATCTATTAATTGGCTAATAGTCGTTTGGTCTCACGGGATGCATTTTACCTAGAAAGCTGCAGCCCATGAGGAAGAACATGCTCAGAGTCCAGATGCACTCCAAAGAGCTCATAATGATGCAGATAGCAAAGTATGGTGAGATTATACAAATATACTAAATAAGAAACGTGCAATGTCAGCATTGTCTTGAAATAAAACACAGCTGGCTTTCAGCAGGAGCAAAACTTGCATGTTACCAAATTAATGGAAACATCCTGGTGTTCTTTGATCTGTAATGCATCCTTTATTCAAGTTCAATTAGTACGGAAACTGAAGCGCTAGGTTTCTCTCGCTTGTTTGCGGCAGCTTCAATTGTGATAGCTTGCCATGTAATGAGTTATACTGTAGCTAATGTGTTGCTTTGTTTATCTTATCAATGTGCAGCTCTAAGAACAATGTTTGTTTTTGTAAAATAAAGTTGGAACAAAATTAAGTGAACAAACAGGTGAGAGATGGCAGGACTACTTTTCTCTGCAAAAATGAGTCCTCAAAGAATTTTTAATAACCCTTTTTTTGTAATGTTTTCTAATTGTAATCTAAAAATCCTTTAAAAGAACTTAAGGAGCTTCTCTAATTTACTTAAAGAGCTTCACTATCAATTAAGATATTGATATTTGCTAAGAAGTGTATTCTGTCTTACAGGTTTTTTAAACTTGTCTCAACAAGTGAGAAAAAAACCTGCCAGTACAGTAAGATTAAAAAAAGCTCTTATTTGAAATAGTGTATATTCTCCAAAAAAAAAAAAAAAAAAAATGTATCTTGTGCAGTATTACTTCTCGAGTATTTTTCTCTTGATTTAAGGATTTCTATCCGTTTTAACTAGAAAACAAGGCAAAAACAACTAATACACGATTTTGTCTATATTTTAGTAAACTAAACTTCATAGAAAGGAAAGTAATTCAGAGAAATTCATTTAAAAGTATTAAGGTACTTTCATTCTCATTTTCTTAAAGCACTTGTTTAATACAACCTCTTAACTCAAGTCTCAAGCTGAAATGTCGGTTAAGAGATAATTGTTGCAATAATAACCCGAATAGTTGATTAATCATTCTAATAATTGTTAGAGTAGTAAACAAAATAATTGTTTGTCGCAGCCCTGAATGGCAGAGGATAGTGCCTCATGTTAAAGCTTAAAAATACCCAAAAGTGGGGGCCTGGGTAGCTTAGCGAGTAAAGACGCTGACTATACCACCCCTGGAGTCACAAGTGACTCCAGCCAGGTCTCCTAGGCAGCCAAATTGGCCCTGTTGCTAGGGAGGGTAGAGTCATGGGGTGACCTCCTTGTGGTCGCTATAATGTGGTTCATTCTCGTTGGAGCGCATGCTGAGTTGTGTGTGGATGCAGCAGAGAATAACGTGAAGCCTCCACATAACATACAATAGGTCACTATTTTAACTAATAAATTAGTAAACTTTTGTGTAGTTTCTCATCAAAACATATCTATTCCTTCAGAAGACGTTGATATACAATTCATATATACTACTTTTAGGATACTTTGGGTCCTTTTTATGTTAGGCATTTTGTCATTGTATTGAAAAGACGGGCTGTGATATTTATAATGAAATTTGAATGAATTCATAATTCATTATTAAAGTATATTTCATGTCTTGTGTAAGAAAGGTACGGGTCTGTAACTACAAGAGGGTAAGTAAACTGAAAGGATTTTCATTTTTGGTTGAGCGTTCACAAGAAATGTTTGTATTCTGAGATGTGCTGGTTTCTGTGAATGTAAGTTGCAGTGGGAGGTGATGCAGGACAGTGACCAAAGCTAATTTTTCAGACATTTCAAATTCTCTGAAAAAAAAAAAAAACACCTTCGTTAATGTCAAACATTTTAAAAGTTAGGTACATTTCATATTGCAAAACAGATTACAGGCAGCGATAGGATATAACTGCCTATTCCGATCATGTAGCTCTGAGTAATGCGTAATATATTTTACATAATGGAAGTAAAGTTTAGAATGTTTTCAATTATACAAGAGACAGACACATGGTGGCTGTAGTCCTCTACACCCTTGTCTGCAAAACATGGCCCCCGATTGCCTCATTCTTATTTGCATATTCTGAACTCTGCCCAAATTATCAGTGCTGTCAGTCTTCCAGTAGTATCTGTTATGACCAGAATTTGAAGCGTGGGTCTGGAACTTTAAACACGTGCTATGAACTTTTGCTTTGCATGTGCAGACATGTAACTAAAATTTAAAATGTGCACATGGTTGGATGGAGAATAACTGACCATGAATTACTTTGACATAATTGGATATGATTGTTCTACTGTTTTGGTTTGATGTCTTTAAAAAATTGCAATGTTGAGCCTGTTTTGGACTTGACAAGCTGAAGTAAACCCTACAATTAGTATATTAATCTATCAAGAATGAGACTAATGTAGTTACAGTATTACAGTTATGTGGGTTGATATGAAACACTTTTGCTAAGTTGATATGTCTTGCAGTGTGACATGATAATCTCCAACTAAAACTATTATAAACAGTATGCTATGCATTCATTTATTTGAGCTTAATATGAATTGAGAAACTGTTTAAAATATTTAATTTTTTTAAAAAATAGTTCCCCGTCTGTCGCTCACTTAGACACTAGGGGTCTCTCTTGAGAGCCTTATGCATCTCTGAACTTTGTGAAAAGGCCAATGAGAAATTGGCAGACAGAATTTGCATGTACCGCCCCCGGACATACAGGTATATAGGGAGGGAAATGTGTCTGTTCATTCAGAAATTTTCTTTGGAGCCGACCGGTTGTGTGAGCAGCGAGCTGCGAGTCCCAATTGGTTTCCCATCATTTCTGGTATCAGCGTATGCTGTTGGATCTACAGCACATGTCAGCGTCTTTCTCCTTCTCTGCACGGCAGTGCAGCTTTGCCCCTGGGCGCTTCGACAACGCTGCTAAAAGATACATATTCTCTAAAATAGCAATACATAGCGGCGTTGAACGTCCTTTTCAGGACGCGTCTTTATAAAGATGTCTTTCCGCCCGTGTAGTTCCTGGATGCAGTCGAGTTCTCTCCACTCCTGACAGTCACTGGCACTGCCTTGTGTGTCTGGGCCTCGATCACACCGAGGCAGCATTTGTGGATGGTTCGTGTTCTCATTGAGAAAACCTTACCATAGCAACGTTGCGGTCGCGGCTTTCCTTCCTAAGAAGGAACGCCACTCCAGCCACCCTCCACATCGCTCCTTCCCACAGGATTGAGGACGACCCGGCTGGCGATGGGGGCGATTTGGGGATGGCAGCGGGCAGTTTTGCCAGGTACATCCAAACGAAACACACTGGCAGTTTGCCAGGCCTCCTCCCCCCTTAGGGGGCGTCCGCTTTACCGCAGTACACGGCAAAGACATAAAGCCAAATTCCTGCGCATGGAAATCGCGTCTCTCTAACTCAAAGACACGATAGAGCCTGTCCCTCCAGCTGAGATGAGAAGGGTTTCTACAGACCTTACTTCATCGTACACAAAAAAGGCAGCGGCTTACAACAAGTCAAGTCAAGTCAATTTTATTTGTATAGCGCCTTTCACAACACACATCGTTTCAAAGCAGCTTTACAGAAGTTCAGCATTAACAGACGATAAAAATGTAATGTCTATAAAGTCGATAAATCATCATCATTGTGCAGGGCTCCAAACTGCGACTAAAAATGGTCGCATTTGTGACCAAATAAATTTATTTGCGAGTGTAATTTCTGTCAATGTCGCCATTGGCGACAGTAAAAATTTACTCCCTTTGATTTTAAAATTTGCATTACATTTCCCGAAATACATTACAAAAGTTTATATCAAAGAAATAGCGGGGAAAACGGAGTTCATTGCAGGAACTAACCATTTCAAAAAAGAGACTGTGAGAAAACACGGTGACAGTAACAAGCATAAAAAAATGCACGTGATCACATAATTGCGAAGAATGCTCCACAGACTATACTGTTAGCACGTGCATTCAACAGATCTTCGACTCGCAAGTTTTCAACCAGGCCTTGCACAAACTCTCATTCAAAATGCTCATGCAAAGACACATCCTAACTTGCGTCCACCATCTAGATTGGTTCGCAGCAGTAGACCTGAAGGACACGTACTTCCACATCTCAAACTTGCCTTGAAATCAACCCTTTCTACGGTTCGCGTTTGATGGCCAGGTGTATCAGTCCTCCCAAGGTCAAGGTCCTCCCCTTCGGCATGTCCCTGTCCCCTCGCGTCTTTCCAAAAGTCACAGAGTCAGCCCTTGCCCCGCTTCGGGAAGCAGGCGTTGGCATACTCAACTAACTCAACGACTGGCTCATCCTGGCCCACTCCTGAGAGTTACTATGCACTCACAGGGACCAGGTGCTCAGGCACCTCAGCCGCTCGACATGGAGTTAGACTCGGTCTCAATGTCAGCACGCCTCACCAACGAGCGTGCGCAGTCTGTCCCCCTAAAACATTTCCAAAAGCTCCTGGGGCATATGGCATCCTCTGCAGCAGTCTTGCCGCTGGGGTTGATGCATATGAGACCACTCCAGCACTGCCTGTCGCCAAACTTTCAAACCCTGGACAGGAGTCCCTTTGCAGCAGGTGTCCCGATGCGTCCTGATCACCACAGACGCTTCCAAACAAGGTTGGGGCGCCGTTTGCTAGGGGCACGCAGCCGTTGCTATCATTCCTGCAGGAGAGGCTGGGGGGGAGGCTGTCCCCCTCCACCTTGAAGGTGTATGTAGCCTCTATCGCGGCCCACCACGACGCAGTAGACGACAAGTCTTTGGGTAAGCACAACTTAGATATCAGGTTCTTAAGTGGTGCCCGGAGGTTGAATCCCTCCCGGCCAAGCCTGTTCCCCTCCTGGGATCTCTCAGTGGTCCTCTAGGGCCTTCAGAGACACCCCTTCGAGCTGCTAGAATCAGTCTAACTCAAGGCCCTCCCCCTGAAGACGGCCCTCCTGATCGTGCTCGCCTCCATCAAGAGGGTCGGGGACCTGCAAGCGCTGCCCCGGGAGGAGGCAGACCCAGCCCCTTTGTTGTTGTGTCCGGAACGTGCTTTGCGTATCGTATCAGAGCTTTAGACGTTCTGAGCAGCTCTTTGTCTGCTTTGGTTGACAGCGGAAAGGGACAGAAACAGAGGCTGTGGTTGCAGTGGTTGACGCCATAGCATTGGCCTATCACGCCTAGGTTGTGCCCGCCCCTTTGCAGGTTCAAGCACACTCGACGAGAAGTGTGGCATCCTCTTGGGCACTGGCCATAGGCACATCCCTAGCAGACATATGCAGAGCAGCGGGCTGGGGACACCCAAAACCTTTACGAGATTTTACAATCTCAGGGTTGAGTCGGTTTCATGTTTTCTCAGGTCCGAGCCGATAGAACTTGGTAACGTATCAACTGACCGGGTGTACCGCTTGCACCTAGCGCTCTTTCCCTCTGTTGAGGTAATACCGTACACTCTTATCCCAGGAGATCCCACTAACTCAGCTCCCTGGATGACTCCTCCCTAGCCCTCTGGTCCACGAATTCAGTGGAGGAATTCACTGACCAAACCCAATGCGGATACTCAATTTACCCTGTACTGGAATAGGTGCTCCACAGGTTGGGCCCCCATGTGGACTTATCCCCCTGTGTGTGTTTTCTGCGGTATGGTCCCCTTGCGAGTGGACCTGCGTCTCCCTTGGGCAGTCCTCACTATCCCCCGGTTGTCATGTTTGTAGCAACTCCTCCCTCCCAAAGAGGTAGGATCTACCACTGCGCCATTCTCCACATGTGACCTAAAAGCCCATGTGATGTATTTCACCACTCTTTACCTCCCCCAGTCTGGGCAGGTGTGGTCTCTGCAGGGTCTTTCCCCCCTGAAAGAATAGGAACTGGGAAAGAATGTCTTCCCCTATGCGTGTGATAGCGTTAAGATGGCCCCTAAACATAGATGCCGAGAAACATAGAGAGAGAGAAAAGGCGCGGCTGACACGGCTTGCTCCCATGCTTGACACGTTGTCTTGTTCCCCCCATATCGGGGTGTAAGGAACCAGAAGGTTTTGGACGATTTTTTGGGTCGTTGGGGAAGGGTACGTGCGTCTGGCACAGCCTGTCGTATTGGCACGCAAACTACCTGCCCGCACCGGTGTCATTAGCGCACATACATGGTTCAGCGCATGGCGTGATTAAAATTGGACCCCTAGTGTCACTACTTCAACACAACGCCGAATTGAGCAACAGACGGGGGACGTCTAGGTTACTGTTTAACCTCCGTTCCCTGATGGAAGGAAAGAGACGTTGTGTCCTGCCGGCCACGTCGCTGAACTGAGCACTGTTGCAGCCGAACATCATTGTCAGCTCCTCAGACAAATCCTGAATGAACCGATGCATTTCCCTCCCTATATACCCGTATGTCCAGGGGCAGGACATGCAAATTCATTGGCCTTTTCTCAAAGTTCAGAGATGCATAAAGCTCTCAAGAGAGACCCCTAGTGTCGCTTCTTCGACACAATATCTCGTTCTCTCCATAAGGGAACGGAGGTTACAACAGTAACCTAGACGTTTGACATGTTGCAGGACCATTTGAAATGAACTAAATGAAATAACTAACTTGTTGAAGGAATTAGTCACCTGTTACAGCACCTAAAATATGCACTTTGCCTTTTATATGTTACTTAAATTTATAATGTTGATCTTGAAAAAATTGTAATGGGCATGTAGTGCTTTAACAACATATATATTGTAATATTGGATGCCATTTTATTAATACTATAACCAAAATAATAGTAAAAGCAATGCAAAATTCATGTAATTTGAATTGATTCTGTTGATTGGCATCGCTGATCAGTCTTAAATATTGGCATGTAGTTATGCCATAACCCCTCGTATTGCATCATATCCAACATTCCGGAATGGCTCACAAATCTTTAGCTTACAGTAATGGTTGGGACAAACACACATTCTTCAGCCGTATTTACAGCTATCTTTCAGTTAACTAGGCACTCCCTTCACGGCCAAGCCTGTAATTGACTTGGTACTGACTTGTAAATTAATGTCAATGTTCAAAAATGAGCTGACTGGTCCCAGCAATTAAAGGTGACATTTATTTTGCTGGAAATACAAACTTCAAACTACACCTTCTCTGACAGATAAGTACAGACTTCTCTGGGTGTGTCACACAGCACCTGAACTGGCTTTACACAAAAAAATTCTAAAAAATATCTGCTATATCCTGATTTCTAAACTGTCAAGAGGAAGACCACAGGCAGTGAGAGAATTCATGAAGTAGAAGCTTGCATGGATGCACATCTTCAAATGTTTTATCTCTTCAGTTAATCCTTTGTTGTGAAACACTTTCAAGAAACTGAAATAATCCCTAAACAAGGCTTGGCCACCACCATCTGAGATATGAAATACAACAATTCTCAGAATGCGGGGCCTGGGTAGCTCAGCGAGTAAAGACGCTGACTACCATCCCTGGAGTCATGATGAGTGACTCCAGCCAGGTCTCATATGCAACCAAACTGGCCCGGTTGATAGGGAGGGTAGAGTCACATGTGGTAACCTCCTCGTGGTTCGCTCTCAGTGGGGCGCATGGCGAGTTGTGCTTGGATGCCGCGGTGGATGGCGTGAAGCCGCCACACGCGATATTTCTCTGCGGTAATGCACTCAACAAGCAACGTGATGAGATGCGTTGGTTTACGGGATCAGATTTGGAGACAACTGAGATTCGTCCTCTGCCACCCGGATTGAGGCAAGTCACTACGCCACCACGAGAGTGCATTGGGAATTAGTTCTCATCTTTTTGGGCATACCAAATTGGGGAGAAAAAGGGGAGAAAAAATAAAATAAAAATGATTCTCAGAATGTGGACCAAATAATCAGAACTAAGTAGAATGTGAGTGCACCTTTTAAAGAATTTATTTTGTCAGAAGTTTTACTGTGGTCTTTTTTGATCGAGAAAAAGAAATGGCACGTGAGCCCAATTTTGCCACTAGGGGGCGTGAATGGTGCAGAGTGACTAGCTCTGCCAGCCGATAAAACTTGATACCTCTCGCTTTAAATGTCTCTGGGCTAATTGAAAATTAACTGCTTGATGTACCAACAAATTAATTTCTCAATTCTCAGAACTAGTTAATTTGAAGTGAGCCTTTCTCTCTTGTTCAGTTTATATTGTCTCTTGGCTTAAATCTGTCTCATTTTCTACAGTATACACTTGTGTTTTATTGCTTCTGCAATGATCTCAGAAACCACTTGTAAACAATTCTTCATAATACAAAAGAGATGTCTTTTAGTGATGCATTTGTTTCTTTAATATCCATTACTCCTAAGATGTGTTAAAGTGAGAGTACACTATTCATATCACATGTTCACACCTGCCTTTGGCATTGTGTGTGTGTATATTTGTGCTATTATGTAACTGTGAGCAATTTACTTTATGAACTGTTTCAAAATTATTTGTTTGTGGAATGTGTGTTAATCTCAACCCAGCACTGCTCCAGTTCAGTTAATGCTTGATTTACAAGATTAATATTTTTTTAATAGTAGTTCTTTCATAGTATGGCATTTCATAGCCAGGTACATAAATACAATTGTATCTCAAGTTTTACCCAATAATGCCACTGTAATGCAAAATCTGCCTAAAATGTTCCCAATAACACTGACAAATAGTAATAAAAAATACCACAAAGGTGATGGAAAGACCCAGCTTTTGGGAATTGTCATTACACTACATTGGAATTTGTACTATCTTTTGTATTTTGTGGTGCAAACGTTTTAACGTAGGAATACAATTCATGTTGGAAAAGATGTTAAATATAACACCCCAAACAACACCAGCACTGTAAGCTCAGTGAAGCACCATATAGAAGCAAACAGTCTTTTACACATTTATTACCACATTTACTGTTATTAATGATGCACCATTATGGTTAATCACAACCTTGCAAGGTCATTGTGAAATTTTTGTCTGTTCCATTAGTATATTTTCATGTAAAAATACTGAATTCCCATTCACTGTTTTTTTTTCAAAATGTGTGATGGGGATTACAGCTGATTTTAAGGCTGTGATTCATTTAGAAGTGCATTGTAACACGTCATTTCTCTAGAAACTCACCCTACGCATATTGCAATACACCCCCACAGTAGAAAGAGACCTTTACACCTTGCTTTCCCAGCTTGATTTGTCCTCTACCTTGCTTATAAGTGCAATTATACAGCATATGTTTATTTTATTTTGTAATTTATTTATTTTTTATGATGCCTGCTATTTTAATTCTAAGTGTCTTTATTCGGGCAGTTTCAACAAACTCAGCCCCAGCTCTAAAATGTAATGTGGGTCAAACTGGGTAGTTATATGCTCAAGTATATGCTTTAGGTCTATGGTATATTACTGTTCATAGACCTCAAGTGTACACTAGATGTTGTGTTGCACCACAGCAGGTGATGCTTCTTTGAATTTACTGACAACACTGAAACATTTTAATTGTGTGTCAGGTATTGTTATAAAAGATGCTTAACACATTCATGTCCTTTCTCTGTTCTCTTCTTTCTTTTACATTCATCCTTTGTTCTAGATTCTTTCATGTATCAACTGTTCTCAGTACAGTGATTGAAGAGTCAGACACAGAGGATCAAACTGAAACTGAGCCTGAATCAGACATAGACATGAACTCTGGCGTTGCGGTTTTAAGCACGACCCTCAATCAACCGTCATCTACTCATGAGAGTAGAGAGGATGTCAAGGTGGTTCGCAAAGTGTCCTTAGTGAGCACTAACAATAAAGGAAGCTTAGGGAATCATGAAGGTCTGTTGGACAGAATTGGGTTAAGAGATCAGTCAGAGCAAAGCAAAGTCAGTCCTGAGCTACGTAGAAGGTGGGAGAGTCTCCATTCTAGCTCAGAAGAAAAACAATCCAGCATCATGAAGAGTTCAGACTATAAACTCACGGACAGAACATACCTGCATTCCTCTCAAATGTCCCCAAGCTACGAAAAAACTGTTTACACTTCTCATTTTCGCTCTCCCAGGACGCTTGAAACCGAGCCCACTGCTTTCTTCTCAGAGACCGCTGGTAGCCTTGGCAACAGTAGCTGGAAAGTCATAGAGAGCGAAGTTCAACTGAGCAGTGAGAGTTACAGTAGTGGGAAGAGCGGGGCGGAGCTCAGTACACCTGTCAGAGCGGGAGAGGGAGAGCAGATTAGAAAAGCAGGCTATGACTCACAGGCAAGTTTAGATTCTAGCTTGATCATTACAGAGACAGATGAGTCTTTCTCTGGGGTATTCAAAGCAACACGCATAGAGCTGCCTCCCTCGCCCACTACCCCCGACACCCCCTCTAACTCCCTTTCTGAAATCGATAGCTTGGTTGACACACTCAAGAGTATGGATCAACCGATCCGGCAAAGGGTTCAACGCACTCCATCCAATACGCCCTTCTCTTCTCTGCCACCTATCGAAGAGGATGCACCAATCTTATCCACAACTGTAGTGTCACCAGTTACTGAGCCAAAGAAGATCTTGAATGGAGTATCCAGTTTGCCTCCAGACATTGGTCTCAACTGGAGTTCCCCCAAGGACATGCGCTCTCCATTGACCATGATGAAAGAGCAGCAGTCTGGAGAAAGTGTGAGTCGTGGCCTTACCTTGCCCCTGCGAGCTTCATCCCTGAGTAGCATCGTCATGCGCAGGAGCCCCCTCACCGACCTGAGCCCTGAAGAAGGATCCACAACAGGGCTTGTCAATGGAGGTGGTCTGCTCAGCCCATCTCGCCTGGAAAACAGCCTCTTTTTCCAGCCAACCGAGAACAGCAAGAACTCAAACCATTCCATTTTTCGTGCGGCCTCTCTCCCTGATATTGGCACCAACCACGAGCGTATCAGCTCGGTCCCCAAAGGAACAGAAGCTGTTCTTGGGTCTCGTTTTGAACGCTTCTCATACCTCACCTCTCCAGCGAATTCCCTGAGTGGGTCTGTTGAAATATCGCGAATGAGTGTGCCTCCCTCAATCCAACCAAACTCTGCAATAGAGACCTCCAGCTTTAACCACAAGTCCTATCTGGAAGTTTATCGCTCTCTGCCCTCTGAATCTCTCATCAAGAACTCTCAATCTGTAGGTCTTCAGCGAAGCAGTAGTGTTGATGGAGGTTTCCTAATCAATGACACCAAAGCCTTCCAAGTTAATCAAAAGCAGGAGCCAGAGCGTATCTTGGATCTCAAATACAGAGCATTCCCTGATGCATATGTGAGTATTGCTTTGTCACAATACTGATGGATCTGTAGTTGGCATGACTGTAAAAGGACATAGATTGCTTGCATTGTTGATATCTTCAAGTACATCAATGATCATGTTTACATGCACAGTCTTACACTGATTATGCTAAATAAGCCATCAACTTGTGTGTGATCATGCTGTTAATACTTCAAACAATTTTCCTTAATCAGAGTTATAAACAGTTTAAGCAAAATCCTATCAACACAGATTTAATGTTGCATGTAAACACCTTTACCCATGTTCTTACTGACCAATCCAATGTGTGCAATTGTTGTGCACATGCCTGTTTACATTTTGACGTCAAAAGTAGAGAATAACCCGATGATTTCAAGTCTCATGTCAATTCTGTTGATTTTTGGTAATTATCAGTGTATTGGTGTGCATGTAAACACACTTAATAATTTGGCCATTGTAAGAATTGGCAAACTATGAGTAACAAATTTTCAGATGTAGAGAGAAAAGAACAAAACAGTTGTCATGCTAAAGTTTATCACTCTTAAAATGAGGGCATGGATTCAATGAGAGATTTGTTTTCATTCTGTTTCTCTTGGGTGCTAGTCAGCCTCTTAATGTAACCTGATATGAAACCACTTGAAGTATTAGTGGTGTTGTGTAGCACAACATGTGAGTTTGACAAAATGTATGAATTCCATTTATTATATACATTTCTAAAAAAAAAAAAAATGCTTATATAAGGTGCAGGATACCCTAAACCTGACTTTGTTCCTAGAGATCTTGCTGATATTTATTCCAAACCTGCTATTTACTCTAGCACACCTGACTATAAGTTTAAAGGACACTCAGAACAATCATTATCTGGTTCAGGTAAGTTTTATTAGCTGGTTCTAAACTCTGCAGGAGTATAGACTCCCCAAGAATTGTGTATCATGCACTTCTGCCCTAAACCTCAGTGAATGAAAGGCTTGGAGGAGTGTAATGTCACCTGAGTGAGAAGGGTTTAGAATAGAGATTGGTGGGAGTATACATTACCTCCATCCTCATGCAATATTCACATTTCCTCTTGTACTCTATCTATCTCCTATGTTTGTGGAATGCCATTACTATCTACTGTACATGGAATGTACTGTGTTCATGGAATTGCAAGTCAAATTAAAGCACCAAAAGCATTTGTAGGGCATCTTTTGTTTGGTTTAGGTTTGATTAGATTTTATTGCAATGTGAACACTTAACCTTATCCAAGACCTGGACTGGCAAAAGTGTAATGCATACATGAATACCCCTGGCCTTTATCAATTGCTAATTATCAAGATAAAACCTGGAACTCAACAGGCTTATTTAATGACTTTTCACGCAAAGACCTCAAATGCTCAGTGTCTCACAGGTTTGCTCATGCATCAGGAAAGTCAGAGACCGTTTGTACCTTGGGGTGTGATTAGAGATGTTACTAAGGACAAGACTTTTATGATTCAATCATAACATGCAGTTTGTCAGGCAAATATCAGTCACTAGGGAGTAGCTTCAAACTGTTATCACATATCTACTGTCAAATGAGCAGACAGCTTGACCTCTGTCCATTTATACCATTATTGCTCATTGCTGACATAGATCTTAATGATGTTAAGTTATCTGGATTCTTTATTGCATTTATGCTAATTCAAACTTTAGAGCATTTTTACAGTACTGAGGCCTATAGCTTGTATATCCAATTTACAAGTAGTTACTGACACTTTGTTGCAATTATTATTATTATTATTATTATTATTATTATTATTATTATAGATGTAATTGCTGGTGATAACACATCGGTCCAGTTGCAGGTGTTATATTAAATGTGTGTTCCGCTTCCTGTTATGAATGTAATGAGATCACAATATTCAAACAAAAAGAAAGCCCTGAAATAAAAACAGTTCGGGTTTCAATGATGGGCCAACTTTCCCTTTGCTGTAACTGTATGCAGAGAACACGCTTAGAATAGAATGCCCTTATTGCAATTATTTTTTTAAAGGCTTTCTGTTTGATTTATTTATTTTAACCAATTTTTATTATTATTTTTGTCCTGCAGGAAATACAAATTATAATAAAAGCATGTTCATCATTTTCATAATTACATCAAATTGCAATCATAATAATAATAATAATAATAATACAATCACTTACAGGGAGAAAATAAGTAATGCATAGTATATAAATAACAATAAAATGAACATAAAAAATTAAGTTGGCACATTCTTCTGAGGGCAGGCCAGGAATGAAATCTTTAAAGCATATCTAACTGTAGCTCCCATCAGGGAAAGAAGGAGAGGCTGATGGAATGTGATTTTGTTATCTGTCTGATTAGTTTTTTACTCTACTTTTGATTTTCCTAAACCATCTATGTGTCGAGTCCTGCTCAGACACACCCTGTTCTTGGTGTTGGCAATGGCTTACTTTGTATTTGCCAAATGGAAAAGGCGGGTTGAAAACAATCATGTCGCTTTCATGCTTCATTCAGAATGAAGTGACTGTAAAGACACATTTGTCTGGGGAAACTTATAAACTACCCCTTGTTATGTTTTGGGCTGTGTGCTAGGAGGATACAACACTTCATATCAAATTCTGTGCACATGCAGTGGCCCCAAAAATAATTATGACACTTAAAGGTGCTATATGTAAGATTGACAAGTGTTTGAAATGGGTACTGCAGTCCAAATTAAAAATATTGGAGAGCTGTCTGTCCCTTTCCAGAATCGAATCTCATGCAGGTTGCCAGAATGTTTTAAAGGGGGTTTAAACTGTCTCCATCTTCCAAAGGCATTTCCAATATTTATCCTTGTTTTCCTACGCTTCTGTCATGGTGGTTTTTAGATGGATGGTGAGGATTTTTAGGTCGGGGGGGAATCCGTTATCTGATCCAGTTCATTTGATGGCTTCCATGGCTGCATCATGCAGTGTTGTTCAAAAATGGCAACCTGGCAGTGTCAAAATACTATTGGTGAGTGGGCAGTGTGCGGGATCACACAGGCCAAAAAATAAACAAGTTCTGGCCCAGAATGGAAACTTCAAAGTAGAATCTACTGGCTGCAGCATTGTTATTGGAGAAGCCAGTATTTCAACTTAACATGTTTCCTAATTCTCTAATGACATATTTTATGATTTAGTACAGTAAAAATAATGCATATAGCACCTTTAAACCAAACCTAAAAATGTATGAATATCATTGCATTATATAGTAAATGCAAGTTGCATTCATTTTAAAGAAAATTTGGATATGTACACACTTTTCCAACCAAAAATAAATAGAGGTTTAGCAGGTTTGAAATTATAACACAAAAGATCTAGGGCCCTATTTTAAGAGTGCTAGCATTAAGCGCAATGCCATAAATCATAAGTGCAAAGTCAGTGGGTATGTTTTTTGTATTTTATTTACATAATATTTTTGTATTTTAGGCTAGGCACAAGTAGGTTTGATGAAATCGCCTGCATAATGCTCAAATGGGCTGGATTAAGTGCACTGAATTGGGGATTTCCTCTGGGATTTCCACCATCTGCATCCTATTTTGCAGTCCATACACTGTCAAGCATCAGCAATGTAAACAAAGACAGCACATTCTTAAGAAGTTGGTAGTTTAAATGGACTGGATGCAATTAATTTAAAGAATAGAAAATGTGCATTAATTGCATCCTTGATGAATGCCAGGCATATTTCTATGATAGTGACATGCTCCTTTTTATTTAAATTTTTTTTGGGATGTACGCTCAGTTAAATTATAAGAAATGTAAGTATTTATCCTTTTCATTTACTAACACACACATCGTGGTTCACTTTTACCGGTCGATTTTGAATTCAAAGTACACTTTAAGAAAAACGAAAATAAAATCAAAATAACAAAGTGGTACAAAAATGGTCCCAATCCAAACATTTTAGTATCTTCTTCCACCGACCCCTTTTGCAGTGACTTAAAAAACAACAAACATGTAATCTCAACAACATGTAGAAAATTACTAGTAGGCTACAAATTAAATCATAAATTCAATTGTAAATATACAATAATAACATAAACATAACAATAAAATAATTATAAAAATAATTGAAAAAATAAACCATAAAAATTGAGTATTTGGGCCCCATTTGGTTGTCTAGTGGAATGTGTCTGTAGTTAATGTGATGGCACTACACCTGTGGTTAATCTTTGTGAACATCAGGCAACTGTCTCCATACAATGTTGAGGTCAGTTGGTTAAAATTAATTGCAAAAATGTCTCAGATAAGTTAGTTCTGAGAAAATCTCTAACATCATTTGCTTACAGATTCCACTTTTTTTTTTATTCCATTTTTTTTTTTTCATGTAATACAAATTCATACATTTTTACATGTGACTTAGGTGATCAGAAGTGTCCAAGCACTTTTTGTACATCACATTAAATCTAAAGCAGCCTGAATTAATTCAGTTGTCCTATGTAGCCTTTTTTGTTATAAGCAAATGTGTTCCCTGAGAAGGCTTTTCCAAAAGGTCAGTAAGGCACAGTTATATTTGAGATGAAATTGGGCAAGTTACACCGTTATGGCCTAGCGATAATGAACCATCAAATTCACTGTTCTGTTGATCGATCTACTTTTGACATGCACTGCACCTCACACCCATTTTTAGTATGCATATCTGAAATATTCTGCCCTTCTGTAGAATCATAGTTTCATAGCGTCTGTCAGTGAAACTGACACATTGGTAGTTTATGAAGGTAGTTTAATGGCATCTGAATCATGCAACTCCTTTATTTGGTTTTTAGTTAAGAGCATTCCCATATACAAACAGAGAGATTTGACTTGAACTCTTGTGTAATGTTGTCTCTGCTCTAACTTTGGCATGGTACATTGCATGTGTAAAGACATTGTGCTCAGCAAGATCTGGGAAGGGCTTTTCATCACCACCTACATGCATAAAAATGTTGTGTATACAAACCAACACAGATATCTGACATGTAATGTAGAAACATGAAGGGTTTCTGAATGTGAAGTGTAAATGTAAGATATCAATATAGACCAATTGAAACTCATCAAAAGCCTTAACATCTGTGCTGTAAACTAACCAATGCACCTGATAAGCTGACCACTTGATTTCCATTTCAAAGGCCAAGATTACATTTTATCATAGATGCTAACATTGTCAAAGACAATTTGTGTATCTTCCATTCATTCTATATCAGTTTTGATATAAAGGCAAAACGAAAAACTTCTTTTTGTTTAGCAATTATTTGACATGGTAATTATTCACTAAAACAGCGCCCCCCCCCCATTTAAAAAAAATGCATTATGAATTCGTAATATTAAGATTTTGAAAAATTACCTTAATACTGATTTTGTAAATTCGATTTTCCAATTATCTGTAACTTATCTGTAGGCTGTTATTTCCTGAAATGTCCACGGAAGTTCACATCAAGTCTGATGAGGATTGACATTTTTAACCTCCTTATGTTCTGCTGTTCCTGTGAGGTTCCATCGATGCTGGATCTTAGTTTTATATGCAAATTGGTCATGCCAGTCATTTTTACGGACTGCACGTTCACGCATTGATTACAATTGTAGCGTAGGCTATTTAACTTCTATAAAATGCCTGGTAAAATTAATCCTTGGTTATAATCCAGTGCAAACTGACATGCTGGTGAAAAGACCGTGAATCTGCACTGTCCAACCTGTGAACCCTTTAACTTTGGTTGTTTCTCAAGTTATTCAAGTGTCTGAAGTGGATTTTGGCCAGGAGAAGAAACATGCTGGCTGTTGCATTTGGACTGATGCATGTATTTCCTCAAGCATTTTATGCTTTTGAGTGTTTATTGAGCCATGAATTTTTATTTTTATTTTCAGCAAAGAAAAGCAGAAAAGTAGATACACAAGCAAGTAGTAATATTGTGATTTGCCCCCCGCGTTTCAGAAAAGTTTTGCAGAGGGACAAATGTAATGTGAACAGATTGTCCATATTTTTTATTCAAGATTGTAATATAGGATTTCAGGCTCAGTAATATCACCAGTTCTGTTGTATTTGCTCAGATATTCCAATTAATTTCTTCAAATAATTCCAGATGCAGAATATGATCATGTTTAATATTTTCTGCATAATTAATCCATACATTTTCTGATAGGTCAGTTACGTGGCAACAGTGTGTAAATGCAGAAAGCACACCCACCTCTGTGATTTCTGAAGACATTGCTTAAGTCCCATGTAAATCAACGGTAAATTTATAGACATCTGCAGTAATAACATACAGAGGTCCAGTAAACAAATCTCATCCGAATAGGGCTTTCCCCCTTAAAATCCATTTACTGTATATCCCTTAAAATCACCATGATAGTTTTTCCTCAAAATGTCATTTACTTTACTATTGTTTATCATCTGAATAGTCACATCCTCTTACCTTATGTAAAATACAAGGTCTCTTATCATTACTCCCCCTGCTGATGACATTGTAAGTGTTGATTCTTCTCTTCAATTTTAGGTTTGAGAAGTAAGAATGGAAATTAAATGAACGGAAGATCATATATTAAAGACACAGCAGATCTACAGTATACAGTTAATGTCAATTTTAATTTGTTTACCTTGTGTACATAGTTACCCTGAATGAGCCTTTAAAAAAGCTTGTCTTACCTGCAGACATTTCACAAGACATTTCTAATTTGTTCTTGCTGCATTCAAGTGCTTCCAAGTATAATTCAGCTATCTATACATTCTATGCATTGCCACTCCTCAGTCAGTGATGCATTGGGCTGAATTTTTATTACTAGATGTTTTAGGCAGCAATTAAAAATTATGTTGCAATGTGTTTTGAGTGTCACAGTTTAATTTTGAAATTATACACTTGATGTATAATAATTTTATCAATGAACTGATCATAAATCAAGTCTAGAATTTCATGTACTCTATGTACAGTATATGAACATTCTGAGTTTATGTAAATAAATCTGATAATATTGTGTGCTTTGTGGTTTCTTTCTGACTTTATCAATATAGCGTAAAACAGTATTTCACTAGTTCAAACTCACTCTGAACAATTTAAACTAATTGTAATGTTTTCTTAAGGCAGCAGTAACAACTAAAGAGTGCCAGAAACACTTACAGACAGATAAAGAGTACATATTAAAGCATTTAGAGGTTATAGAACAAACACACCTATGTGTTTAGATATGAGACTCTCATTAAATATTTGTTTTTTCTTTACAGCTCACAAAAGAAAAGGAGCATGGCAAGCTCAATCCTAGACCTGGAAAGGTGAGTTTTTCCTGCACAGACTTTGCCTTATTCTAAATTGTCTTATTGATGGCCTGATTGAGCAGCCCAGACCAAGCCCTGCACATCCATTCTCTCTACTGAATATGGCCATTATATTGAAGGAAAAGTTGCAAAACTTTCTTGGTTTTCACTTGTGATGAAAGACGAGGCTGTTTTTTTAAGAGCAGGTGCAGATTAGTGGGTGTGTAACAGGCCCAGAGGCTACTACGACAGTGCTAATTTGATCCAAGTGCACATTCAGACCTGCTTATCTGCTGTAAATGCTAGCGATTCTATAGCGAATAGTAAATAACATTTCTTGAATTATCTTGTGAACATGAAAAACACACCATTTAAAACTGTTTTTAATTACAATTGTCAGTTGTATTCAATTAACCTTTTTTAAAGGTCTGGCCATAAATTCCCTCTTAAAATCTGGCAGAAGAACTAACATGACTTTATAACCTTAACTAACAAACCAACAAGGTTTTGAATAATTTTACTTTGGAAATTAAAATTTTATGACAATTTTAACATATCATATTTAGATTTACTAAGCCTATATCTTTGGCAATATACTGTACATAAAAATACATTTAACCCTTTCATACATACTGTCACACATACGTGACAGTTAATAAATGGAACCCGCAGAGTAGCGTCACACATATGTGTTTCTGCAACAGTCAGTTACGTTACAAGCTGCCAGATTCAAATTGTCTTTTGCACTGACACAGGCTGTGCTGGTCAAGCGTATGTAATTTATATTTGCTCACAGTTACTCATAGTCTTTTGAACCACAGAAAAAGTTTATTTTATATACATTATACTCATCACCAAAGTACCAAGATAAAAGGTTTACAGCTCTTATACACACAGTCACTACATCAATCTTCATCTTATTCGTAGTGCCATTTGTTTACATTAGTAGTGGTTGCCATTTGTCAAACAAACAGCTACTCAAAGAGACTTTTCTAGAACATAATATGTTTATTTTATGTATCAAACAGCCTAATTGTCACCAAAACACCATTATAACAGTTTACAGCTTGTATATGCACAGCCATCATATCTAAACGTGGTCTTTCCATGCACGCAGCCACGTTTTAATTCATGCAAACACCAACTCAAACCGTCTTTTCATGTATATAATACATTTGTTTTCTGAAAAGACAGCCAAACAATAACAAAAGCACCACGAACGTGTTTATACGATGCACACAGCCAAGTCTGTTTGCATTATTGCTTGTCACACACATACACACACACAATGTCTTAGAATCAGACAGTGCATATAGGCAAACCAGACTGCGGATATTTTTTGTTCATTTGTTTTTTACAGCTATAAAAACTAAATAAATCTAAAAAATACAGTACAGCTGACATAACCCATTTGTTCAGATGTTTACTATATTAAATACAGTATTTTATTTTTTATGACCAGAAATACAAAATTTAAGTTAAATAAATAAATACTCATCTATACTCTGCCCCCTCTATCGGCTGTGCAGTCATGTGCAAAAATAACTCACTCCAAGGGGCTCTGCAAGGAAATGTAGACCCTACTCATGAAAAGGTTCAAACAAAAACAAAAAAGAAAATGTCTATTCTTCCTCTTTTCTATCATCCTTTCATTCTATGAGTGGGAAAGAGAGAAATTTGCCTTTCCTTGTCTTGCAAATTTTGTGTATTTGAGCAGGAGACTACTTGAGCAGATTTTCGTTGATAAAGGACAACAAACTGATTTGATGTTTGGGATTGAGATTGGTGACATATATGTTTATAGAACCAAACATAGACAAAATATATGCATGTATGCATGATCAGTTGCGCTTCACGGAGACACTGCCATTTAACACATGAAGCATGGAGAATAAAGGTTTGCTTTTCATCATCGATTTTTCTTTTATTTAATATGATTGTACATACAAGCTGACACCACTTTTGCAACAACTGCTGTAATTATATACATTTATTTACATTTTAAAAAAAAATTCTGTAGATTTGACCGCACTCTGCACCTTAGCAAAGCAATTTGCATAAATATACATAAGACTGAATATAAGACACAATCAAGTATGTTCACCTAAACTGTGCTGGTTCATGTTTTGGAAAGTAGTGTGACTAAACCAAAACAAGCTGTGTGCTCTAGTCCGGATCTGTGAGGTATCTGATGACCACAGAATGTTAGTGAGTGGTGGTGGCGTAGTGGACTAAAGCACATGACTGTTAATCAGAAGTTCGCTGGTTCAATCCACACAGCCACCACCACCACAATTGTGTCCTTGAGCAAGGCACTTAACTCCAGGTTGCTCCGGAGGGATTGTCCCTGTAATAAATGCACTGCAAGTCTATTTGGATAAAGCATCTGCCAAATGCGTAAATGTAATGTAAATGTGTTGACATCTGTTCTAACAGAAATTCCTTATATAATTAAAGTAATTAATCAAGTTATAGTGGTATCACTACATTGTGTAAGATCTGGTCGCTCTGAAATTCTATAATGTCAGAATGTACATCATAATGGAAAGCGAAAGGACAGCCTCCATGTTATGTTGACCTCAGATCATTTCACTGCAGTTACACAATTTAGCCTAAGAAAGAATGTTTATCACTTTTATCATTACAAAAGAGCACCAGTGGGGATTCGTGAATTCTGTCTGGTGGGAACAATATACCACAATGGCTCTAGTCCAAAAAGTGGAGAGCTACTTTCAACCTGCCTTCATCCTAACTGAAACAAACTCATAAGTGACCGATTTAGAAAGCTCCACATTTCCAGCAAAATCATATGCAACTGCGTCATACTCTTCTAGTTCTTGTAACTTATTTCAAAGATTTTTGCAATAGTATTTTGCTAAGCTAATGGCTCTTTAGACTAAAAGAAAGTATCATAGGAGGCAGCATAATGTTGCCACCTTTTGGAACAGAATTTGAGCATGATGCCCTAAATGCTGTCTGCATAGACATCAAGTTAACCATCCATTATCCATCTGTACAGTATTAGTTTTGGTTGACATTCCTAAGAAATTCATCAGCGGCAAATTGAAGGATTAATAGAAGGTCATCTGAAACTGGATTGTCAAGATTATTCTTGCAAGATTCTTCTACAAGATTGATTTAATCTTCTGACATTGACAGGTTTTATTATTAGTCAGTCTAAAATTGCAGACTTTAGGTTATGAGTCAACGAGTCAACAGCAGAGAAGTTGTACAAAGTAAATGGACATGCTTCACTGGCTGTGCGGGACAAACAACAATTGTCCCTTGTCCACTTAGTGCATCAACTGCCCCTAGTGGTTGAGATTGTAATAATAAACAATGCAGGCATTGTAGAGTCAAGGATTTGGGTTCTAAAATGGTTTCTTCCTCTATTAGATGTTAATATTTGACCAGCCTGGACTGACTGGCCAGAGAATTGAAGTGTGTGGTGATGTTGTGGACGCTACACCGTGGGAGTTTACAGACATCATATCAATCAGAGTGATTAGAGGAGGGTGAGTAACACAATTTGTACCCCCAGCACAGTACCCTAATTCTGAACAAATCGGGTGTGAGGCCACATAAGGGCCAGGATGGCACTGGTCCACCCAGATTGACGGTTGGTCCACCCAATTATAGTTGTATTAGTGGTATGGAAATAACAAGAAAAACAAAAATGAGCAGTATTTTGTACCACTAGGTCAGGGGTGGGGAACGTCAGGCCTTAGGGCCATATAAGGCCCGCAAGACCATTTTACCCATCCTGCGAGGGCATTTGAGAAATAATTTGAATAGCAAAAAATGGCCTTGATTCAATTAACCTGAAAAAAAAAATCCTTTCAAATAATGTTTACAAATCTTTTTAAATGAAAACAACACAAAATATTGTATAATAGACAGAGCTTTTAGTGTTTTTGGTGAGCACGTGACGGAATGCGTACATTAATTTCAACCCACAATCAGAAATTCCAAGCAAAGCGATGTATTATCTGACAACAATTTTTATCTTACACGATTTTGTTTCTCAAGTAAATTTATTACTTTATTTCATTAAGTATGTTTAGTTATTTTACTGGAAAACAAAGTTCTGTTTAACCTTTCTTTGTCATTTACCTCTCTCTAAATACCCCACAATCAGTCTCAGAGGACTGACTAATGAGAATTTTTGAGTGATCAGGCAGTGATCTGTCAGCCATACTGTGGCTAGTCAAATTATGTCATAGTGGGTACATAACATGCTTCGCATGTTCCCTTTTCCCATTAACTTAAACCTGAATATGGAAAATAGTTATTTGTTCCATGTATTTTAAATTAAATGGATCATAAATCACACATATGGGTAATTTTATGTGTGAAGGCGTTATGTCCAATTCAGCTAAACACATACTTCTCATGTTTTGCTTATTAAATATGTGCTTATAATACATCCCCAATTTTGTCCTTCCAAGTTGGGTGTTGTATGAGAAGCCAGACTTCAAAGGGGAAAGGGTAGCTCTGGATGAGGGGGACATAGAGCTGTCAAACCCATTCCAACTGCCAGAAGAAGAAGTTCATGAGCAGAACGGAACAGCACAGGAGAATGGAGAAGAGGAACAAGAGTCCAAGCCACAGCCAAAGAGGACATTTGTCATTGGATCCATACGGCGAGCAGTGAGGGTATGTCAGGCTTTTGTTCACTGGCATGCAAGATTAGGTCTACCAACTGCACCTTTTCTGTCATTTCTTATGTTGACTGGAATTTAGAGATACCACTGGTGGTTTCTGTAAGATCTCTAGTGTCTAGTATGAGCTAGGTCTGGCAATAGACATCAAGGAATAGTTCCCCCAAAAATGAAATTTCTCTCATAATTTACTTACAAATAAAGATTTTTAGAAGTATATCTCAGCTCTGTAGGTCCTCACAATGCAAGTGAATGCTGGCCAAATTGTTGAAGCTCCAAAAAGCACACAAACCCAACATAAAAGTAACCCATAAGACTCCAGTGGTTAAATACACATCTTCAGAAGTGATATGATAGAGGTGGGTGAGAAATTGTAAATATTTAAGTCCTTTTTTCTGTAAATCACACTTTAATTTCCCCATTCTTCTTAATTGTTTTTTTTGGCCATTCCCATTCTTCGTGGATAACAACGATGACAGGGATGGACAACGATGAAGATTTATAGTAAAATTACTTAAATATTGACCTGTTTCTCACCCACACCTTCATATTGCTTCTGAAGAGGTGGATTTAACCACTGGAGTATTGTGGATTTTCATTTGTGCTCTGCAGAAGAAAGAAAGTCATGAGGGTAAGTAAATAATGAGGACATTTTCATTTTAGGGTGAACTATTCCTTTAATGAATGTAGTGCGCCCCCCTATGTCTTGAAGTGGAATTTTCCTATAATTGGCAGCATTTCCAATAGGTAAAGTGTCTATTTTTTCTATCAGAATTCCAGCTTAATATCCAGAGAAATTTAAAAGTAAGAAATTTGAAGGATTTGATTCCCAGTCCCAGTAAAGTGTAAAAACTGTGTATCTGTGACACTATCAAAACATTTATCAGTTTATTGAAGCATCCCGACCAGCCTGACATGGCAGCAATGGCTCAACCAATGGCTTGAGTTTGGGACATGACTGTCAGTCAATTCTGTTTTGTGGTGTGGAATGTGGTGTACTAATCACACACTTCACCTTTAAGGAACTCCCATTTACATAAGTGAACAGGAATGCATTTTTACATTTCTGCTTTTGTGATGTGACCTAACACTTTTCAACACTCAGAATATTCAACACATTTCCGCATTTGCAGGATTATAGTGTTCCTGAGATCAGTCTTTTCCCAGAGGAGAATGCAGAGGGCAAGAAGATCACTTTCAGGGACACTTCAGATGATGCCAGAATCTTCGGCTTTCCAATCAAAGCAAACTCCATCATCATCAATGCTGGACTGTGAGTGATCAGTGGTGCTTATTTCAAAACATTTTAAACAGCATCATCACCATAGTTTGAGAAACAGTCACAATGTTTGTTTGTTTGTTGAAACCATGTGTTTTTCTTCAGCTGGTTGGTGTTTGCAGAGCCCTTCTTTCAGGGTATTCCACGAGTGCTTGAAGTTGGGGGATTTCCCAACCCTGCTGCTTGGGGTGTCACACATCCATATGTGAGCTCCCTGCACCCACTCAAAATAGTAAGTGTCCTTCCATGGTCCACTGTCATTTTTGGCCATTAGTCTACTACAGCATGTCAGTAATGAAATGATGATTAAATCAATGTTTTTTTGTGTTTTTTTTTTTTTTGTAGGGAGAGCCTAGAGTGGAAAACCTCTATGAGCCAAAGGTTTTTATTTATTCAACATCTAAATAGAAATCTAAAATAGAAAATAAATATTTGTTCTTTATAGGATTAGGAAAGTGTATTAATGTTTGATGAAAATGTTTTTATGTTTGTTTAATTTTGTCTCTAACAGATTGTGATCTATGAAAAGCCTTATTTCACTGGGAAAAGCAGAGAAATCTACACCAGCACGAGAGATTTTATGACAAGAATTGAAAAAGAACAATCATTGTATTTGTACAGTGCTGGATCCATTAAAGTTACTGGAGGATGGTATGTAGGGTTGTGAGGGGAAGCCATTATCTATATCATCTATTTCCGTTCCTATAACAAATTTATCTGTCTGTATTCTGATAGAACCAGATGTGTGCGGGGCTTAAACCGGAAGTGTGTCAAAACAAAACACCAATTTTTTAAATGTAACTCTTGTTTTCATTTAAGTTTCTATAATTAAAATATGTCTTTAATTTGCATATTATGATTAATAATAATAATACCAATAAAAATAATAATAATTAAAGCAACACTGAGCTAAGCATAGCCAAGCATATCTATAGGCGGCACCCAATGAGTGCAACAATTGTCGTCTTCGACATTTAGGGAAGCACGGTGGGTCATGCACCATGTATAATTAAAACACTTTTTATAGAAAACTATTATGAGTGCCGTTTTCATCTCATGTGAGTGTACACAATTCAGTTCATTCTTCACAAAAACACAATTCATGGCTTAATGTGTAAAACTTTTTTAATTAGACCCAAATTACTGAATGCACCTTTAAATCAACAGCTGTTATTGATAACATTGGTTAATGCAATATGAACTAACATGAACAATGAACAATTTTATTTTTATCAACTAACATTAATAAATGCTGTAATAAATATTTTGTTTATTGTTAGTCATTATAATCTATATGCATTAACAAATGTTAATGAATGGAACCTTATTGTAAAGTGCGACCTTATTATTTCATTAAATTGTTATTTTATTCTTTTTTCTTACCAGATGAAGCTGAATATGTATTCTAAATTAACTGCTGAATATGTTTTTAACTGGATTCACCTCATATTTTCATTTATATCTGTGCATGTATAATAACATTATTCTGGAGGCACAAGGTGTCACACAATTGTGAAATGAGCTCACATATTGCAGTTGTTAGGGTTAATATTAAATGCAAATACAAACATTAAAACATTAAATCGGCTACAAACAAGTGAAAGCACCATAAGTCTATCAGGAATTTTATGGTTTGCTCAGGCTGAATTTGTGATATTTTAATATAATGAGTAATATGATTATTTGGTTAAATTACAAGAGCGAGCCTGTATAGCTATATTTCCAGTAGAGAAAAGCACGAAAAGAACAAGTATGTTTAAGTTTCTTCGTATCACACGAGCACAATTATTCTAAATTAGTTGAGGATTTTTTTGAATAAAGGCTTAGTCAATTAGGCTACCTTAGTGATGTAGATATGTGGTTAAGAGACGGATAGACAGGCTGTGAAATCATTAATTCATGCATGCATGGGAATCATTACATGTGAATCGTGTGAAAGCGTAACATAGACATTTCAAGAAGTGGAAATGTATTTGATGTTGAATCTTAGTTAATGTTACTCTTTACTCTTTACAAGCTCAAGACATGCACCATAAACAGAGACCACAAACTGTGTGTGCGCGTGTGCACGCGTGTGTGTGTGTGTGTGTGTTTGAAATGTAAACAGAACAACAAAACAAGCATACTGTATTTGCTACACATAATGTATTTTGTCATTTTCCTCTTTGTTTTGTTCTGATTTGTTCACTCTCTCTGTCTTGTAGCTGGGTGGGTTATGAGAAAGAGGGTTTCCGAGGTCACCACTATCTTTTGGAAGAGGGAGAGTACCATGACTGGCGTGTGTGGGGAGGGGTTAACTCAGAGCTGCGCTCAGTCCGAATTATCCAAGCCGTAAGATACTTTCACACTGTTCTATAATCACTATTAAGCTGGACAGGATAGTTTTTATTTATATATATATATATATATACACATAATATATATATATATATATATATATATATATATATATATATATATATATATATATATATATATATATATATATATATATATATATATTGAAATCAGCTAATAAGTTTTCTTATTAATTAACTGTCACAGATCACATTTTAGTGAGACTCATTTGGGGAATCTCTTTCGTTTAGGACCTGTCTGAACCCGTGCTGGTTTTATTTGGTATGCCTGGAGAGGATCAAGAGGGGGAGGAGGAGCCCACTTTTGAGGTGATGGAGGCGGTCGCAGATGTGGAGCTGTTCGGGTTCGGAATCAACACCCGCTCCATCCATGTGCTGAGTGGAGCGTATGTTCGAACTCTTCTCAACTAATTTATGCTGTAGTAATAGTTCAGGAGGAGTTTAACAGGATATCCTGACTGATGGTTATTTGTAAATATCCATCAAATGCCAGATTTTGATAAGTGAATTGACTTGTTTGTCTTGTCCCCAGATGGGTCGCCTACTCTCATGTGGATTTCTCAGGTAACCAATACGTCTTGGAGAAAGGCTTCTACAACAACTGCGGAGACTGGGGTTCTGGAGACAACCGCATCGGCTCCCTACAGCCCATTCTACCTGTAAGTTATCTTGAGAATTTTTTTAATTCAGATAAGTAAAATGCATTAAAATAAATTAAGTTAAATGTGTGTATATATATATATATATATATATATATATATATCATATTATTATTATTATTATTATTATTATTAATTTTTTTAATTGATTATTTTAAATGTATTTATTTCGATTGTCATTTAAATATAAATTAATTTAATTAAATTTATAATTAAATTAAACTATTTAAAAATAGATTTTAAAAGCTATTTTAAAAAATGGACTTTTATGTATCTTTATTTGCTTCTATGTATGAGAGCATTATGAATGACCACTGTTTATGAAATGTGCTGTATAAATAAACCTGCCTTGCCTTGTTTATTTCAGGCACCTACTGAAGGGCCAATCTTCAGAAATGAGGTGAGATGATCAGGTTTTTCTGTATTTAACCATGAAGAACTAGCATGTCATCATAAATGCAGGACATTTAGCGATACATTTGTGCTCATTTTTGCTTTGTCCCTCTGTTGCTGTAGGTGCTCCTCTATTCAAAGCTGAATTTCCAGGGCACATGTAGGGTGTGCCATCAGAATCAGGGCTGTTTGCCTGAAAATCTTATAGTCAAATCCTGCAGGGTGGTTGGAGGAAGGTTAGTGGGCCATTTTAGGCATTTCCTCTATGGCATGGGTGCATACAAAAATAATTCAGAGCAACTATACGTTTATCTGACTGTGGCACATTAAATTTGTGTAATTCTATGCATTTCAGTTGGGTGTTGTTTGAAGGAGAACGGTTCACTGGACACCAGTATGTTTTATCACAAGGGGATTATCCCAACCTGAACAGTATGGGCTGCCCACCTGACTGCTATATTCACTCTGTCAAAGCAGTTCCAATGGTGATTGTTCCTCCTTACCATATCTGTTTCTCTAGTGTTGGTGGACAAATGATTAGTACTCATTCTGGGTTGCATTCAGAGCAATCTAGGAACATTAGTAGAGCTTCTGAGATCACATTCCTGAATTACTGAAAATTATGTTTCTTTGAGCATGAAGTTTAACCAGGTTGTTGTTCCTTTGAGATAGTTATGTAAGTGCATCTCATTTATTCCTTTTTGTATGTTTGTTCTTTCTTTTAGACCTTCGCAGTACCATCAATTTCTCTCTTTGGACTGGAGTGCTTTGAAGGTCGGGAGGTCACTTTTGATATGCAGGTTACCAACATGCAGGAAGAAGGCTTTAATACACAGTGCCTCTCAGTCAGGGTCAACAGTGGATGGTGAGTGTGTGTTGCTTTTTAAATACTTCTTCATATTAGAAAATAAAACAATGTACAGCCGTGGCTAAAAGTATTGTCAGCTACATACATTTTGTGTTTTGCAAATTTTTCTGCTTCAGTTGTTGTGTTGTTGATTCACATTATTTCTAGATTATTGTGCAGAGTGATTGGATGGATTTTAAATACTTGCAAAAAGCTTCATTGGCCAAAGAAATTTTGTTTATCACACAAACCCAAATTTCACTTTTTTTTTTTTTGGTCCTGGCACAAAATAATATCAGCAGTAGTCATTCTGATTGGATTATAGGAGCAGACTGATTGCTATAAAAGGAGGGAAGAAGTGCTTCCAATCATTGTGTTCTTGTTAGCAATGGTTACCTCTAAAGAAGGACTTGCAGCCATCATCACTTTGCATCAAAATGGCCTCACGTGCAAGGAAATTGCTGCAAAGAATATTGCACCTGAAAGAACCATTTATGGATCATCATGAACTTCAAGGAGAGAGGTTCAACTGCAGTGAAGAAGGCTTCAGGATGTCTCAAAGTGTCCAGTAAGCACCAGGACCGTCTCCTCCTGAGGAGTCAGTTACGGAATCATGTCACCACCAGTGCAGAGCTTGCTCAATATTGGCAGCAGGTTGGTGTGAGTGCATCTGCACGCACAGTGAGGTGAAGACTTTTGGACAATGGCCTGGTGTCAAGAAGGGCAGCAAAGAAGCCACTTCTCTCCAAGAAAAACATCAAGGACAGACTGAAATTCTGCAGGAAGTACAAGGATTGGACAGCAGAAGACTGGTGCAAAGTTATTTTCTCTGATGAAGCCCCCTTCCGAGTCTTTGGGACATCTGGAAAATCGATAGTCCGGAGAAGAAAAGGGGAACGCTACCATGAGTCCTGTGTCATGCCAAAAGTGACGCATCCTGAGACCATCCATGTGTGTGGGGTTGCTTTTCATCCAAGGGAGTGGGCACTCTCACAATTCTGCTCAAAAACACTGCCATGAATAAAGAATGGTATCAAAACGTCCTGCAAGAGCAACTTCTCCCAACGACCCAGGAGGAATTTGTTGATGATCCGTGCATTTTCCTGCATGATGGAGCCCCATGTCACAAGGCAAGAGTGATAATGAAGTGGCTCAGAGATCATTACATTGAAATTTTGGATCCGTGTCCAGGCAACTTCCCGTATCTTAATTTTATAGAGAACCTGTGATCTGTCCTCAAAAGGCGAGTGGACGAGCAGAAGGCCACAAATTGTGATCAACTCCGAGCACCAATAAGGCAAGAATGGATCGCCATCAGTCAGGATTTGGCCCAGAAGCTGATATCCAGCATGCCAGAGCGAGTTGCAGAGGTTATGAAGAACAAGGGTCAACACTGTAAATATTGACTCTTTGTATATATTGAGTGTTTTTGCCAATAAAAGCCTTTAAAACTCATGAAATGCTCATTGTTTTCCAGTATACCATACAAACAGGTGAAATAATAATCTACAAATACTGAAGCAGCAAACTTTGCAAAACTCAAAATTTATGTCACTGCCAATACTTTTGGCCACGGCTGTAGTTGTTGTTGTTTCATGTCTATTTTGAACAGGTTTTTACAATAAGTTTTGTTTGATGTAATACTAGTGTTTGAGGTTATGTAATATTACATTACATATCATAACCATGTCAAACTCTTTGTCCTGCAGCTGGGTGGTATGTGAACATAGTAACTACAGGGGGCGCCAGTTCCTTTTGGAGCCTATTGAAATCACAAACTGGCACAAATTCAGCTCACTATCCAATATTGGCTCTTTTTATCCAGTCAGACAAGTTAGTATCACTTTCAAATATCCAAAGAATATGTTATTTCACAGGATAAATCATGGATTAATTTTTTGTATTTGCTTTTGTAAAAAAACATTTTTTTATTGTGTATTCACATACATTTTGTCAATGTGTGTGTGTGTATCCCTATAGAAACAAAGACTGTTCCGTATCAGAAATAAGGACTCTGGACACTACATGTCAGTGCAGGGTGGGGTTGAGGACATGAAGACAGGCCGTGTGGTCGTATCAGAGAAGGTGGAGGGAATGAGTGACGTTTGGCTTTATCAGGATGGACTCATCAAGAACAAGGTACATCATATATGTATTACACATCCACAACATGGCATGTATAGCAGTTCATCTTCTTTTTTGCATGCAAAATGGATGTTAAAAGAATTGCAATTCAGGAACTTTATTATACAGTATATACCTTATATTTTTATGATTGCATCATTTGTCTATATATTTTCAGTCTCTATTGTTGTGATACATCGAGTTATGATATTGTATTAAATAGAGCAACCGAGTGATGTTGTCTTTATGAAACACATTTATAATTCTGAAGTGTCTTTGGTTATAAGATTTAATAGTTTTTCATTGTTTTGTTTTGTTATTTCCCCACTTTATGTTAATTAATGACTTCTCATTTACACTGTCCTCCTTCTCTTTCAGCTGGCTCGGTCCATGAGTCTACAGGTGATGGGTAATGTTGAGTCAGGTGCAAAGGTGGTGCTGTGGACTGAAACGCGTGTGCCAGTACAGACGTGGAGCGCTCAGGTCAGCGGCATGATCTCTAGTGTCAATTTCCCAGGAATGGTGCTTGAAATCAAAGGTAAGAAATGCAGTTCAGAGCTTTTTGCACAGAGAAAAATTGTAGACACCTATTGTAATACATATAAATATATAGTAAACAAATTATGCACAATTATTGTCAATATTCCTACATTTAATATATAATTAATCTGTTGACATACAGTGTAAATAAAATGTAAAAGGGTAGTATAAAAAGCAGTATGACCTGTCATAAGTTTTATATATATATATATATATATATATATATATATATATATATAAATAACTCTTATACACTGTAACATAAAATCATAATGTTGAAAAAAACACGTTATTTGTGAACAGTCCAAATATATAAAAATGCATTAAGTTTTTAAGAATTAAAATGACTAGACCAATCTAATTCCTATTTTTGCAGGGGGTAATTCATATGACAGACAACATTTAGTGATACGAGAGGAAAATGAGGAGCAGGGGAGCCAGCAGTGGGATTTGGAATTTGTCTAACTACACCCCATTTACTCCATTCCTCCTACCCTGACAAATATAAACACTTGGTCTCACTTGAACAGAGGAACTCAACATATTAGTTTTCCTTATCTATAAGGGCTATTTATGTGTATTACACTGTTATCAAATACAACCTATAAATATGAAAATTTGTTTTCGATTGTAAAAAGGTGGAAACTCGCATCTGGGGTGTGTTATTTGCACATGGTTTGAATGTAAGAGATAAAGATAATGTACAGGCCATTTTAAAAAACTGACTTCACTCTACAAAGTAATGATAGTGCTTATGGTTAACCAGTATATTGATGGGAAAAAGTAGCAGAAAATACATGAGAGATTTATTTTCCTGTTTGTTTACTTATACCTCACTGACATCTATTTGTTGAATATACTGCATTTTTATTAGCGCCCTCACTGCTGTCTTGGTTATCACAAAGATTATATGATATATGATACAATATGACATAATATGTGAAACCAGTGACTTTTAAGCTCAGATATGGACTCGCATTCATTTTATTGGTTTACATTGGTTTATTTTTCCCATGACATTTATTTTACATATTAGGTATGTGTACTTTAGTAGTAGTTTATAGTCTTTGCTACAGGTATTGGTGTTAATGCTGATGGGTTTCCAAGAAAGGTTCAGTCTATCATTTTGTTTTTAATACCAAAAAGTGTGATGTCAGAAATAAAAAATTGCCATGTTATTTTTAGAAAGAAACTTTATTCTGTAACTTTTATTTTTCAAGGTACAATGTGAAATGTACTGTATGTAAAAGGGAATGGCTTTAATTTTGTAATAAAACAAAGTACATAATATATTAAAACAATGCTGTTTGTTTTCATTTGTAAAATAAGACAGGAAAAGTCTGAAACAACAAGTAAAAATTATTCTATTTTGCATTTTATTTTAAAGAGCACTTATGGTTTTTAAACGTGCCTAATTTTGTTTTAAATGTCTCATACAATAGATTTACATGCATCCAAGGTAAAAAAATAAAAATAAAACAACACTTTTAATTTGCTCATAATTTAAATTGCAGCATTACCTTTTTTCCCTGTCAAAACAGAGTACAATGATCTAAAGGATTCATTCCCAACTTCTCCTTTCAGAGTGCCTACTATGCTCTGATTTGTCAGATGTCCCAGTCTGTTGTGATTGGTTTACCGCTTAGTGCGGTGTTTGAGGGCGGGTCAAAGCTGTTCGAGCAGCCAATGAAGACCAGAGGCGGATTTTCGTTGCCAAATTACGTAGGTTAGTACAGGAAGTAATTCTGGAATTACTAACAACTCGTTTCAGGTGTTCAGAATCGGTTCTTTCTTTTGGGAGTCAATACTCCATTTGTTGTGCGCTTTGTAAAAAAAGTCTGCAAAGTTTCAAAAATCATTCACAAACAGATATATAACACACTACATGAAAGGTAATATTTGAAAAAACAATAGGTGCTCTTTAATTAAGTACATTTTTATTATTATTATTTTCTTCATTACAAGTTATATTAACAGCATAACAACTTTAGTTTCTTTAGTTTTAGATTAATTTTGTGGTCTCAGAAGTTCGGACCCACTGTATGTTAATATCGAAAAATAATATCTAAAAAATAATATTAATCAGTATTAAGGCTTATTTAATTATGTACTGTAGGTCGATCAACAATTCAGATTCCATTTCAGGAAGCTATACTGGATGTACTACAATATGACTGTTACTGTTATCTTTACACTGAGATCAGGTCCAGTCAGTGAGACTCAAACTCCAGCATGACCTAACTGGAACAGTAAGTCCAGGAATAGCATGTACACTACGTGTAAAAACACAATATCTGATAGAGACATTTCAACTAGTGGTAAAGAGAAGTATGTAGATGCTCTGATAGAAAATCTACTATCGTGACTACTAACAAAATACCTGAAATACCTGACAATGTTGGTCTTTTAAGTGGAGATGAATCCTTGTAATAATAGTTTCAACATTTGATATGTGTTTGTATGTGCCTCATGCAGTCACTTCCAAGTTCAACTTGACGTCTCTGTTGACATTAAGCACAAGTTCCCACCTTTCTCAAAATAGGACCACTCATATTCAGGGCCTATCAATTAACTGACTTGAGCGCTCTTCTTAAATGTAAAATATAAACCTAACATATTAAGAATCCCCCTCTTTCCTTTCCTTTAGAGCCATCTTTTTAAGTCAAAGATGGTAGATTTTGGGGGCTATTGCTGTCCTGCACTTCTAGTTCTGCTGATTTTGAAAGATCTCATTGTGTATGCATGTAGTCTCTAGATCACACCCTGTGATGGATTTCTGATCTAATCTGATCTGGGGCATTGAGAGCTTTTATTTTGTTTGAGCCATTTTGTGCCTCATGCAGACAGCAACTCTGAGAACCTCTTGCAATGCTTGTATTGTAAAGAAAACGAGTTTCAGAATTAAGAGTCAGGAGGCATTGTTTATGTAAGTAATATCTTTCCAAAATGATTCTTCAACAATGATTTAAAACAGAATTCAGGTTAAGAGGGCTGATCTAGGGTCACTAAAATAAACTCAATCTCAACTGTGACTGAGAGGTACCAGCACAGACATTTCCTCCAAAGAGGGAATAGGTACCTTTCAATAGGTACACTGAACTCTACTGAAGACTGAAAAGTTAAATGAGATGTTTCAGAAGATGACAATGTTTGAATTATCCAGCACCTGTTTGATTATTTGATAATGATAAAATTCAGCATTTGGTCTCCTCTTTTTTGATAAGTAAAGAGTAATCTTGACATAAGTTAATGTGGGACAGCTCAGCTCTGTCATTTCTTGGTCTATCACCTAAGTTTTTATCTTTATTAATTTGTCTATTAATTCTCAGTTGCTCAGTTTTGATGTTTATCCGGGCCTTTGGGTAGTGTGTTGTGTTGTTCAAGGAATCTTCATACAGCTGATTAACTTTTTCTTTGATTAAGGTGTTGCCATGGGTACAGAAGATTAATTAAAAGAAACACCTGCACACATGGTGAGAGTTTGCATCTGCACCTTTAAGTGGATGTAGCCTACTTCACAAATATACCAAGTGACAATGATTGATGACATTATTTTGCTCTTCCTGGAATATATGTACTCACTTTCTTGTTTTTGTCGATATTCTACTTTGGGAATATTATACATAGATAGATGGATGGATGGACGTACGGACGGACGGGCGGACAGACGGACGGACAGATATATAGATGTCTTCTGTTTGGGAAAGTAGAAAGTAGTGCTGATATTTTGCATAGCATAACATTGGGCCATTTCACTGTTTGAATCACTCCACTGATCCGTGTTCATGGCTTTTCATCTGTGCGTGGCTTGGTGACACAAAACTGTAGGATGATGCTTTGCCTTCTTTTAAAATTATTTTCATTGTCAGAAAGATGATTTCAAAAAATTGGCCAAATTTTGACAGAAACACAAGTTACTCTGTATTATCTTGTTGGGATATTTCACCAAAAAATGAAAATTCTCTCATCATTTACTCACCCTCATGAAATCTCAGATGTGTATGACTTCCTTTCTTCTGCAGAACATAAACAAAGATTTTTAGAAGAATATTTCAGCTCTGTAGGTCCATTCAATGCAAGTGAATGGTGATCAGACATTTGTAGCTCCAAAAATCACATAAAGGACACAAAATTAATCGATGACTCCACTGTTTAAATCCATATTTTCTGAAGTGATGTGATAGGTGTGGGTGAGAAACATAACAATATTTAAGTATGGAATTAATGGATGGAATGAGGGTGAGTAAATAATGAGAATAATAATTTTGGGATGAACTATTCCTTTATGCAATATCACACACACATAATAGTGCTTTTGCGATCCAGATATTGCTCATTTGAAGCTAAATTACACGCAAATCTTTTTGCTTGTTTGTTTTTTAAGATTTACGCATTTTAATTTCAAAACATAATTCCATCTCACTCCTTAGTAAGTATCCTTACTCAAATGATATAAAACTAAACTAAACATTTAAACATTTGATTAACTTAATTTGATTAAAATTGACAATTCAAACTGATGTAATTTTGTTATAAAATTTAATGGCACTAACTAGTGTTTAAATTTTAGTGCACACTCATAAAAATTTTAAATGATTTATTCCTTTTAATATCATAATAATATTTTAAAGTAATCTTTAAACTAAATTAAATGAAATATTCTGTCACACTTTATTTTAGTTGTCTTTAATTTCTCTGTACTGATATTAAAATACTATACAATGTATTTACTGTGGAGCTTCATGTTGTTCTGCAAAATTCTCATAAGATTCACATTTGCTGCTGCTGAGTTTGAGGTATGGGTAGGTTTAGGAATATGGTTAGGGTTAAAGTTAGGTTAGGGTTAGGGTTAAGTTTAGGGTTATGGTTAGGGTTAGGTTTAGAGTAAGGGTTAGGTTAGGATAACTGTTAGGGTTAGTGTCTGGGTTTGGGTTAGGTTTAGAGATTGGGTTAGGTTAGGGTTAGGTTTAGGGTTTGGGTTAGGTTAGGGTTAGGGTTAAGTTTAGCATTAGGGTAAGGTTAGGGATAGGGTTAGGGTTAGGTTTAGAGATTGGGTTAGGTTAGGGTTAGCATTAGGGTTATGTTAGGGTTAGGTTTAGAGTTTAGGTTATGTAAAGAGTTTTGATTAGGCTAGGATTAGGTTAGGGTTAGGGTTAGGTGTTACAGTTAATGTTTAGGGTAAGTGTTGGGTTAGGTTTAGGGTTAGGTTTAGTGTTAGTGGTAAGGTTGACTGTGTATCTATGAATGTAATTAAATGCAGATTCTTTAAATGTAAATACAATGTGTACATAATAAATACATTGTATCAAATGCTTAAGTACTTAGTAATTACAGACAGTATAAAGTGGGACCAAATATTTCTAAGTTTTAATTTTTTAATTTTGTTAAAAAATTACACACTTATATTGTATGGAATTGTGTTATTAAATTACTTGCACTAATCTTAAAAATAGGCTCAAGTAGACCTTCTCTTCATACCATTTTGTCCTCTGCAGTGTGATATGTCTTCCTGTCCTCCCTCATTCTTCCTATATTTCCCCACCTCTCAACACACAGTCTGAGTCAATGTGGTGCGGCACCCTGGGGTCCATTCGCCCCTTTCCAAATTTCCGTCCCGAGAGAGACATGTCACACCTTTAAGCAGCTCAGGAAGAGAAAGGTATATTTGCATGAATACACATGAAGCAAAAATTAAGGTTCATCGATGAATATAGTGTTCTAAAATATTGAATTTTAGCAATATCTTTAATATAATGAACTGTCTGTTTAAGGTTTGAACACCCTTGTGGGAATACTTACAATCGCAGTAATGCTCAAAGACAGTCTCTTGCCCGAGTCTACAAGACTTCCACATAAAAGGTGCAACAGATATGTGTTTGAGGGTGTGTATAAGATTTTATCAAAAATAAACAAGAAAGAAACATTGATGGTGTGAAATGCATATTGTATGCATTGCATGCATGAAATCTATATGTGTGTGTACAGGAACTGGATGCAAGTCTAAAGAAGGTTCTGTCTGGTGATCTGCAGTCTCTAATGTTAGGTCTGATGATGACACCAAAGCAGTTTGAAGCCCATTGTTTGCGTAAGGCCATGGAGGTTTGCCATTTATTCTCTAGTAATGTGCTAGTTTATGAGCATGCAACTACATGATATTTGAATATTCCCATACATTTAACTATAGATTGATATCCTTTCTCTCAATGTTGATGCATTTGCTTTTTGTGTTTGTGTGTATTCAGGGTGCTGGTACAAATGAGGACACACTTTTGGAGATTTTGTGTACACGGACACCACAGCAGCTCTCTGACATCAAGGCTGCATACAATCTAGGTACTCTAATATGTGTTAGGGCTGTTAATAGATTAAATTTTGTATTGAATTAATAACATAATTGTTATGTTCACTTAAATACACTGTTAATTGAGAAATGCCCACTATGGGGAGTTGTTGTATTATGTGGGGATATATGTATGGAAGAGAAAAAGAAGTGTGTAAAAAAAATGTCTGCCATGCTTGCGTAAAGACATGTGCGTTATCTCTGTGTTATCTCTCCTAATTATTAAGGACCACACAACAAACTGGTGATGAGGATGGCAGTTCATCATCCTCCTACATATCGACAATGCCCTGGTGAACCTTAAATTCCATTTGAAAAATGGACTCAAATATTTGAACACTATCTGCTGAACACTATCTCATTGCCTTGGAAAGGAAGCACAGAGAATTTTCTATGCTCTTTCAAGTACCGGTGTTGTGTGTTTCTCCATAGGGATCTGTTCCCCCCCAGCAGATCTGTATGTGGGGAATAGTGTCTGACGGTAACATTCTCCACTGTCAGAATGTGTTACCCCATGCACAAACCTAAGCCTAACCCGTCCCTACCATACCCTACCTACCCTAACCTACACTACCCTACCTACCCTAACCCCAGCCATAACCATAACCCTATCGTGGCTAGGGGGAAACAGATTCCGACAGGGAACACAATTTGATAAAACATATGCACTTACAGCTCTGAGAGCACACTTTGTCCCAAAGGTTAATCTCATCGCAGAGAGGCATACAGTTCAACAAAGGGAGCAAAGATGAAAATATTCTGCAATATGGCAATATCTGGCCATGCTCCGTTATATGGTGTCATTATGTGCAATTGGTGACAAAGACGAAATTCTGAGAGATCAAATTGTTGAGGAAGAGTGCAGTAATCGAATTTGTGAACGTCTATTGCTTGAAGCAGCTCTAACTTTACACAGAGCAATACAAATTGCAAATCAAGTGGAAAATGCAATGGCCAATGCGAGTCAATTTGCAAAGCCTGTCGAACTAACAATACAAAGACTGCATGTGAGAAAAAAATGAACGCATATAAAGGTACACATTCTGTTCAAGGGCAAAAACATAGTCGAACTCTCAAACATTCTGAACGTAAATGCTACCGTTGTGATTCCAGCAGTCATTTACCAAACTCAAAGCAGTGCCCAGCTCTAAACAAAACATGTAATTCATGTGGGAAAATGGTACATTTTGCAAAAGTGATCTGCTCTCTACAGAATCAAGAAATCAAGAGAAATCGAAGTCCCAGAACTGACTGTTCTATACATCTCCTACTCCAAATAAAATCGTGTGTAACATTGAAATGGGCATATTGTCAGGTACTACAATGCAGGAACTGATTGTTGATACTGGATTTTCTGTATCTTTGTTACCAGAGCATATATATATAAACAATACTTCTCTGAACTGCCTCTGGAGCATGCAGATGTACAGGTACAGCTTGTCACATATTTAAAAGATAACATACCTTTGCTGGGATATATTAAGTCTCATGCACAACATGGACACTGTTCTGTACCAGCCACATTTTATATTGTGAAAAGTGGAAATCCATTAATGGACATGGGCTTAATATCTTCCTTGGACTTGTGCATAAAGGGAAATAGAGTACATACCTACATACAGTATGTGCTGGAAGTGTCAAAGATCTTTATACACAGGGCTGGACTGGGAAGAGAAATCAGCCTGGGATTTTACATAGCTACTGGACAAAAAATTGGTGTTCGCTGTTTTGTGGTCCGTTTTGCATAACGTGGTGGCTCTTTTTAGCTTATCGCAGCCCATTTCGCGGCTGACCCACCGGCCTGCTTGGTTCTCCCAATGGCAAGTCCACCCCAGATCTGCCCCAAAGTGCGTCCGACCACTGGGATTATGCCCGGTATGCCAGATTACCTGTCCATCCCTGTTTATAAATAAAGTGAAACTGTGTGAAAATGTGCCTGTGCAACAGAAGCTGCGCCATCTACTCTTTTTTTATAAGTTATGCTGTGTATGCAGAACTGAACCATCTGTCAGACTAGATGCCTCACCAATGGTATCGCCCATCGTGGTGACTCAGAAGAAATGTGGAGGTATCAGAATGTGTGTGGATCTCATGGAACCTAATAAAGCTATTGTTGTGGACAGCTATCCCATTCCACACATCGAGGAACTGTTTACACAATTGAGAGGTGTAGTCATGTTCTCCACAATTAATATTGCGAATGCTTATCATCAAGTTCCATTACATAGGACAGCAGAGAATTTAATAACCCATGAAAGCCTGTTCCGTTATAAGAGAGTCTGCTATGGATTAGTGTCAGACCCTGCAGCATTCCAAAAATGTATGTCTACTATCCTCAAAGATGTTCCAGGTTCTCAGTGTTATTTGGATGACATCATTGTGTTTGATGACTCTGTTGCAAGTCATGATGCTCACCTAAAAATAGTGCTGCACAAACTGCAATAAGCAAGTCAGCGTCTAAATGAAGAGAAATGTAATCCACACCAAGATCATTTCTAGGCCTTATGCCGTGGTATGCTAAATTCATTCCAAATTACGCAGCAGTCATTGAGCCTATGAGAGAGGTGGTCTAGTGGACTAGTAAACCATTTAGAATTTTTCATAAAGTAAAACCGTTGATTGCAGAGAGTCCTGCGCTGGCTCTATTTGACCCTGTGTTGCCTACAATTGTTACAACAAATGCTTCGGACTAAGGCATAGGTGGCATTCTTACCCAGCTCCATCCAGATAAGTCAGAAAAAACTGTGGCTTTCGTCACCTGCCAACTTAACGATAAAACAGCCAGAACCACGCATGCACCACTGACCACAGTGCAGTACACAGCTTGGTAGAATCTAGGCACTTATGTGGTTGGTCCTTTTGAGATAGGCCCTGTTAGCTGCAAATATGCCATTACATTAGTGGACTATTATTCAAAATGGCCAGAAGAAGCATTTACACCTTTGGTGACGGCTTCCACTGTTACCAGTTTTCTGTATTTAGTTTTCAGTCAAAAAGGGAATCCACTGGAGATTATGATTGACAATGGACCTCAGTTTCTATCCACAGTGTTCAAACTTTTTCTGCAAAAGAGAGATGTCAAGCACATCCGCACTTCCATATACCATTGTAAAACAGTTCATTTTCACGGGCAAGGAAGAGGCGAGAAACTGGCTTGACATATAAAATAATAGATTTAATGAGGAACTCAAAATACAAACACATAAGACAACGGACATGTCCGTGAACGATCTCTCTCTCTCGCACGTTGTCCGCAATCGGCCTTTAACCCTCTCGGAGGCTTGATTAGCCTGATGAACAATACTCATCAGCAGAAATTGTTAACATTAGAGCAGGATGACATCACTGTAGAAATATGCCAATGTGGTTGAAGGACTATGTAACTTAAATTCATGCAGTAAAAATGAATAATAAAACTTTCAATTTAAAGAGAAAACAAGACACATTTTATTGTTCCATGTTAAGTTGAATGGAATTTATGCATATATCAGTGTTCATGTTGCACATGCTTGGTTAATAATGCATTGTTCTGCATATTGGTGAAATGTAATGTAAAAAAATAAATAAAATCAATGCTCAGAAAACTTGGGATTAACTGAGGATCCTGTTTTGTATCTTTGTTATTGTACCATGTTACTACAATACAGGACAGTACTTAAATTATTTAAGTGTGGTGGAGATGTTATTCACACTACTAATTGAGAAATGCCCACTAGGGAGAGTTGTTGTATTATGTGGGGATACAGTGGTGGCCAAAAGTTTGGAATAATGTACAGATTTTGCTCTTATGAAAAGAAATTGTGTGGCATTCAACTGTTCACAATGTTTAGTCAGGACATTAATTACGTGGAAAATTACTATTAAAATTAGAAAAAAAAATGTTTCAGAACTTTTAAACTACTTCAGAGTACTTCAAAATCCTCCACGTGCAGCAATGGCAGCTTTGCAGATCCTTGGCATTCTAGCTGTCAGTTTATCCAGATACTCAGTTGAAAATTCGCCCCACAGCGCTTGTCATAGATGTGGCTGTCTTGTCAGGTACTTTTCACACACCTTACAGTCAAGCTGATCCCACAAAAGCTCAATGGGTTTATGATACGTAACACTCTTTTCCAATTATCTGTTGTTCAGTATCTGTGTTTCTTTTCCCACACTAACCTTTTATTTTTGTTTTTCTGTTTTAAAAGTGGCTTTTTCTTTGCAATTCTTCTCATAAGGCCTACACCCCTGAGTCTTCTCTCCTGGTGTTGAGCAGGTAGAATTCAATGAAGCTGTCAGCTGAGGCGTCTATTTCTCAAACTAGAGACGCTGATGTACTTATCCTCTTGTTTTTTGTTGTACATCTGGCCTTCCACATCTCTTTCAGTCCTTGTTTGAGCCAGTTGTCCTTTGTCTTTGAAGACTGTAGTGTACACCTTTGTATGAAATCTCCAAGCATAGTATAGCCTTCATTCCTCAAAACAATGATTGACTGATGAGTTTCTAGATAAAGCTGTTTCTTTATTGCCATTTCTGACCTAATATTGACCGTAAGACATGCCAGTCAATTGCATACTGTGGCAACTCAAAAAGACAATGTTAAGTTTCATTTAACAAACCAAATAGTTTTCAACTGTGTTTGATATAATGGCAAGTGATTTTCTAATACAAATTAGTAATTTAGCATGATTAATCAAGGATAATGTTTTTGAGTGATGGCAGTTGGAAATGGGGCCTGTCTAGATTTGACCAAAAATTACTTTTTTTCAAATAGCGATGGTGCTGTTTTTTTACATCAGTAATGTCCTGTGTGATTACTTTGGTGAATTAAAGTACCAATTTCCTTCCAAAACTGCAAAATCTAAAATTTAATACAAACTTTTGGCCACCAGTGTATGTATGGAAGAGAAAAAGAAGTGTGCAAAAAATTGCCTGCCATGCTTGAGTAAAGACATGTGCGTTATCTCAGTGTGCTCTCTCTTAAATATTAATGACCACACAACAAAAATATGCTGATTAGTCATTTGAATTATTTGCATATATAAATATTTGCTGAGAAATACAATATATAATGATTAATTCTAAATATAACATACAGTATATAAAAAAATATAATAATTCAGTATTTAAATGCATTACATTATTGTGGCAGACAAGTAAAGCGTTTATAAGACAATAAGAAAGTGGCTTTAGAAGGCAATATATGGTTTATTTCCATATTAATGAACATAAGCCTACAGTCCACAGCAGGGGTGGACTGGCCATAGGGAGAACCGGGACTTTTCCTGGTGGGCCGGCTGTGAAACTGGGCTGAACGTGTGGTGATACGCTGAAATGGGCCAGCAACTGGCTGAAGAGGGCTGCAAAACTTGCGATATGCAGAAAAGGACAGCGTCAACCACCCCGCACCCTGGCTCAAAAACATTTAGGCCAGTTTCTATGTAAAATCCAGGGCCTATTTCTCTTCCCAGTCCACCCCTGGTCCAAAGCAATTAAATTTGGAATTGAATGCATCAATCTGTCTGAAATAGATTTATTATAAGGGCCTTTCTAAAGATGCGTCAATGTACTCATGCCTCAAACTTTTGGAGTGTCTCACTTTGGTTGCATTACACAAACTTGCATTGAGTCATAAACACCATTTTTAAGTTGCTTGCTGTTTCAAGCTTGAAACTTAGAAAAGTACACTTCAGGATCCCAGCATTTGAGCAATTGCGCTCTGTCAAGCTATTTTTAAATATAAGAGCACATCACCATCTTGTGCTGTCACTAGTTTCAAGGAAGTGTGGATTATTGTCTGTACATCTGCTCTTCATATGCTGCTGAAGTTTTGCTTACTCCCCCTGCTGAAAACAGGTGTTCCCCTTCTGTCAATCTCTCGACGTTGTGTCGAAGGAAGTGACACATGGGGTCTTCTCGGACGCCGAATCGTACCTCTGAACCTGAGAACAGGCCAATGTCAAGTTGGCAGACAGAATTTGCATGCCCCGCCCCGGACATACGGGTATAAGGGGAAGCGGGGCAGCGAATGCTAGTCAGAATTTTTCTTCGGAGCCGAATGGTTGTACCGCAAGCAGCTGAAACACACTCCTGTTTCACTCACCTCTACCAGCGAGAAGCAATGCTGTTGGATCTGCACGGCGCATTTCAAGCTGGCGTCTCTCTCTCTGCGCGCTGTGCAGTTCACGCCCCTGGGCACTTCGACAGCGCTTCTTTCTGTTTGAAAGAGTGTTCTCTTCCTAAAAGAGTATATTTTCTCTAAAAGAGTTTGAGGACGCGTCTTTTTAAAGATGTCTTTCCGCCTCTGTGTAGTTCCTGGATGCGGTTGATTTCTCTCCAATTCTGACGGTCATAAAAGCAGCCTCGCGTGCCTGGGCTGCGATCACACGCAGACAGCGTTTTATGAATGGTTCATGTTCTCAGTGCGAGAACATAACCATGGCAACATTGCGGTCGCGCTTTCTTTTGTCATGAGAGAAAGCCACTTCAGCTGCCCCCTGCGTCGTTCCTTCTTCCCACCGGGAGGTCGACCCGGCTGATGATGAAGGCGATTTGGGGATGACCACAGGCTCAGTTTCGCCGGGTAAATCTCCACGAACCACCCGCCACCCGGCACGCTTGTTTGCTTCTGTACGAGCTTGGATGTTCGCTCCGGAGATGGTTTCAAGACCACTCCGTTCCCTGGTGGAGGGCCGGGAAGAGAATCCTTGTTTTCACCTGCCGCACCGCCTTCGGGCTGCGGTACCTACAGAGCGATTCCCTCACTCCCTGGGACATTCAGCCGGTGTGTGCCGTTCCCACGGCACCCCGGCCCTACATCTCTCCAGTCCCGGTTTCCCGGACGCAGCTCTCTCGCCTCTGGCCACGCGACTGTCCAACCCCAGCAGACCAGCGCTGACGAGTTTCGAAGACGCCCTCTCAGGACCTCTTCCTCAGTCTCTAACCCGCCCCCCTGCCGGGTGTGCGGAGTAAGGTAAGTGCTTTGAGTCTTTTCTCAGCACCTCAGCCTCGGGACGCTCCTTTGCCTCCCGACGCATTATTACCTGCTCCCCCCCACTGCGAAGCCCTGCCCGGTACGTCAAATGTGATCGTCCCCTTTGTCCCCCTCGCACGGAGCTTGGACGCATGGTTATCGCTTCCCAACCCGTCACGCTGGTTGGCCAGGACCATCCGACTCGGCTCTACGATTTAGTTTGCCTGGCTCCCGTCTCGTTTCAGCGGTATTCGCTCCACTCTAGTGCGCGGCCAACAAACCAGTGCCTTACGAGCAGAGATTTTTACACAGCTCCTCAAGGACGCGATGGAGCCCGTCCCTCCAGCCGAGATGAAGAAGGGTCTCTACAGCCCTTACTTCATCGTACTCAGAAAAAGTGGCCGTTTGCGACCAATCTTGGACTTGCGAGTTCTCAACTGGGGTCTGCACAGACTCCCGTTCAAAATGCTCACGCAGAAGCAGATTCTCACCTGCATTCGACAGCTAGATTGGTTCGCGGTGGTAGACCTGAAGGACGCGTACTTTCACGTCTCTAATTTGTCGTGACACCAACCCTTCTTACGGTTCGCGTTCGACAGCCAGGCGTAGGGTCCTCCCCTTCGGCCTGTCCCTGTCCCCTCGCATCTTCACAAAGGTCGCAGAGGCCGCTCTTGCCCCCTTAAGGGAAGTGGGCATCCACATACTCCATTACCTCGATGACTGTCTCATTCTGGCCCACTCTCGAGAGTTACTATGCGCTCACAGGGACCAGGTGCTCAGGCACCTCAGCTGTTTAGGGCTTCAGGTCAACTGGGAAAAGAGCAAGCTCACCCCGGTTCAGAGCATCTCTTTTCTCTGTATGGAGTTAGACTCGGTCTCAATGACAGCACGTCTCACCAACGAGCGCACCCAGTCAGTGCTCAGGTGCCTCGCTCGCTTCAAGCCTGGCACAGCGGTCCTCTAAAACAATTCCAGAGGCTCCTGGGGCATATGGCATCCTCAGCCGCGGTCACGCCGCTCAGGTTGATGCATATGAGACCGCTACAGCACTGGCTACAGACCCGAGTCCCGAGATGAGCATGGTGCCACGGCACGCATCGTGTGACAATCACCCTCGCCTGCCATCAAACTTTCAGCCCATGGACAGACCTCTGCTTCCTACGGGCCGGAGTTCCCTTGCAGCAGGTGTCCAGACGCGTCGTGGTAACCACAGACGCCTCTTGATTGGGTTGGAGCGCCGTGTGCAATGGGCACGCTGCCGCTGGCACCTGGAAAGCCCCCCGGCAGCGTTGGCACATCAGTTGCCTAGAGTTGATGGCCATTATCCTTGCTCTATGGAGGTTTATTCCACTAATCCGAGGCAAGCACGTTCTGATCCGTTCAAACAGCACCGCGACGGTAGCGCACATAAATCGCCATGGCGGCGTGCGCTCTCGTCATATGTCTCAACTCGCCCATCATCTCCTCCTCTGGAGTCAGCCACAACTCAGGTCGCTGCTAGCCACTCACATCCCTGGCAACCGCAACACGACAGCGGACGCGCTGTCGTGGCAGGTCTCGCTCAGCGGAGAATGGAGGCTCCACCCCCAGGTGGTCCAGCTCATTTGGGACCGATTCAGCAAGGCACAAGTAGACCTCTTTGCCTCCCAGGACAACTCCCATTGCCCGCTCTGGTATACCCTGATGTACGCTCCCCTCGGGACAGTTGCGCTGGCACACAGCTGGCCCCGGGGGCTGCGCAAGTACGCATTTCCCCCAGTGAGCCTTCTTGAATCGGTGCTGTGCAAGATCAGGGAGGACGAGGAACAGGTCGCCTTGGTGGCCCCTTACTGGCCCACCCCCACCTGGTTTTCGGAACTCATGCTCCTCATGACAGCCCCTCCCTGGAAAATCCCCCTGAGGAAGGACCTTCTTTCTCAGGGACAGGGCACCCTCTGGCATCCGTGCCCAGACCTCTGGAATCTCCATGTCTGTCCCGTGGACGGGACGCGGAAGATCTAGTAAATCTACCACCTGCTGTCGTAGATATGATCAATCAAGACAGAGCTCCCTCAACCAGGCAACTCTACGCACTAAAGTGGCATTTGTTTGCGAATTGGTGTTCTTCCCGAGCCGAAGACACACAGAGATGCGCAGTTCGGTCAGTGCTTCTATTCCTGCAGGAGAGACTGGAGGGGAGGCTGTCCCCCTCCACCTTGAAGGTGTATGTAGCTGCTATCGCAGCCCACCACGACGCAGTAGACAGTAAATCCCTTGGTAAGCACGACTTGATTATCAGGTTCCTGAAAGGTGTCCGGAGACTACATCCTCCCCGGCCTAACCTGTTTCCCTCTTGGGATCTCTCAGTGGTCCTCTCGGGCCTTCAGAGACCCCCATTTGAGCCGCTTGATTCAGTCGAGCTCAAGGCCCTCTCCTTGAAGACGGCCCTCCTGATCGCGTTAACCTCAATCAAGAGGGTAGGAGACCTGCAAGCGTTCTCTGTCAGCGACTCTTGCCTGGAGTTCGGTCCGGCACTTTCTCACGTTATCCTGAGACCCTGACCGGGCTACGTGCCCAAGGTTCCCACGACCCCCTTCAGGGACCAGGTCGTAAACCTGCAAGCACGACCCAGCCCTTTCGTTGCTGTGTGGACCGCTTTAGATACTCTGAGCAGCTCTTTGTCTGCTTTGGCGGATGGCGGAAAGGGAACAACGTCTCCAAACAGAGGCTAGCCCACTGGGTCGTTGATGCTATTGCCTTAGCCTATCACGCCCAGGGCGTGCCCGCCCCCCTGCAGGTCCGAGCACACTCCACTAGAAGTGTGGCGTCCTCGTGGGCACTAAGCCACGGCACCTCCCTAGCAGACATCTGCAGAGCAGCGGGCTGGGCAACACCCAATACATTTGCCAGATTTTACAATCTAAGGGTTGAGTCGGTCTCGTCCCATGTTTTGTCAGGTCCGAGCCGGTAGAACTCGGTAACGCGGCACAACCGACCGGTTGTTCCGCTCGCATCTTGCGCCCTTCACCAATGTGATCCAGTGCGCCTTCTGTCCCAGGTCAGCCACTGAGTGTCGCTGCCTGGATGCTTTTTCCTCCCTAGCCTTCTGGCCCGCGAATTCAGCAGAGCAACTCGCGACCAGACCCAGTACGAGTCTTAGGGCTCAGTACTGGGGTCGGGCTCCACGGGCATAGTTCCCTCTTCAGGCTAACTCCCTGTGATGTATTCTCCACGGTACGGTCCCCCACTCGGCGGACCCGCGTTTCCCTCAGGCAGCCCCGCTGCCTCGGCCCTGTGTCTGTAGAGTCCCCCCTTCATTAGGCTGGACCTACCACCGCACCGTTTCCCACGTCTGGCTTCACAACCCTCGTGGTGTATTTGCCATACATTACCTCCCCCTGGATTGGGCAGGGTATGGCCTCTGCAGGGTCTTCCCCTCCTGAAAGAATAGGAATTCTGCAGGCCGGACAGCTACCTTGCCTCCGGTCCTGCCTCAGCGCCCGGCACACCGGCGGAAACGAGTTTTGAAGACGCCTCCTTAGGCCTCTTCCTCAGTCTCTAAGCCAACCCCCTGCCGGGTGCGTGGAGCAGGGTTAATGCTTCGAGTCTTCTCTCAGCACCGCCCAGGCTCTCCTGCTCCCCACCCCCCCCCCCCCGGGGAATGACCGCCTTCCCCGACATAGGTTGGGCCCCAGCCACTCTACATCCTATGTGAGAGACATAGTTAGAGAGAAGGCCGCGGCTGTTGGGCTTGCTCCCATGCTAGCATGTAATACCTTTTTCCCCCAGGGGTGTGGGAAAACATAAGGTGGATATGCTAAAACTCTTTGAGGGGGCGTTGGGGAGGGCGACGTGCATTTGGTTCAGGTGCCTCTAACACGCAATAGCCTGCTTTGCCCCTGCTCCGACAGTCACGTCACACAGTCAGTGCGTGGCGTTTTTATATGGACCCCTTGTGTCACTTCCTTCGACACTACGCCGAGAGAGTGACAGAAGGGGAACATCTCGGTTACTGTTGTAACCTCCGTTCCCTGAGGGAGGGAACGAGACGTAGTGTCCCTCCTGCCACGGCACTAGACCTAGCACTGTAAATGGCCGTGCTTCATCCTTCGGCTCCTCAGTGCAAAATCCTGACTGGCATTCACTGCCCCGCTTCCCCTTATACCGTATGTCCGGGGCGGGTCATGCAAATTCTGTCTGCCAACTTGACATTGGCATTTTTTCAGGTTCAGAGGTACGATTCGGCGTCCGAGAAGACCCCTTGTGTCACCTCCTTCGACACTACGTCTCGTTCCCTCCCTAAGTGATGTAACCGGAGGTTACAACAGTAACCGAGACGTTACTTCCAGCTTGAATTGCTACAATAGTAGGAACAATCCATATTATGGTCCCATGTCCATGATTAATTGCATTTGTATGTGTTATTTTTATATATATAATTAATCGCTCAGAGATAGTGTTAAATTAACTTTTAAATTGACTTTTTTAACTTTTCTAATGCAATTAAAGGGATAGTTCATCCGAAAAATATATATAAATATACAAAAACCTGTAATTTAGTCACCCTTGTGTTGTTCCAAACCATATGACTTTCTTACTTCTGGGCAACAACAACAAAAAAGTAGGTGTTAGGTAGAATGTTTGCTTCAGTCACCATTCACACAACAATACATTGCATTGACATGGAATGCTTAGCATGAAGAAGGATCCAAGTGCAGGAATGAGTGAATAATAAATTAACTTTTATTTAAACAACAGAAAGCAAACAGGCAACACAAAACTATCACAGGGGAGAGAAAACAAGCACACACTAGAATAAAGAGAAATAACTTGGACCAGTCAGGTACAAGAACAAACAAATCGACAAACATAAGAGATAAAGGGCACAATATATTGAGGAACATACACGAGGGACAGGTGCAAACAACCAACATGACAAGGACTTAAAGAGGAGGCATGGCAGGAGGAAACAAGCAGGCAGGGAAAGCAGAGCTCATGGCAGACAGATAACACAACAGAGCCATGCATTCAAACACAAGACAGACACAAACACATTTACAGACAGAGGTGGGTACTCTGTACTCAAGTAAAAGTACAATTACTTAAAAAAAATAATCACTCAAGTAGACGTAAAAGTACTAACATAAGTAATTACTTGAATAAGAGTAAGAAATTATCCAATTAAAAGAGTATTGAGTAACTCGTTACTTTCACAAATGGCATAATAGACGTTTACTCTCCTATATTCCATTACATAATACACATTTAGCATGTATTACAGAATTATTATTATTATTATTATTATGAATGAAAATTCTGTCATCATTCACCATCATGTTTTTCAAAACCTGTATGACTTACTTCCATGCAACACAATAAGGAGATATTAGACAGAATCTCATAAAGGCAGCATAAAATTTATCCATAAGATTCCAGTAGTTAAATCCATATCTTCAGAAGTGATATGATAGGAATTGGTGAGAAACAAATCAATATTTGTCATTTTTTGCTAGACATTCTTCTCCCTGTTCAGCAGAGGGCAATTTGCAGAGAAGAATGTGAATCACCAAATTACCAGAAGTGTTTCCAAACATCTATTCTTATTGACAAATTCATCCAGATAAAGAGATAGTTCACCCCAAAAAAAATTATTCTTATTATTTACTCACCCTCATGCCATCCCATGCCATTCATCTGCAGAATTCAAATTAAGATTTTTAGAAGAATGTCTCAGTTCTGTAGGTCCATGCAATGCAAGTGAATGGGTGGCAGCATTTTAAAGCTAAACAAAATCACATAAATCAGCTTAAAAGTAATCCATAAGACTCTAGTGGTTAAATTAGTATCTTCAGAAGTGATGTGATAGGTGTGGATGAGAAACAGATCACCTTCACATTCTTCTTATTGTGTTTTTTATTACAGTGAAAATGTCCCACAAGGACATTATATATAGTGCTGAAATATAAGAGTGTGCAGCCTTAGAGCGTAGGGTATCCCCGGTCATGGAACACTCGCTGTGTCTGAAATGACCCCTATCCACTATATATAGCACTGTTTCAAGTGTCCAGCGTTTGGTAGGAGTGTCTGATTTATACAGTTAATCCGACCACAAAATAACTGCAATAGTTTCAAGTAAATGCAGACAAGCGCATTGATATATTGCTGCACTTATTTAAAAATGTACTCTTAAAAACTGCCACAAACACACACACACACACACACACACACACACACACAGGACAGACATGTCCGTAAATGATCTCCCTCTCCCGCACCATCCTCTGCAGTCGGACCTTATCCCTCTCGGAGGCTTGATAGCCTAATACGGGCCCAGGTATGTAGGATCACGACCTGGCCCCGCCCTCCACCCTGCCACAATCAGTAAATGTAGCACGTAACTACCCACCTCTGTTCACAGATAACAGAAAGACGAGGGCTGTCTGATTGAGGTTGTGGCCTACTTTTCATTTAAAGAGAAATTATTTTATTTTACTTTTAAATTTGGGTTAATTGCAAACTTTTATTAGGATGAGTAACAGTGTAAGCAGGAGTATAAAAGTATAAGCGGGATTTGGAGAAAGACTTGATCAGTGAAACTAGTGGAGATTTTTCAAATCTCATTGTAGCTTTGTTCAAGGTAATACAGCATGATACCGCCTTGAATCACACTATCAAATATTTACCACCAAATCTAGTTCTGGTTGCTCTTTGGAGATAAGTATGTCAATATATTTTTCTCTCGTGTGTCATGTTTTCTGTAAGTAGTGACGAACTTTCTCTCTCTTTATCTTTCCCTTCACCCCATTTAAACAAAGAAGTAATGATGAATCCTTATAAATCAGCAATGATGTCACCGGGCCACACCTGTTTTACTGCAGAGTCGAGTGCAGTAAAAGTTAAAGGATTTTAGAAACTCTTATAGTTACTCTAACTTCATTGGACTGCTTTCCTATAATATTCAGATATGAAGCTGATAAGGGTTCTCTGAGGCTGATTTAGCTTTGTTTGCTCTTGTATAATGCAACTACCAGAAGTGAGACCTCTAGATGACCTCAAGAAGCAGGGCTTGGATTATTGAAATTCCACCTGTATTGTTAACAGGCTGACTGATATCCAGGGGATTTTATAAATTGTTTTTAAGATAAAATCCCCAATGCAATCTTTAACTTCTTTGTGCCAGTTGCCATCTTGATGTTTCCTGTGTCTGAATCAGATTGATTTGCTTTCATTAGAGAAACACTGAGCCCATTGATTTCTTCTCAGTGGTAATGTACTGTATTCACTCTGTGTATTGATTTTGTTCTACAGGCTTTATCGGAAGAGAGAGAGAGAGAGAGAGAGAATTTTTAATTTTTTTACCTGACCCATCTATTCTATTGGATACAAAAAAATTGCTGTAATTATCTCCAGAAGTTAGCTAAATATTAAAAATCCTCCTTTTGGAGATTAAACTCAAGAATGCTTTATAAATACACTAAATAATTGCTGTTGACAAGAATGCTAACAGTGCAAAAGAACAGACTTGTGTTCTCATGAAGACCAATCTTGTCTAGCCACCTTGAAAGAATTAACTCGGAAGGACAGGATGACGCAGAACATAGCTATGTGAATTTTGAGATGTGCTGTGTCATGTATGTAGATGACAGCTGTGACAGCCTCATTTTTTTTTTTGGATGGATGGATGATGACATCTTCATGAACATAAGAACACAAATTGAGAAACAGCTAATTTCTCAAGTCAAAATGCTGATAAGTCAAGCCACAAAAAAAAAGAAAAAAGAATAATAAGTCATGCTCCAAAAAGGGTCAAAACACACACACACACACACACACACACACACACACCAGAAAGTATAGTCCATACAAGTAAATACTTGACTAAAATCTTTCCTTCCGCTGTAGCTTTCAGATCTCATTTGATGTTGCAAATTCAAACCTAGTCCCTCACAATCCAAAACAGTAGGTTTGATGTAAATTATGCAAAACACCGTTGATTCTGGCATACCTCATGACCATAAATATGCACCAGATTTGAATGCATGCAAACATGAATGACTAAATTGTAATCTAAAAGATGCTTGCATTTGGATGGGTAAATGTGGTTATGTTTGTCTAATTGAAAGAGAAATATGTTTTTTTCTGTTTTCAGTCTCTTTTCAGTTGTTTTCTCTTTCTTTATCAGTGATGCGTAAACTGGAGTTTGAGAAAGGCCAGACAGTGGGTGAAGCTTTAGAGGAGTTCAGAAAGAACTCCGGTGACCTGAAAAAGGGCTTAAAGACACTATGTAAATCTGATGTACATGTGTATGTATTAATGTGTATATGGTATTTGTGTGTGAGTTTTTTTTAAATGATTTTGAATTGATCTCATCGTTTCTCTCATCAGTGCGATGTATACAGAATCAACATCTATACTTGGCCCAGCGGATCCAAACTTTGAAAGCAAGCTTGGGAATTCTTTGGTATTTATTTTTTCAAAACAACCCAATAATCATAAATTATATTATATTGTATGTATTTAGTCAAGTATTAATACTGCAATAAAATCACCTACTTCAGATCTGTCAGATTTCTATGTATGTGTGAGTGATACATACGTATGGGTGTCTATCTCATAAGTGTATGTTTTGTGTTCACAATTCTTAGAATTATGAAACACGTCTTGTGTTCCAAACCTTTCAATTACTTAAATTGAATGATTTTTACTGGACAATAATTGTATCATATTAAACTTTGTCCTTTGGTAAGGTTTACATCTTTACAGGTAAATCATTAAAAAGAATAATTTATCACTGACTACCACACCTGGAGTCACAAGTTTGAATCCAGGGCGTGCTAAGTCACTCCAGTCTGGCTTCCCAAGCAACCAATTGACCCAGATGCTAGGGTGGGTAGAGTCACGTTGGGTTAACTTCCTCATAGTCACTATAATGTGGTTATCGCTCTCAGAGGGGCACGTGGCGAGTTGTCAAGTTGTGAGATGTGTATGGATGCTACGGAGAATAGCATGAGCCTCCACACGTGCTAGGTCTCTGCGGTAATGCGCTCAACAAGCCACTTGATAAGATGCGTGGATTGATGGTCTCTGACCTGATGGTGATTGTAGTGAATTATTTGAACAATTAATTATCTGAACAATTCAGATTTGTGCAAGACATCATGATCATCCCTAAGGACACAAGGGAAATGCAAAAACAGCATATTTTTCTGCACAAACACACATACGCCTGTTAAAACAGCAGGTTTTTGTGATGTAAAAAATTAAACAAAGATAAAATCATATCAGAACATTTTGCACCTTTTAATGTAAAAATTACAACCTCTGCAATGCCACTGAAAACCAAAGGGACAAATTTCAGAGTCTTTTTAGATAAGAGTCTGTTAGATTGGCACATCTTGACTTGGGAATATTTTCCAACTCTTCTTTACAAAAACATTCCAGATCTGTCAAACTGCAAGGGCATCTCCTGTGTACGGCCCTTTTCAGGTCCCCCCACAGATTTTCTATAGGATTCAGGTCTGGGCTCTGGCTGGGCCATTGAAGCCATTCTTTTGTTGATTTGGATGTGTGCTTGGATCATTGTCATGCTGAAAGGTGAAAGATCTCTTTATTTTCAACTTTCTAGCAGATGCCAGAAGGTTCTGTCCAAAACTGACTGGTACTTGGAGCTATTCATGATTCCCTCCACCTTCATTAAAGCCCTAGTCCCAGCTGAAGAAAAGCAGCACCAAAGTATGAAGCTGCCACCACCATGCTTCACTGTGTGTATGGGGTTCTTTTGCTGATGTGCGGTGTTGTTTTGCAACAAGCATACCTTTTACAATTTTGGGCAAAAGGTTCAATCTTGGTCTCATCAGACCATAACACATTGGTTTTGGGAGACTGATATAGGTTTTTGCAGGCTTGGATGTTTTTGTTTGTCAGAAAATGCTAGCGTCTGGCCACCCTGCCCCATAGCCCAGACAGATGAAGAATATGGGAGATAGTTAATCACATGTAGGGAGCAACCAGTACTTTCCAGAAAGCCTCCCTGACCAGTTTTCTCTTTGTCTTCTCATCAATTTTGGAGGGATGTCCTGTTATTGATAATGTCGCTATTGTGCCATACTTCATACACTTGTTGCTGACTGTCTTCACTGTGTTCCATAGTACAGAATATCTAATGCCTTTGAAAAAATTATTTTAGCCCTCATCTGAGCGATACCTTTCAACAATGAGATCCTGTTAATGCTTTGCAAGCTCTTTGTTGCCCATAGCTCTTGTAATAGCATGCAACCAAGAAGATGTCAGAAAAATCCTACAAGAACAGCTGAAATTTATTTGGAGTTAATCAGAGTCACTTCAGGTGAATACAAGTGTGTACTATTTCACATGAGCTTAATGATTGGTTTATTCTGAACATAGCATCATACCCAATCATAAAAAGTGTGCACACTTTTGCAGTTAAGTTATTCAAATTTTTTTATAAATTTTTTTTCTCTGAAATGTGTAACTTTGGTTTTCAGTGGCATTGCATAGGTTGTAATTTTTACATTAAAGGTGCTGAAGAGTCTGAAATTATTTGTCTTTGTTTCTTTTTACATCACAAAAACCTGCTGTTTTAACAGGGGTGTGTATAAATTTTATATCCACTGTACATAAAATAAACATACTATTCCTTGTCAATTCATTCACTGTAGCCTCTAGAAAGTTTTCTTTTCAAGTTATTCTTTGATATCACTATAAAAATATCATAGATACATAGATATTCTGTCCTATACTTTGTAGGGACCAGTGGTCCAGGGGATGATGGTGTTTCACAGTAAGGAAAATCTGCTGAGAGTTAGATGGCATACCTTCGATCAACGGGGACCTCACTGTACACTGCCTTGCAGGTCAAACATATGTATGTATGTTGGTAGGTAGGTAGATACGTGTTGTGCAGACACGGTCTTAATTGTTTGATGTTTAGCTAAAGATTTAACTAATGTATTCATGATGTCATAATATCATTAACTTAAGAAGAAGGAAGTCATCAATGCGTCTCATTGTTTCAAAGTCCAGAAAAGACTATCTTATCAAACCATAAATTAACTAGCAATAAAAATCAATGGAAAATGCATGAGCTATGTGCACTGCAGTCTCAAGGTTAAGGTTAAAGGAAGATCTGTCCAAAGCTTCACTGCCACTGTATATATGAATATTCTCTGTCGCAACCACACACATGCAACTGTGAATGACATACACACACCCCATCAATAGGTACCATTCTTTATTGTTTATTATGACTATAAAACCTATTAAAAGATTAAGTTGACACATAGGATCATTATATGATGTTCTACAAAAAATAAAACTGTGATGCATCTGCTACCTACTTTTTTTAGTAAACTTACTGTATATATACAGGTTGTTGACATGAAAAGCTTTGTGTGAAGATGACACTTCCAGAGGTTTGACATGATATACTACATCAAATTTTGTTTAAACAGCATTTTGCTAATCCTTTTATAATTATTATCCATACAATTTTTGGACAAAAAAAGAGACTATATGGAATATTTGTACTATTAAAGCCATTACTTTTAGGATAATTTATAATCAGATAGTAATGACAAATAAAAAGGTGATTAAAAGTATGGAAAAACTTAAATAGTTGCCAGCCACACCATTAAAAATCAATTTCCTTTTCATGTTCATAGAAATTTCAACCTAAAATCTAGATTTTAATTTTAACTACATACATTTTTTGTTTTGTTCAGATTTGTCTTATTCTAAATCACTTTTTTTACATCCCTCTTCATTTTGCTTTGTTAGTTAACAAATACAATCTATAGAATATTTATTATTTATTGCCTATAAATAAAATTAATTGCAAAAGCAGCTATTCTCAAAAGACAGACAGCTTAAGTCCAAGTGTGAACATAGCAATGTTCATTTTAACAGCTTGTAAAGGAGGGCTGGTAGAGTATAGCTGATGAAGGAAGCTTTCACTGAATAGCTGGATGATGGAGTCGTCCATGTAGAGGTTTGGACTGTTACCACGGTCGTGGAGTCCTTGTTTGAAGTCGTCATTGTGGTTTGGGTCAGTGGAGACGTTTTAGATGGAGCTGCACTTGTTGGCTGAGTAGGTTGACTTGTATTTGTTGATGAAGTTGAATTATCCAGAATTGTTGGTGCAATGGATGTGGAAGTAGTCTTTCAGAGAACAAAATTAAAGCCTATTAATCAATTGCATCTTTACAATACATTGTTTTTCCTTTGTGTGAAACTTCTCCATTCCCATTGCTGTTCTCTTTACTGTAGCACAATGGTTTGAATGTTTTACTTTATATTTGTTAATCATTGACAGGCTTTCTTTACCTAATTTAATTCAAGACTTCTTAGCCACAAAATGATCATTAATGTATGACAATATTGTAACATAATGTCAAAGTATTATACATTTAAAATACAAAAATTAAACCAGGTTAGTCGCTAGTAATTTTTCTACCTGAAACAGGAAGGCCAGCAGAGCCAGCATGTACAATCCGAAGGTCGCCTGCTTCATGATGATGAGAAAATAGCAGTCAAGAAGATGGCAATAAAATATGCTTCAGAGAAGTGCTCTGAATACAGCAACTTTAATTAGTCCAACAGGTGATAGGATGTATGATCTCTATTCCCCTTCCTGCTCTTATATAGAGTCCATCAAGGGCACTTGTACACAGGAAAGAATTAATGAAACACTGGGGGAGTTTGGCCACTCCCTTGTCCAGAATCAAGGCAGCATTTTTTGAAGTAAGGTGAGGGGAAGTCTCAAAGTTCTATTGACTTCATGACTTTATGATTGTACTCTATAAAAAGCTTTTAACAACTATTCTTTTTCCTGTAAAACGAAACCATACAATTGTTTAGGTCAAGAATGTTCACTTTGCTTGTCTGGAGGTAGTTCTTCACCAGAAGTGAGGTATTCTTTGGGTCGTTTCATGCTGGAATGCAAAATGTCGACCCAAACCAAGTTTTGTTGCAGATTGCCTGAGGTTGTCTTCCAAAATCTTCTAGTAGTCTTCCTTTTTCATGATTCCTTTGACCCTGATAAGATTCCCAGTTCCAGACGCACTGAAACATCCCCACAGCATTATATGTTTCACTGTGGGAACGGTGTTCTTTGGGTTGAGCGCCTCTCCCTTCTTTCTTTATTTCAATAATTCTTATAAACATTAATATTTATAAAAAATGAATTCTTAATTTATTTCAGTAATTCCATTCAAAAAGTGAAACTTGGATATTGTATTCATTCATTACACACAGACTGATATATTTCAAATATTTATTTCATTTAATTGTGATGATTAAAACTGACAACTAATGAAAATCCCAAATTCAGTATCTACGAAAATTAGAATATTACTTATGACCAATACAAAAGAAGGATTTTTAGAAATGTTGGCCAACTGAAAAGTATGAACATGAAAAGTATGAGCATGTACAGCACTCAATACTTAGTTGGGGCTCCTTTTGCCTGAATTACTGCAGCAATGCGGTGTGGCATGGAGTCAATCAGTCTGTGGCACTGCTCAGGTGTTATGAGAGCCCAGGTTGCTCTGATAGTGGCCTTCACCTCTTCCGCATTGTTGGGTCTGGCGTATCGCATCTTCCTCTTCACAATACCCCATAGATTTTTAAACCAGGTACTGGTAGCTTTGGCACTGTGTGCAGGTGCCAAGTCCTGTTGGAAAATGAAATCTGCATCTCCATAAAACTGGTCAGCAGCAGGAAGCATGAAGTGCTCTAAAACTTCCTGGTAGATGGCTGCATTGACCTTGGACCTCAGAAAACACAGTGGACCAACACCAGCAGATGACATGGCACCCCAAACCATCACTGACTGTGGAAACTTTACACTGGACTTCAAGCAACGTGGATTCTGTTCCTCTACTCTCTTACTCCAGACTCTGGGACCTTGATTTCCAAAGGAAATGCAAAATTTACTTTCATCAGAGAACATAACTTTGGACCACTCAGCAGCAGTCCAGTCCTTTTTGTCTTTAGCCCAGACTAGACGCTTCTGATGCTGAGTCTTGTTCAAGAGTGGCTTGACACAAGGAATGCGACAGCTGAAACCCATGTCTTGCATACGTCTGTGCGTGGTGGTTCTTGAAGCACTGACTCCAGCTGCAGTCCACTCTTTGTGAATCTCCCCCACATTTTTTAATGGGTTTTGTTTCACAATCCTCTCCAGGGTGCGGTTATCCCTATTGCTTGTACACTTTTTTCTACCACATTTTCTTCCCTTCGCCTCTCTATTAATGTGCTTGGACACAGAGCTCTGTGAACAGCCAGCCTCTTTAGCAATGACCTTTTGTGACTTGCCCTCCTTGTGCAAGATGTCAACGGTCGTCTTTTGGACAGCTGTCAAGTCAGCAGTCTTCCCCATGATTGTGTAGCCTACAGAACTAGACTGAGAGACCATTTAAAGGCCTTTGCAGGTGTTTTGAGTTAATTAGCTGATTAGAGTGTGGCACCAGGTGTCTTCAATATTGAACCTTTTCACAATATTCTAATTTTCTGAGATACTGATTTTGGGGTTTTCATTAGTTGTCAATTATAATCACCAAAATTAAAAGGACTGAACACTTGAAATATATCAGTCTGTGTGGAATGAATGTGTACATTATACAAGTTTCACTTTTTGAATGGAATTACTGAAATAAATCAACTTTTTGATGATATTCTAATTATATGACCAGCTCCTGTATATGTACATGCATACTGTGCTGTGAAAAAGTATTTTCCTATTTCAACTATTTTTCATACTAAATTGTTCTAGATCTTCAATTGAGATATAACATAAAACAAATGCAACCTGAGTAAACACAAACAAATTCAAATTGATATATACATATTTTTTTATTGAAGCAAAAATGTTACAACATTTTATATCACCCATGTGAAAACTGCCCCCTTAAACTTAATAGCTGGTTGTGCCACCTTTAGCAGCCACAACTGCAACAAAATGCTTTTGATAACTGGAGATCAGTTTATCACAACACTGTGGTGGAATTGTGGCCCAATCTTCTTTGTAGAACTGCTTTAGTTCAGCCACATTGGAGGGTTTTCGAGCATGAGCTGCCCACTTAAGGTCCTGCCACAGCATCTTAATCACATTCAAGTCAGGACTTTGACTAGACCACTCCAAAACATTAATTTTGCTTCTTTTCAGCCATTCAGAAGCAAACTTCCTTTGCTTTGGATCATTGTCTTGCTGCATAATCTTGTTGCGCTTGAGCTTCAACTCACAAACTGATAATCGGACGTTCTCCTTTAGAATTATTTGCCTTGCCACACTTCCATGGATGCCACTTTTGGCCAGTGACTTTCTGATAGTGGAGTCATGAACAGTGACCTTTATTGATGCGAGAGACACCTGCAGTTCCTTGGATGTTGTCCTCGGCTTTTTGTGACTTCCTGGATGAGTTGTCTCTGTGCTCATGGAGGAATTTGGAAAGGTCGGCCATTTCTGGGAAGGTTCACTACTGTGTCTGGCAGTAATCAGGCCTGGCTGTGTCTATTCCAGCTGAACCCCATTATGAATGCAGTTTCATAGATTTGGGGATTTAGTAACTAAGGGGGTAAATACTTTTTCCACACACACACCCAGTTGGTATTTGATAATTTTTTGCTTCAATAAATAACACTATCATTAAAAAACTGTATTTGGGTTTACTCAGATTGCCTTTGTTTTATGTTAGATTTTGTTTTAAATTTTGAAACAACTTAGTATGATATATACACAAAAATAGAAGAAATCAGGATGGGGGAAAATTTTTCACAGCACTTCCTGGTTTGGGAACAGTTTTGTATCTAAAAGTGAGCCAATTCGATTTTCAATTTGAGACATCCTCATTTGGAAAAATTATCCATACATAAAAATAAAAAAAAAGTTTGTGTGGGTTACGACTGGTTTATAGTAATTATAGTTAGCTATATATATATATAAGTCTATATAGTTTTTCCCTATTTAGTTGAGTGTGTGTGTGTGTGTGTGTGTGTGTGTGTGTGTGCGTGTGTGTGTGTGTGTGTGTGTGTGTGTGTGTGTGTGTGTGTGTGTGTGTGTGTGTTTTATACTAATAGTGTATTTGTGACACACCAAAAGTATGTACATATTTGGATAATGTTTGTTATGTTCAGTAGATATAAGAATATCTCAACAGAAATGTGATGCTTTATTGCTGTGCTACTTCTTGTGGACAATTGATTACATTGAAACCGCAGTTTTCTAGTGAATGAAAATGGGACTCATATTTTGAAAGTTGACTGTGGCTTTGAAAGAGGCGTTTGGGAGATTGCAGGTGAAAACCGATCGGTCATTGAGCGCAGTTCCTGCAGCACATCAGGAACAGGACCTTTATATGTGTGTAAATACACTGTGTCTTATCTTTATAGATGCAGAGAGTCAAGTTTATAGGTTTATTAGAATACCTACTGTCAATGTGAATTCTGTGAACAAGAAAATAAGTGAAAAAGGAGATGTATATTGATTGTGAAAAAAAACAAACAAATGGCATGACTTGGTTTTGAAGTAACAAAAGAAAAGAAAATCCCTTTATTGTTTATTGTTTAAAACAATGTGAAAAAAAAAACCCAGTGAAATAAATATAACTGCTGGGGATTGCGTGCAGCGTAGACCTGTTTCTCCCATCTCTTCATTCTGTCCTGTTTTAACAGGTTTATTCTCATCTGTCAGCCCGGCCCAATAAACGGGGCGTGCAACAGATTGTTTATTGTGTTCTAAATGAGTTAGAAGTCTTTTGTGACCACAAAAAACAGATAGTCATATGAGTATTCTGTGATTGAAATCTGACTATGATCAGACAATCTTTAACTCTGACTATGATGTCCAGCCAGTATAGTTTCCTAAATGTGTCTTTATTAATCTTATATTGGGTTGTGGGGGACAACATTTGTACATATTTACATTCAGTTTATAAAATCATGTGATTGTTATCTCTCCAGTTTCCAGCATAACTTGTGAACAAGTTGTTTAACCTGCATTGTCAATCCTACAAGGTCTGATGATTAAATTACATTATATTTCCTATAAACATCATTGTTCTTCCTTGTTCCTCTAGTTCATGTGACCAAATTGAGAAAAACAATATGTAGATTATTGCTGTACTGATCTCACAAAATATTTACACAAGACAATAAGCACATTTAATATAGCATGACTGTGGATATGACTGTGTGTCAAGATAAATATTTAAATAGACCACCAATCAAGTGAGTCTGAATTTTAAACACTTACACATTTGAATATTATTATAAATGATTATCCAATTTACACTGTTTTTATGAAATCAAAGCTGCCTTCATTTTCCCTTTCTGAATTATTTTCTTTCTTTTCAAAAAGCATGTTGCTTTTGTTGTGATAATAATATACTGAATTGAATAACATGACTTCTGTGCAACACAAAAGGAGATGTCAGGCAGAATGTAAGTGATTGACAGATTCCATTCACTTTCATTGTATGGAAAAAGATGCATTGAAAGTGAATGGTGACTGATGCTTATGCCTTTTCCACACAAGATTCTCAAGGCACCATTTGGGGTTCCTCAGATGCCACTATTGTAAAAATTATTTTGTTGATTTAACTCATTATATTTGATGTATTTTTTGTATGGGCTTTTTGAATTTTACTGACTTTATTGGAAAAGTTTATCTCAATTAATAATTTTGTGGCCTGAATTTATTGATTGTAGTTGTGAAAGCTTCCGTTTTTAGCTAAACTTAAGCTAGATATAGTAATTAAAATGTCACTTTACTGAACTTTAACACTTGTCACTAGATAGTGTTCAATGATCCACATTTTATGACAGATATGATGTGATTTTTCTAGGTGTGAAACTTAAAATATTGATACATTTGTACTAGGGCTGGGACAACGCGTCGAAGTCATCGATGACGTCGACGCAAAAAATATTTCGACGCAAGGCGACATGCACTCGTTCCTCTAAAGTATGGGAATTCTTTAATTTAAAAGGAAACAATTCCGTGATATGTCGTCTTTGCAAAATGGAGATGGCCTTCCATTCTAGCACCACGGCAATGCACCAGCACCTGAAGAGCCGACATCCGGGAGCAGCTGCAGGTGACAGAGCACCGTAAGTTTTTTTTTCCAACTCCCCACTTTGCACTCGATGTTGGAGTAGGCTATAATACGTTGCCGACACCTAAAGTTTTCATTTAAAGCTATTAATAATGCGCTTATAGCTATGAATGTCGTGGAAAAATACATAGAGGACACTGACAACGCGCTGAAAGACAGGACCAAGCAGGTAACATTTAATAAAGTCTCAACTTTCAAATGTGGTCAGTCAAAGAAAATTAACCCATAAATAGGCCTACTATTTTGTGGCTCTTTAATGTGTCGTGACAGATTGCCTCGTGAACCGATCATCTTTTCCTTGGTTAATTTATAGCATCAAATAGGCTAAACATGAATGTAGCCTACATCAGAAGGACTGATGTTTTAACTGCGGAAAGTAGCCTACAATCCATTATTCAAATTCAAATCCACCGACGTTAAGCTTCTCTCTCCTGACTACTTTGTCGGACAAAAATGGCGTATTGTGATTGATTGATCAGATCGCCTGTCAATGAAACTCCCAGCGATTTTCTTTTTTTTTTTTTTTTTTTTTACATTTTATAATCGAATCGGACCGAAAAAATTAATCGTTAGATTAATCGATGCATCGGAAAAATAATCGCTAGATTAATCGTTTAAAAAATAATCGTTTATCCCAGCCCTAATTTGTACTGTGAAGAAAATAGATGAAATAAACCATTAAATATTTTCTTAAATCGGCATATATATATATATATATCAAAATACGAAAAGTAAATTGCCAAACGTTTTTTCAAGTAGGGAGTATCACCAAACTAGATCATGCGGCCTTAAAGCTCAGGGCACCCCCGGGCAGTCAAGGGCCCCTGTCCCTTTTGGCTTGGCTCATTAGCTTTTGTATGTATCAATACCCTCTAGTTTAGTTCCTTTGTCAGTTACTTTGTTGTTTGACCGTCATCATTTTTATTAAAGTCTGCATGTAGATTTTATGTCTCATCTCAGCAACCATTGTTAAACTCATTGCTTACCTGAATTGCTATATTATGTTGATATATTTTTATTTGTTTATAACTTTGCACAACACACATAGTTTCAAAGCAGCTTTAAAGAAAATCATGCATTAACAGAAAATGAAACTGTAATGCCTTTGATCAGGGGCTTCAAGTTCTATAGGGGGAGGCACACTTTCACCCAATTTGAACTCCCCCTATAGAACTTGAAGCGCCACCCCCCATCTCATGAACCCCTTCGAGAACCCGGAAGGTTCCCAAGCGTTCCTGAGACGGACGACCCAGAGATCGAGACGTGTGCTCCAGAGTTGTTAAGCAGACCACTCGGTCCCCTGATGCCGGTAAGAGCACCTTCAGTTAAAGTTATTTTTTGCATGTTTTTTCAATAATGGAGCAATTTCCTCTTTCTCTGGTTCACCTGGCCCGCAAATGCCATTCTCACGGCACTCTGCCACCACACCTCAACAGTTCGAAGATCTGGTGACAAACTGACTGGGTGGTAACCTGCTGACAAACTGACTGGGTGGACCGCTTGCACCTAGCGCCCTTTCCCTCCGCTGAGGTAAAACCGTGTGCTTTTTCTCCCAGGTGATCCCATTCGCTCGGATCCCTGGATGACTCCTCCCTAGCCCTCTGGGTCCGCAATTCAGCAGAGGAATTCGCCGACCCAATCCACTGCGGGTACTCAAATCTACCCTGTACTGGAATAGGTGCTCCACAGGTCAGGGCTCCTACGTGGACTTCCCCCCTGTGTAGTTCCCACTGCCCCCCGGTCTCCATGTCTGTAGCAACTCCTCTCTCCGAAGAGGCAGGATCTACCAGTGCGCCACTTCCCACATGTGACCTAAAAGCCCATGTGGTGTATTCGCCAATCTTACCTACCCATCTCTGGGCAGTTGTGGTCTCTGCATGGTCTTTTCCCCTTGAAAGAACCCCTGTGCATGTAAGGGCCCCAGCTGTAGACTCTATGCGAGAAACATAGAGAGAAAAGAGGCCCGGCTAGGCTCGGCCCGTTCCCAGGTTGGCAAGCGTCACCTTGTTCCCCTGTGTAGGGTAACTATAAGGACTCCGACTAATTTATGGGGCATTGGGGAGGGGTACGTGCAGTCTGATAAAGCTGGCACGTCAAGTACTTGCCCGCTTCTGTGTCAGCAGTACACGTACACGGCTCAGCGCATGGCGTGATCTCAATTGGACACCTAGTGTTGCTTCTTCGACACAATGTCGAAGTGAGCGACAGACGGGGAACGTCTAGGTTATGGATGTAACCTCCATTCCCTGATGGAGGGAACGAGACTTTGTGTCCTCCCGGCCATGTCACTGAGCCAAGCCACTGTTGTGGCCGGACCATTTCTGGCTCCTCAGAAAAATCCTGAATGAAACAGATGCATTTCCCCACATTTGTACCCCCTATGTCCGGGGGCGGGACATGCAAATTCAGTCTGCAAACTTCTCATTGGCCTTTTTTCATAGATCAGAGTTATATTCAGTACTCAAGAGAGACCCCTAGTGTCACTTCTTCGACACAATGTCTCGTTCCTTCCATCAGGGAACGGAGGTTACATCCGTAACCTAGACGTTTTCATTGTTAAACAGGAAACATACAGTATAGTGTCAATGTCAGATCAAGAAAGTAGGTCACACATTCAGTTGAATTTTTCAGTGTTTTTTTTTACTTGTGGTATGTTTGGAATACACACACATTACCATAAAATGACCATGTGACCTAAAAACAAAAGTGTGTTTTAATACAAAGTCATTCCAGGCTAGCAATGTATGTAAACATTAACATTGAGGGTTAAGTGAAATTAAAGTGAAATATGATTTAATGTTCTATACAATAAGCATAAAAATGGCTAAAAGCAAGAAAACATACACATTTTAAAAGTAACATAACAGAACTGTAAAGGACTGCTATAGTGGCTAATGTGCTTTGTTTCCTTATCCAAAGATGCAATGAAAATCAAAAACATATGGTGTCCTCTAACTGTTCATGTGTCCTCTTTGCAATTTCTTATTTACACAAGATTAATGTGAAATGCACATGAGATTAGATGACTGGGATATTGATGGTGTCCAAAAAAAGTCTCCCCCTCGTCATGCAGGAAGTGTCCATACACTGTCCTGCACGCCTATCCAATCAGTTCTAACGAAGATGAGGTATTTGCAATTGAACTGTTGACAAATGAGCAAAGAAATTATGGTGGGGAAATCCTTAAAAAATACATTCAATCATACTGTTGTATTGCACATAATTTATGTCACTGTGTTTAAATGTTCTGTTACATATCTGCCATTCTTTTCCCAATCTCTCTTATAAAAGAGATTCAAATCTCAATGGGATCAATACAGGTTTGTCAAGTTTTTTATTGAAGATCCATGATTACAAGTAAAAATGTACAACATCACAGACTCCAAATAAGTGAAACAATGAAAATAATTTAAACTCTGTTCTGTATTAAGAAAAGTTATAGAGAAGCAAAACTCTTAATTACAACATTCTTGTACAATATTAAAACAAACAGGATCAAAACAGGTTTAATAATAATAAGAATGCTCAGTATATATGTGTTGTATTTTTAGGACAGATGTGACAGAACACATTGTACACATATATTAAATTGTATAAAGTTAAAGATAAAAGAATGGTATAATTTGAATCGTTGTTCCTCTGTGAGAAATCTACCACTGATTTCATGCTTGACACTGTTAACTCACAAAGATATTTGTTTCAAAGATTTTCAAAGAAACCACCTATCTAAGTTTATATAAAGCTGGGATTACACTGTATGAATTTGCTGTCTGAAGTTAATTTTGGGGGATAGTCAAATATTTATATTCTAATAGGGCAAAATTGTTAGTCTTTGATTGCTTAGTGTGACATGTTCACCGATGGTCATTGCAATGAAGTTCTGGCAGTGTCAGATTTCTGCGTCACAGTCTTGTAGTGTGACTGCTCAATCGGCCAGATGAGATAAAACACCCAGTTAATCGGGGCAATGAGACCAATGTCTTATTATGATGGTCTTTTACATAAGTTACGATAACTTGTAGTAGAGTCTGGCATAATGTGCATTCTGAACAGAATTACTAAAATAATTACTGTTTTCATACAGGTTTTTATTTAGTGGCAAAATAAGTATAAATAAGGTCAATAAATAAGGTCTGACTGGGATCAAATAAAGTCCTACAAAGTGTGTTATCTATAGTTATATTGAAGGGAAACAACAACAAGATTCATTGCAGAAGTGTAAATAATAAAGGTGAAGTATTATGTAGCACACAGAGTAACAGAGGATCAAGTATCTTGCCATTTCCTTAAAGTGAGACTAATGAAGCACACAGAACATCACCATGCTCAGCAGAAGGCTCTGGTAATCATATTGGGCTGAAACACCACCATTAGGAGATGGTTTGAAATTAGTAATGATCGTGTTGGAAATCTTGGTGGCTTTGCTGTTGGTTGGGGACATGGAGGTTTCCATGGTGCTGGGAGGGACTGCAGATGTCATGGTTTGTGGCTGGGTTGTTTTGGAATGTTGCAACGTGGTCTGGGAGCTTTGGGACTGAGTGTATGACATGGTGCTGGTTATAATAGTTGATGAAACTGCATTGACACTTGACTGGGTTGTAGCTGCACTTTCCGAGAAATCTGGTGTAGAAGGGGTCCTATGGTTGACTGTTGTGCTTGTGAGGTTTTGTCCAGATAGACTCTATGAGGAAGAATGGACAAAGCGGAGACAGTGTAATACAATTTTAATGATGAAATAATTATTTGAAATATCTAACAGACCTTTAGGATGTTGATTTTATGTCTTTACCAGTAGCACTGTTTGCTTAAAAACTGTCAAAGGTCAATTAGAATTATAAAATTTTGTGGGTGTGTTTGCACCTTTACCTGATTTGCATAATTCCTTTGGTGATTCAGGTGCTTTGCAGACAGCACATGCAAATAATCAGTGTTATCAGCGGTGCAATACATTTTTAATAAATTATCCCCTCTAATGGAAAATGCAGAATGAAAAAAAAAAAAAAGTTTTTTCCTTATGCCAACACAAACTGTCACGTTATTGCCACCTGGTTGCTTATGATTTAAGGCCAGCCTGTAGATTTATCAAATATTTACTCAGTGGGTGTACATTTTAGACCTAGATCAGTACAGTAGGACAACATCCTATCAGAACATGATTGGAACGCCTACACTTGCTGGAGGGAGGATAAAAGTTCATGTGAGTTACACGCCATCTGTCTCACTAGACACATTTGATGTTCAGATTGCATTTTTGCATATCCCAGAACTTTGAGCTTTCCCTCACACTGATCTCTTATCTCCCTCTTAACTGTCCATCTTTATTTGTTTATCTCATTTATTATCTAGAGTTTTAAAGTCTCATAAAGGAATTAACACCGATACCTATATACACCGTTGCAAAAATTCTCTTGAAACGAAGCACATTCTCAAGTATAACCCTCAGGAATGTTAATTAATTCCTTAACACATGCAGTATGCACAACTGTGTGGTAAGACAACTTTCCAGATACAGAATGCTTTTCACATGACTTTTTTGCTTCCTATATTTAAAAATAATTTGTCAGAGGAAGGGTTATGATTAGAGTGGTCAAAGATGACAAGGGTTCAGATATCACGGTGGCACAGGTGAAGTCATATTTGGAAAAGATGACATGCGTTTATGACATCACAGTGATGAAAATATAAGTTTTACTATTTGAAATGCTTTGAAACTCCCTTTAAGAAATTCCCTTTTAAAGATTCATATGTTAAATTAGAATTTTTTTCCTGAAGTCTGCAGCATTTTTTAAAGATAGATATACATTTGAATAATTTACATAAAACAATTCAAAATCAATCAAAAGTACTGATATAAATTCAATCAAATCTGATATTTAAATGAGCAAAAATGAAAATAAATAAAAAGTAGATCTCTGACCTGAACAATGAAGAGAGGCAGGCAAATACAAAGGACAGCAAAGTGCCTCATTGTCCCAAATGGATCTTTAGCAGGTTGTACTGGAGCTACTCTCAGTATGGCATTGTCCACCTTCACCCATGCTTTAAATACCCACCTCCTCAAGTACTGAGGATTGGGACCATTTTAATATGCAAAATCACTCTTAAGGATGTGACATAATTCGATGTGACACTTTCAGTTGTAATGGAATCATTTACATCCGACAATCTCTCACACATACATTAGAGATGTAAAAATATCCCCTGTCATATCAGCACAATTGACATTTTGTCAGCATGACTCAAAACAACATAAAAATCTTACAATTGAAATAAAGCCTTTGTTGGTCTTTCAGTCTCATTCTGACACCAATGTCATTGTTTCACTCCTGATATTATGCTAATGTTTGGGGACACGGATAACAATTTGGATGCAATTGAGCTAAAGGCCTTCCTTGAGGAAATGTTTTTTTCTCTTTTGGTTGCAAGTGTATGAAGAAAAAATATATTTTTATTGAATATTGATAGACAACATAACATGTGTGAAAATAAATAATAACTAATAAATGTTTTGTAAAAATTCATTTAAAAAATAAATGAGTAAAGAGTATATACATATAATACAAAGAATATACTAATAACGAAGCAAGAGGGAAGAACATGAGTGAAGCCGAAGAAATGAAAGAATCAAAACAAAGCAATTCTAGCTCACTTCTTTATCCCTCTAATCTCATTAAGTTGTCAGACCAAACAAAACCACAATAAAGAAATAAAACAGGTCTTCAGCTTTTGAAACGTCAATATATAAACTGTTCTACCTGATCTCAAAAACATAAGATACAATAAGAGTCAATAAGAGTCTACATGATGCATAGTGTATGTCACGTGAATCTTACCTGTCCACATTTCCACTCTGGTTAGAAGATCATCCCAATCCCTACCTGTCTCCAGGCAGTATTTATGCAACATCGATTTCAGAGTCTGATGAAAGCGTTCCAGTGCGCCCTGACTTTCGGGATGGTATGCACTGGCAACTCAATGATTTATAGAGAGAGAATTACTTACTTGTACAAACAATTTTGACAAAATCGTGTACTTTGATCTGTCTGTATAGTCTTTGGCAGTCCAAATGTGGAGAAGAAATTAACCAGCACTTTTATAATAACAGATGCAGTGATTTTTCATAAAGGAATTGCCTCAGGAAATCTAATGGCCACACACATCATAGTAAGCAAAAACTGATTTCCCAATCTGGTCTTAGGCAACGGACCAACACAATCCACTATTAAGTGTTCAAAATGTTCTCCCGTCATTGGAATAGGAGAGAGTGGCACAAGGGGAATCCCTTGATTCAGCTTCCCTACAAATTGACAGGTATGACAGGTACGACAGTCCTTGGCAACGTTTTTTTTCAACCCTGGCCAAAAGAAATGCCTCAATATCCTATAGTAGGTCTTTGTAGCTCTCAAATGACCGACCAGCTGATGATCATAGCAAAAACACAACACATGTTGACGATAAGAGGAAGGAACAACAATTTGGTATATAACATTCCAGTCCAACTCTTGATCAGTGTTAGCACACCAATTTCTCATCAGCAAGTCATTTTCAATAAAGAAAGCCGTTTTCTTAACTCTAGCAACATCTGGAGAGACCACAGAAGCAAAGGATTTCATAAGAGATTCATCTTCTTTGTGAGCAGCAACACTCTGCACGCGAGTAACTGATAGCTTCAGGGAGTCAGTGTCTGATTTTTCTGAGTGTGACTTCGGAAGTGAAACACTTTCTGAGAGAGTGTTATTAGCAAAATCATGAGCAAATATTGAATCTGACAAACTTACCATGTCACCTGTTTTCCATGACTGAGCACGTGTGACCGTGCATGCAGAAAAAACACCAGAGTATGTGCTAGATAGTTCTGTTGAATCACAAAACTTCTTTGGCTTGTCAAGGACTTCTAACAACGGCATCGCTTTTCCGCCTGCCAGATCATTCCCAAGAATTAAATCTACTCCTTTACAGGAAGTGCTGGCCTCACAGCAACTTTCACAAATCCAGTTACTCGTTCACTTTGCAAATGTATACAATGCAACGGCACTTTTATGAACCCAATTTCAATTTCTTGCACTATTACACTAGAATCACAGGAAGTTTCATTAGACAAGGGTAACACATCAGCAACAATGAATGACTGTGCCACGCCCGTGTCTCTAAGCATCTGAACCTCTCTTGGATCTTCCCAATTTCCAGTTAACAAGATTATCCCTTTCAGAAGAAAAGGACAATAACTATCATCAGGAATTACCTCAATGGCTTTTAAAGTAGAACAATCCGCGAATACATGTCCCTGTTTATGACAATAGAAACATTCCCAAACTTCTTTAGGATGGGGAACATTGTACTTGGGATGAGTGAACTGTGACTGAGAAGAAACAGCTAGAGACTTCTCCGAATGTGTGGAAGTGTAAACATTTTTATTTGTTAACACAAACTCATCAGATTATACTGCTGCTTGTGACAATGAGGTTACCTTTTGCTCATTAAGATAACCCACCACATGCTCAGGCAAACACCCTTTAAATTCTTCAAGCAATACTAACTCCCTTAACGACTCATAACCATCAACTTTACTTGAGGTACACCATTTATCAAATAAAATCCCTTTCTCCCTTGTGAACTCCACATAAGTCTGGTTCGTATTTTTTTGTCGGTATGCCTCGGGAACCAGCTCATAAGCATGGAAAATAGCAGTTTTCACTGACTCATATTTCAAACTCTCCTCCAAACAGAGAGTAGTACATACCTCTTGAGCTTTTCCTATTAATTTGCACTGTAGCAAGAGACCAAACATCCTTCGGCCAATGAAGAACTGAAGCAATGCCCTCAAATGCACTAAAATATGAATCTACCTATGATTCTCTAAATTGCAGCACCAATGCAATATGTTTGCTAACATCAAAGGAGACAGAAGACGAATCACCTAACGGAGGTACATTAGAGACCTGACCCTGGCTAGGCTGCACAACAGAGCCAGCAACAACCTTCCCTGTCTCTAACTCAAGCCGTCGCAGCTTCACCTGCTTATTAGCTTAGATCTCGAGCCTGCGTACTTCTAAACACAACACTAATTCAGCTGGCGCATCCTTGTTTTTTCCTGTGCCTCATAATGTAAATGATCAAGACAGACTCTCAGTCACGCCCCCTGTCATGACCCAGTAGAGACAGGAGAAAATGGTTCAAAGGGCAGTAAGCCAGCCTTGACATCAGCCTCGGCACTGGCTCTATCCTCCCGTTTGTCCACATCATCCCCAAAACTGGAATGCTCCACACCAGTATACTCAACTTAAGCTCTAATAATGCTCTTGAGGTCTTTCTTAAGAGCCTGCCTCCCAACCTGAATGTGATAGTGTTCTGTTATCAACAACAGGTCATGCTTCCTTCACAGATCAATCTGTTCTTCCGAGGGACTACTAAAAAAGATTTGTAAATTGAACAGAGCCACCACTGTTAACCACAATCCACACTATAACACTGCCTCACATAGACCAACAAAATGGCAATTTACAACTAACACACACACAAATCCTTCCAGGACATGAATCTTCAAAATAGATTTTAATATATTAATTTGAATATCCCGGACGAGCCCCCATAGGGTTATTTTTAAATGTTAAAATAACATTTTAAAAACAATATAGGACAAACACAGAACCAAATGAGACTACACTGACTAAATAACATTTCTACAATATTTCTACATAAAGTGCACGTGCAAACGTGTGCAAAAAAGTACGGGGCAGTACAATAAATTACTAAAAGGAACAGGACAATAGACACAGTAAGAGACAGTGCAGTGCCGACCTGTACACATTTGTAATGAATATTGCAAAAATGACACTTTCTAAAAATGCCAAATGTAAACATAACATACTATGAAATAGTGTTCTATGGACAGCAGTTATTGAGGTAGCAGCCAGGTAAAGTGACAATGAATTAGAGTGCAACTCTGGACATGTGCAAAAGTTGGATGAAGTACAGGTGTGTGTGTGTGTGTGTCAGTCTAGTCTCTGAGTATTGAGGACTCTGATGGCTTGGGGGAAGAAGCTATTACACAGTCTGGCCGTGAAGGCCCGAATGCTTTGGTACCTATTGTCAGTTGGCAGAGTTTGTGTGAGGGGTGTATGGGGTCATCCACAATGCTGGTTGCTTTGCAGATGCAGCATTTTGTGTAAATGTCTTTGATGGAGGGAAGAGAGACCCCGATGATCTTCTCAGCTGTCCTCACTATCCTCTGCGGCCCAAAACGGTGCAATTCCCAAACCAGGCAGTGATGCAGCTGCTCAGGATACTCTCAATAGTCTCTCTATAGAATGTAGGGTGCTTTTGAGGGACCAGGTGAGGTTCTACAGGTGAACACCAAAGGAATTTGGTGCTCTTGACAATCTCCACAGAGGAGCCGTCTTTGTTTAGTGGAGAGTGGTCACCCTGTGCTCTCCTAAAGTCAACAACCATCTCTTTTGTTTTGTCCACATTCAGAGACAGGTTGTAGGCCCTACACCAGTCCGTTAGCAGCTGCAACTACTCTCTGTATCCTGACTCATCGTTCTTGCTGATGAGACCCACCACGGTCGTGTCATCGGCGAACTTGATGATGTGGTTCAAGCTGTGCATTGCTGCACAGTCGTGAGTCAGCAGAGTGACCAGCAGTGGACTGAGCACACAGCCCTGGTGGGCCCCAGTGCTCATCTCCACCAACACCACAATGAGCACTGGGGCCCACCAGGGCTGTGTGCTCAGTCCACTGCTGGTCGCTGTTCCCGATCCGGACTGACTGAGGTCTCCCAGTCAGGAAGTCCAGGATCCAGTTGCAGAGGGAGGAGTCCAGGCCCAGTAGGTTCAGCTTTCCAATCAGGTGCTGAGGAATTATTGTGTTGAATGCTGAGCTGAAGTCTATGAACAGCATTTGAACGTATGAGTCCTTTTTATCTAGGTGGGTGAGAGCCAGATGGAGGGTGGTGGCGATGGCATCTCGTTGGGGCGTGTGGTGATGGTCTTGGAGTAAGTGACATTATCAATGCACTTGCTGATGTAGCAGATCACTGATGCTGTGTATTCCTCCAAGTTGGTAGAGTCGCCATATGTTGCAGCCTCCCTGGACATGTGCAAGTCAGTACACTCAAAACAGTCCTGATGAGCAGAGATGGCTCCTGCAGGCCAGGATTTCACCTGCTTCTGAAGCAGTTTTGTGCGCCTGACGAGCGGTGTGTATGCTGGGATTAACATAACAGAGATGGTCTGAGTAGCGTGATGTCATACAAGATCAAGCGTGTTCGCCCTTCTCGTTGCAAAGTCCACATACTGATGGAATTTAGGGAGCACTGTCTTGAAATTCGCATGGTTGAAATCTCCGGCGACAATAAACAGTCCGTCAGGGTGAGCGTTCTGCAGTTCGCTAATAGCCCCCATACAGTTCACGGAGCACTTGCTTAGCATTAGCGCTGGGGGGAATGTAAACTCCGGTTATAATGACAGTGGTGAATTCCCATGGTAAATAAAAAGGTCTGCATCACAAGCTCCACCAGCGATGAGCAGTAGCTGGAGTTCTTGCACCATTCTGTGTTGATGTAAACACATAAGCCACCACCGCAAGTCTTACCATTGGCCCACCATTTTCCTGGTGGGCCAAATCAATTTGGGCCAATCAGGGCCACATGGGCCATAATAAGCTGAAATGAGCCGCTGCGTTAAATAGTCTGGGTGTTTGCGTGAACTTTATAGATTGATAGATCGAGTTATTAAAACTTTTAAAATTACAGAACCACAGGCAGAATCCAGAGAAGGCCGAACCCTGATATGGGGTATGCATCCGGGGAAATGGCCATAAATAGACAGTTAAATGCTGCATCCTGTCCAGTATTTATGCCTGAAACATTTACGGGTACAGGCCGTGAGTAGTCAGACTGGTTAGAACAGTTTGAAATGCTCCAGAAGTAAATGGCTGGGATGAGGGAATAAAATGTAAGTTCATATCGTTGCTATTTTCTGGTCATGCATGTGATATTTATTGTGGTTTGCCTGATTTTGGACTATTGAAAATGGCAATGGGCAAATATCTGGAGCTATCTGAAAGCCCTGATTGGAATACTGTCAGCTTCTGTAGATATTGCTACAAGATACTTACTTGCCTGAGACTATTTTATTGCTTACATAGGTTGTGCTGATACATGTATTCATCTTTGTAGTGCCAAACCAGCAATGTTGGTATGTGCAATAAATTTGGCATCAGAACTTGAATTAATTCGAGAATTAGAGCGCAATAATGCCAATTATAGTGCAAGAGTGTGCGATGTGCAGTGAAAATGCGATGTCATCTAGCGATTGGTCAAATACCAGCACTGTTAGTAGTAGTGGAAAGGCTTCGTCAAGAAGTCAAAACCCTGCATGTCACCGTAAACAATTAACAGGAACTGATATTAAATGTGTTGTGCAGTGAAAATGCGATGTCATCTAGCGATTGGTCAAATTCAAGCGCTGTTAGTAGTTGTGGAAGGGCTCCATCAAGAATTCAAAACCCTGCAAGTCACCGTAAAAAATTAGCAGGAACTGACATTAAATGTGTCGCTTCTACCGGTTTTACACCTTATAGGGTGTTGTCTGGGAAGTAAATGGTACTGTCTGTGGATGTTATGCTAATTGTGAATTTAGTAGAGATATTTTTCTCTCCAAGTGAATACGTGGAGCTTATAGCCGATACCGTATCTACTGTGTCAGAATCAGTAAGGCAATATCAGTCACATGCTTCTAATCAACAGAAGAAGTGTTTCGATTTTCGAGCCAAGGTACAGTACTATTCAGTTGGTGAAATGGTGTGGCTTAGAAACAAGGCTCGGAAAAAAGGAGTTTGTTTCAAGTTGCAGAGAAATTACAAGGGGACTTATAAGATCTTGGAACGATTGTATGATATGTTGTATCGATTGGGACCAGTAAGGGGTGGGACTACTATGGTGGTTCATTATAACCATTTAAAAATATATGTTCCTTGATTTTTTTTCAGAGAGACTTGATGAAAATGAAGAGCATGGGCAACCACCATTACTGGAACAGTCAGATTCTCCATCTCAGCCAGTGGACCAGGCTGAACTAGGTGAACCACAGAGGAAATGGAACTGAATTGTGTTTCAAGTCCATTAGCACCTCCAGTGCAGCAGGCAGCGCCAGGTGCAAGCGATTCACCCGGCCAGATCGTCAGCGTGTTTCTGAGTTCTACCTGTTCAGACCTGAGAAAACACGGGACGAGACTGACTCAACCCTGAGATTGTAAGATCTCGCAAAGGTATTAGGTGTTGCCCAACCCGCTGCTCTACATATGTCTGCTAGGGAGGTGCCTCTAGCCAGTGCCCACGAGGACGCAATACTCCTTGTTGAGTGCGCTCAGACCCACAAGGGGGTGGGGGGGGGGGTCACAGCCTGGGTGCGATAGGCCAATGAAATGCATCCACCACCCAGTGGGAGAGCCTCTGTTTTGAGACAGCGTTCCCTTTCCGCTGTCCCCCAAAGCAGACAAAGAGCTGCTCAGAGCACCTAATGCTCTGTGTGCGGTCCAAATAGGTATGCAAAGCACATACCGGACACAGCAATGAGGGGGCTGGGTCTGCCTCCTCCAGGGGCAGCGCTTCCAGGTTCACTACCTGGTCTCTGAAGTGCATGGTAGGAACCTTGGGCACGTAGCCCGGTTGTGGTCTTAGGATCACATATGTGTCTGCCGGACCGAACTCCAGGCAGGTGTTGCTAAAAGAGAATGCTTGCAGGTCCCCAACACTCTTGATGGAAGTGAGCGCGATCAGCAGGGCCGTCTTTAGAGAGAGGGCCCTGAGTCCAAATGATTCTAGCGGCTCGATGGGGGGGGTCTCTGGAGGCCCGCGAGCACCACTGAGAGATCCCAGGAGGGGAACAGGCTTGGCCGGGAGTGGTTCAACCTCTGGGTGCCTCTTAGGAACCTGATGATTAAGTCGTGCTTACCCAAGGACTTGCCGTCTACTGCATCATAGGGGGCCGCAATAGCGGTGACATACACCTTCAGAGAGGAAGGGGACAGCCTCCCTTCCAGCCTCTCTTACAGAAATAAGAGCACTGACCTAACTGCGCACCTCTGTGGGTCTTCAGCACGGGAAAACACCAACGAGGCACCTCAACACTGACTGCGCACGCTCGCTGGTGAAACGTGCTGACATTGAGACTGAGTCTAACTCCATGCTGAGAAAATAGATGCTCTGGACTGGGGTGAGCTTGCTCTTTTCCCAGTTGACCTGAAGCCCTAAACGGCTGAAGTGCCAGAGCACCTGGTCTCTGTGAGCGCATAGTAACTATCGTGAGTGGGCCAGAATGAGCCAGTCGTCGATGTAATTGAGTATGCGGATGCCAGCTTCTCGGAGCGGGGCAAGGGCTGCCTCTGCAACTTTTGTGAAGACGCGAGGGGACAGAGACATGCCGAAGGGGAGGACTTTGTACTGATTCCGTCGAACGCGAACCATAAGAAGGGTCGGTGTCGAGGCAGAATTGAGACATGGAAGTACGCGTCCTTCAGGTCTACCGCTGCGAACCAATCTAGATGCCGGATGCAGGTTAGAATGTGTTTCTGCATGAGCATTTTGAACGGGAGTTTTTGCAAAGGTTTTTGCAAAGGAGATCCAACGTAGGCATCCTCTAGACTCGTCAGAACCGGCCGGCCAGGGAACAGTCGAAGGGCTGAAGGCGGGAGGTCCGCATCCAGCGTGCTGGGACTGTTGAAATCTGGCAGCAGGTTGTCGTGAGAACGGCATTTGCGGGCCAGGTGACCCAGAGACAAGGGAAATAGCTCTGTTATTGAGAATGTGAAAATTAATTCAACAAAAGATTCTCTGTGGTCTTACCAGCTCCGGAGCTAACGTCTCGGGCTCTGGATCGACCATGTCAGGAGCGCCTGGGAGCCTTCCGGATCCTCGAGGGGGTCCATGAGATGGGGGGGGGTGTCTGCTTCCTGCGGGGTGCTCAACGTTGGGGCTGAGAGCTGGGCCCGTTTTATTGAGGCAGAGCAGGGTGTTTCATAGCCGCAGGAGGACGCCCTCAGTGAGCAGACGGGGCATGGCCCAGGGCGGAAGGTTTGCGGCAGGCCAGGATGTGTGAAATGGCCTCCGTCTGCTTTACCGCTGAGGACTGCTGGGCGGAGTCGTCAACGGCATGCCGAATGGACGGAGCTGGGAGACAGGAGCGTTCGAGAAGGCGTGCCTTGTCTACCTCCCGCATTTCGACCAGGTCCAGTCCATAGATTGCGTTTCTGGACCACACATTCGAGTGCCGGCGCTTCTGACCTTCGTGGCGCTGTAACGCTCTCCGATGCAGCTGTGATGTCATCCAATTCTGGGAGCTCAAGAGACCGGCCGACCGGCCGTAAAGCGGGCCACACTCATTTTCTTTTAAGCAAGCAAGCGTGCCGGGGAAGCGGGTGGGTTTACCTGGCGAAACACAACCCGTCATTATCCCCAAATCGCCTTCAACGCCCACGGCACCTGCCCCAATCCCGTAGGAAGGAGGCGAGGCACGGGGGGCGGCTGAAGTGGCTTTCGTGACAAAAGAAAGCCGCGACCGCAATGCTGAAACGGCCATGTTCTCGTACTGAGAACATGAACCATTGGAGAGAAATCACTCATCCCGGGCTCAGATGGAAGCAAGCAAGCGTGCCGGGGAGGTGGGTGGTTCGAGGGGCTTTACCAGGCGAAACGGAACCCGTCATTATCCCCAAATCGCCTTCATCGCCCGTGGCGCCTGCCCCAATCCCGTAGGAAGGAGGCGAGGCGCGGGGGTGGTGGCTGAAGTGGCTTTCTCTCATTTTATCTCTCACAAAAGAAAGCCACGACCGCAATGTTGCCATGGCTATGTTCTCGCACTGAGAACATGAACCATTCATAAAACTGCATGTGATCGCAGCCCAGGCACGCGAGGCAGCTTTTATCACCGTGAGAGGTGAGGAAAAATCACCGCATCCAGAAATTACACAGGGGCGGAATGGCATCTTTAAAAAGACGCGTCCTGAAAAGGACTTTCAACGCCGCTGTGTATTGCTCTTTTAAAAGAAATATCACTCTTTTAATATGCTCTTGCACTGTCGAAGAGCCCAGGGGCAGATTACACTGCCGTGCAAGGAAGGAGAAAGCCGCTGTAGTGCACCGTAGATCCAACAGCAGAGAACGTCAGAGGAACAGGAATGGGTGTGTGACTCGCAGCTCGCTGCAGTACAACCATCAGCTCCGAAGAAAATTTTTGAATGAATTCGACGTATTTCCCCGCCTTTATACCCGTATGTCCGGGGCGGGGTATGCAAATACTGTCTGCCAAGTTCTCATTGGCCTTTTTTCATAGAACAGAGGCATATTCAGCGCTCGAGAGAGCCCTAGTGTCACTTCTTCGACACAATGTCGAAGTGAGCGACAGACGGGGAATGCTAATTTAGGACACTAAATAAACAGTTGGCAGTGACTATGGCTGCTGTGTGCTATTTACCTAGTGACTAAAAAGGACTATAGTTTGGCTTGTTTTGAGTTGTTGTTGCAAGTAAACTTAAGTTTCAAACGTCAGTTTAAACTTAGACTAATTATGTTAGCTAGCTAGTTATTAATTTATAGAAACAACACTTCTGCATTCATAAATTTAGAGATAACTCCAGTTTAGCTACCAACTCTGCCTAGTGACCAACTCTCTGCTCATTCTGAGACCTTTTTGTCTAAAGCCGTTTCGTCTGAGGCCATTTTGCCTGACGTTGGATTATGCGATTCCATAGACTTACTTGACAGAGGTTTTCCTGATGTGTAATGTGTAATATAGAAGAATGCAAATGTGAAAGAAAGTTTTCTCCGGTTTTGTTATTTGCATATAGTGTATGCCTTTTATACCTTAAAACATACTGAGAATGTTCATGTTAAGTATGTTGAAGATACTTAAATATTTTTATAAAGATTAATATCTCTACATGTTTACCTTTCCTAGTACTTGTTGCAGTGTATGAATAGTGGGTTAAGCAAGGGAGGTTTGTATAGTAAATTGTGTTTCACACTTCTTGCACACAGCAGGCTTTCAAGAAAGAAAAAAAAGTGATACGAGTAATGTGCCCCAGAAGAGCTTTATGTCGCAACACCTCTGACTATATGCAATATTACATAACCAGCTATCTACTTACCATCTTTTTGTATTAGTTTGCATTAAGGCAGACATGATATTACCCTTTATTCATATTGGGCGTATATTCATACACGTAACAACAGAATTAAAATTGTATTTAATTTTTTATGAACCAAACCTCCCTGTACTCCATAAATTTACAAAGAATGATCAGAACTTTTTAAAAAATCTTCTTACAGTTGTGCATTCTTCTGTTCATCACAATGCAATAAGCATTTATCATATTTCTTATCCACAATTACGTTTTTGAAACAGTGAATGAAACCTAAAACGAATACAGCCCATAACTTAACACATTAAACTTGACAGTCTTGTGTTTATCTCGAGTGTGTACATCGATCTGACCACTGGCAAAAAAATATTATATATATATATATATATATTCATACATTAACAGGCCTACATCATTGATAAAAGTGAATCCCTACTAACTTGTAACAGAGGGACTTTGATAGAAAGCAACACCACGCAGTTGGATTTTGCAGGATGACGTCTGAACGAGTGACGTTTCTTCCTCCAATCAGAGCGCGCGGCGGACGAATTCGAACCCCCAACGTCCTCAACGGGAAATACGCCATTGAAGTCGTACATATAAAACATTTTTACGCGTTATCCGTTCTAAATACGCGTTTTATTCATCTGGTGGTAGTGGAAAAATATCTTGGTTGGAAATACGCCATATTTTGGTGCCGCTCAGAGGTAAAATGGAAATCAACCTTAACGCTTAATCAGCTGATAGACTTTACATTGAACGTGTTGTGCTTTTGTTTTTAAACTGGATGTTTCACTGTTCCTGTGCAGCTCAGACATGGTTCGGGAGCGGGTGGCGCAGAGGAAATCTTTCCAGCAAAGTCTGGACGACATCAAGGACAAGATGAAGGAGAAAAGAAACAAGCGTCTCGCCAGCGCTTTAACTGCGAATCGCGGCCTGTTAAAGATGAAGATCAAAAACACTGGTATATTTTGGTCAAATTGGTTCGCATGTATATTTTGGTCAAAATATACATGCGAACTCATTGCACTCAAGTTCATTTTAAAGCATTGCTCTGTTGTCATGCTGTACAATTAATTTATGGCAACTAAATTTGGAAACATTTAAAAATACATTTTCTGCATCAAACTGGGATTTGTTGGGATTCACTACGCATGTTTAGAGCAATTTCAGAATGTATTTTGTATGTAGATTGCTGGTGTGTTGGATGGCAATGTCAGTACCAATGCTAGCTTTATGGAGATTATGTGTTACAGTTCTTAACTTACTCTCCACAGCTACAATGCAGCCATTTGTGCTGAAGAGTGTCCAGGTGAACAACAAAGCTCTTGCATTAGCCCTGCAGACAGAGAGGGAGAAGGTATGGCAGGCACAGGGAGTCATTCTGCAGTTAAAAAAAGAGAGACAAGCGCTTATCTTCCACCTGTTGATGCTGAAGAGGACACTGAGAGATCAGGGTTCTGTGGAAAGCGCTCAGGTGAGAAGTAACATGAGGAGCCACACTGAACCTGTTTTAATTGGAGTAAAGTCACTAGTTGAAATCTTAACTTTATTTAAGTTTACATTTTCTTTTTATTGGGAAAGCAAGTAAAATGTCCATTTTAAGTATTTGTGGCTCTGCTGCTTTCATTTACTTTTTGCTTCCTGTGTAATAGATTTCTCCTCCTGTGGAGACAAGTCCGCCTTGCCCCATCAGTCCGAGGTAAGCGAGAAACAGTAGCTCTGAGCATTTTTAATAAAGCACATGATGATGATGATGTGTTGTTCGGCCAATATTTTATTTGCATTTTAAGCTACACGTGCATTTTGTACTTTAACTGTCCCGCCCCTAACACCTACCCTGCATTTTTCATACATAAAATATTTAAACAAAAGATAATCACACCAGCATGTCAAACATGTTTTAAAAAAATTAATAAGAGGGGTACACGCAAAACAAAAGGTTAAATTATGTTTGTGTTTATAGAGTCCCACAGACAATCTGCCTGGGTATCACCATGGTATTGTGAAGTAAAATAATAGTAACCACAACTATAATAAAACAACCATGGATACTATATTAACACCATTTTGATGCAATAAGACAATGGTTAATTGCATTAAAACTATGGCTTCTGCAAAAAAACATGGTTACTACAAAATTACTATAGTAAAACCATGGTTAATTTTACCCAGATCAAATCTTTCTCCTAACTCTTTGACTTTCATAGTGACCAAATCACAGCGAGGCTATCAAACTTTTTATTTATTATTAAGTAGTATTAAAGAAAATATTAAGCGTGGAGACAGGAAACAGAATGGGCAAAAGGGGAAATCGAACCTGAGTCCATCCAATTGAAAAAAGTTAATCCACACAGTCTTTACACCTACACCATTACAGTGACATTGAGGGCAGTGTCTTTATTTCAGTGTTTCCAACATAATATTTGAGTGCAGTGTGGCAGTCACTCTGAATTTTGAATAAATGATACACTGATGCAAGGCCAGTGGTGGCTCAGCAGTTAAGGCTCTGAGTTACTGACCAAAAGGTTGGGGGTTCAAGGCCCTATCTGCTCCAAGGGCGCTGTTTCATGGCTGACCCTGCGATCTGACCCCAGCTTATTTGGGATATGCGAAAACAACTGCATTTCATTGGCTCTGTACCTGTACTCTGCACAATGACAATAAAGTTTAATCTTAATATACGTGTCTTTGATTGGTAATAATGCTCAATCACCACTGCAAAAACACAAGTTACAACAATAGAAAATTAATTATAATTTTTTCGCCGCAACATGAGCAGACCTACATGGATTGCTATAATTGACCATTTTCAAGATTAATTAATTATGGCTGGCAACTGTAATTGTAATCTTGATTATTTGTTCGATTAATAATGTAGCACTAAGTTAAATTCACAAATTTCATTTTAGCTAGTTAAGAACTTTTTTTGACTACCAGGGCAAAGAGTGAATACCTAGCAGAGGATGCCAAACCCACAAATTTTAGGTAGATGTTTCAGACTAAAATATGAGATTAGAGAGCTTCATTTTGACCAAAACGGATTAAAAGAAATGCATTGCGAATTTTGTTTCACTTGATGATCATAATGTTACTGTCATTGTAATGCAGGCCTGTACATGTTGTAGAGACTCACCCAGCAGAGCCCCTCAAAGAGCCAACTGCAAGCACTGGTGAGCATCCTTGCCTAGCTTTTACCTTAAATGCGTTTGAAACCTGTCTTTTAAATGCTAAATTTTGGGCTGTGAGAATGAAGATTGTAAACAGCCTATTTGTTTGTGGTTTTACTCTGTTTGCAGAATCTGTGTCTGGTTGCCGTGGTGACAGACAGGTTTCATTGCCCCCTACAGTAGGAACAAGACGAAAGAGATGCTCTGAGAAAGTGCGGAGACAGAGCTCATGTTTTGAATCCGTAGGGAAATGTGTTACTGATGTAATGGAACCCTCTTTCCCTGAGGAAAAAAGAGAAGAGACTGTCAATAATAGACAAAGAGTGGTGCTTAGCACTGAATTGGAGGACATTTGTAACAAAGTGGATGTTGTTGGACAGAAAACATGGCCGAATTTGAATATGTGTGTGCCTGACAGTCTTGACACAGAGTTAGAGATTTCTGAGTTTTCAGCTATCCAGCACTCAACGCCTGAGCCCCCTAAATGGACCACCAGACAACCCAAGAAAAAAACAACCCAAGCAGCCCCTCGGCCCAAACCAGACAGAGGATGCAAACCAGACCGAGCCCCATTGAAGAAGCCATGGGAAAACTCCAAACCGCGAGCTCGCTCGAAAAGCCGAGACCGCTCGCAGAGTCGAGCTCGAATGGGTCCACTGCCTGCTGATCGGCTTAACTCCTCGCTGGGTGGCAATGACACCTTTGACTTTGACTGTGAAGAGGCAGTCCATCTAACGCCTTTCAAAGCAGGGAACAAAGCTGTGGAGAAACCATCACATGATGCTCCGATTAAAGAGGTCACACCCAATCCTGATGCTGTGGAGACCAACAACAGTTCCTCAGAAGATGAGCTAGATGCAGATGACAGCCCTTATGTACCAAAAAGGAAATCCAGGAGAGCTTGTAGTCCACCACCTAGACGAGCTCGCTCCAAAAGACGGTCTAATCAAGAGGCCAGAAAGAACAGAGTGAGAGGAAATACTGCCCTTAAGCAGCAACATGTTGAAATGGTGCACACAGGTAAACATGCATAGCTTTTATTTAACATTGGTGACTTTTATGTAACCTTTAGGATGGTTTTAATTATTTAAATGTTTTAAAGAAGAAAATAAGACTGAAAAAAAAGATACTGGCCCACATCTCCCTGATACTCTTGATTCAGGCCCTCCAGAGTCACTTGTCTGTGCTACTCCTGAGAATTTTAGCCACTCAGAGCCAACCCAAGAGATCTATCTAGGTAACCCTGTTGTCCAGAGAATGTACTATATTCTATAATGCAGATGTTAATAATTAAAAATGGGTTGGGGATTCTTGCATCTGTAGAGCTGTTTCTATTCTTAAAACCCCCAAAGATAATTTTTGAGCCATGGTTTCCCTTGGGAATATCGTGTTTTAATAAAAAAAAATATATATATTTGAGTAAATGAACGTCTGTGGTAAATGTTATTTTAGGAGACGTTCCCATTTTGTTTTACAACATAAATTGCATATTCATAACTGGTATGTGAATTTTTGAAGTTGTTGTGTTCTTTAAAAATGTAAATTGCTACCAAGTAGTTACATAAAGACTACAATGTGAAGCCCGTAAACTCGCACTCACCAAATTAATAGGATAACAATTGTAGTCCTTTAACTCATACATTGGAAAGCACAATCCTAAAAATAAATTTGAAATTAATGTAGGAACTTATGTTGAAGCAGACTTTTGGTTGGCCTACAAATTGATGCAAAGACCAAACCACTTTCAGTTGTGTCAATTACTCAGTTGAGCATTGTTTAACAATGGACATATTTTCCCATAGCTCCACCTTCCACAGTGGCAGTAGAGTATCCCACCCCAGTTACCCCTGGTGGAGAGGCGGAACTTATGATTGACTGCCCAATATTTGAATTTCCAAAGTGTCCCAGCAACTCATCTGATCAGGAGAATAAAATGCCTTTGGTGATGAATAGTGGTAGGAGAAAATGTCATTATTTCTTATTTTTTGAATCTGTTTTTCTGTGTAAAGTCTCACTAATTTGTATCTTCTCACATCATGTTTGAGCTGTCTCACCAATCTGCTGCTGTTTATTTCACAACATTCTCACCATTTCTAGAAGCGTTACACAGAAAACAGTCATATACTGTATTTGTCACACACTTGCAATGCTTATGTTTCTGCAGGTGGGCTGGTTGTTTGCTCCTTTCTGGGCTTGGGTTTGAGTGATGTGACAAATCTCCCCCCTGCAGCCTATCAGAAGCCCTTGTCTACTCGAGTCACACCTCAATCCTCTACTCGCAAGCGGCGCTGCACAAGCACCATCAACTACAAGGAGCCATCAATCACTTCGTAAGTTCTTCCAATACTGATAAAAAAATATTTAAAATGTGTTAAAATGAGTTTGCCCAAGATGAAAATTTTGTAATTTACAACATGAGGGTGAGTAAATGATGACATTTAAAATTTTGGGTGAAATATCTTTATATGTGCTTTAAATGAATTGGAACACATTGTTGTTGTTTTTAATAATCTATTTATTGTAGCTCTTAAAGCTGATATTGCACATTGGAGTTTATTAATGTTCTTTGATCTACTCATGAACTTGCTCTCCCCTCCCCCCAGAAAACTTAGACGGGGTGACAAATTCACAGACACACGTTTCCTGCGGTCTCCTATCTTCAAGCAGAAACCGACATCCCGTCGGAGTTCAATTCAAAAGATGGAAAAATATAATGAGTCTTTTGTTGGCTGTCGTTAATAGCTCATACTTTGTAAAATAATTTCTGGCCAGCTTCATAGAATACCAAGTGACATCTCTCTTAAGCATTGCATTGTGTTTTTTTTAAATGGCTGTTACATTATTGTTGTTCTTGTTTCATCTCATGATTTAAAATTGGGAAAATTATTATTTTAATTGTCCCAAGAACTCTTGATTTTAGTTTTGAAAAATATCAGCAATCTTACTGTAAATAGGAGCCCAGATATACAAAAGGAATTGAAAAGCATCTGATTGTACTATGCATATGTGATTAGCTATTTTTCTTTTTCAATGCAGCATAGATTGCAACTCTTTAGAAAGTAAGAAATGTAAAGGTTTATTGAAATGTGTCCAATTCTCAATGTTGCTTTTTTAATGGACAAACTTTTGAATTTTTACTAAATGTTGAATTTGAAGACTAGTTCAGATAATGTCATAGAAGTCATCTAAATGGGGGCATTCCACACAGGATTTCATTATTTTCATGAAATACCAACATGGAATATTTGTACTTCAAAAATGTCACAGCAGGACCTTTTGAAATGTATAACTGAAGGCAAAAGATGATTTTTAACATTTTAAGAATTGATGTTATGTTAATTGTCATGCTACGCGTCAACTACCCACATACATATAATAATACACAAATTCCGTCTTGTGCAATTTATTTTACATAACCTTTTTATATGCATTAAGAAACTGGTGTAAAAATGTGTGCACCATTTAGATGTTCATTTAAAATTCCAAGTGCAAAACCACCTGCCTGTGGGTGCACAATATAATACACATTAACAACAAAGACAGAGCTATAAGTCAAACATGTTTATTGAAGATAGTTTATGCTTTCTTTTGTGCTGTAGCAGCTTTCTGGAGCTTTTTCATCTCGTGTTTGATAATCTTGTTCCTCTGCAAAGAGTTAAAACAAAGAGATTAGTTTGTGCAACCTCTTATAAAGCATTATACACCATAAAATATATTTTCATTGCTTTCCAACCAAACTTACCATTCTCTTGGCCTTCATCACCTTGTAGCGATCAAAGTCAGACATTGTGGCCCTCTGTTAAGAAAGTATGAGATTTAACATGGTTGGAAAATATTAAGCAGGTAATGAACATGTTAAACTCCCTGTGATCCAGCCAACTAGAAACTTTAATCAAGATTAGCTAGATGAACAGAACTAACTCGATCACATATCACTAGCACCATATTTTCCACCAGGTTACAAAGACATCACACAAAAGCTAATTTAGTGAAAGCATTAAGGAAAAAAAACTTTAAAATCACCATGAGCCAAATACATTTACAAATGAGTAGCAAAATGTAACAACTGCTTTGTATAACAGTGTAGGAGGACTCATTGAGGGGTGACAACACATACCTTTTTTCTTGCCTCAATTTTCTTGGCCCAGCTGCTTTCAGCCCACTTTTGGTTTACCTCTGCCTTTTCCCAGGCACGTCTCACATACTTCTGACGGGCACTGAAGTCAACCAAAACAGAGAATGTGATGTGTGAAATACTATATGATGCAATTAAATAAAATCAACTTTGCAATTAAAATATTACAGTCTGGAAATTATTTAGACTTGCCCCATGGATTCTGCTTCAGTTAGAACAGCTAAATCAATTTTCAGCTCGGTGAACTAAAAAATGTCAAGGCCCATGAGCTCACCTGTGAGGTACTTTGATGACATAGTCAGTGAGCTGCAAACACTTGAATGGCATAGCCTGTCTCTTTACTCCAGTGCATGGGCCATCTACCAGTGCCTAAACAGTGACAAGAGCTGTTCAGTAACACTTCACAAATGTTCATTTCTATCGGTCAAATGTGATTTAGCACAACAACAAAAAAAATCCTAGTCTTTATGCTCGTTAGATCATTTTATTTCAAATGTAAAAAGACTGCACCAACATATTATACATTTGAAATCACAAACTTACTCTGTTTTGGTCAATGACATCAACAATTGCCACCAGCTTGCCCTCGTGCGGACCAAATGCAACGAAGGCAACGCGGCCGATTTCGACAAAGCGCTTAAACACCTGAGAAAAGAACATTTAGAAAGAAAAATACAAATTAAATTGATGCGCTGTCAGTTCAAGAGCCTTTCAAATAACATACCACAGGACACCAACTAGCATTCTATTTCTCGTAAAAACGAATAATTGGTAACGCACATTTAACCCACTTTCAGTCAAATTTAGTTTGTTTCTCCAATTCCATACAGGTTAGACTTAATTTCCACAGTATAACGTCCGCGCTGAGTGATCAGCCGCACTCATAAGAACAAGACTCAATGCAGCACAACAACGACGCAGTATGACGGATTAATAGAGGATACATTACTTAAGAACGATTTAGGTAGTAATGAAGTGTAAAACACGAGTCTAAGGTCTGTCCGACCGTAAAATGTCAGTAACTCCGGCCTAACTCGCTCAACCACGTTGTTTCGAGACGTGCTTGACCCTTCTTTCCTCAACCGATTGCGCCAAATGTCTCATTTATACTTTATAAACACTACATATGGGGTGTTTAGACATTGCAACAAGTATTTGATGCATTCTCTGTGGGACGCGCAAAGGAAAAAGACTATATTTAGTCAATTTCAGACTTCGCGTAAGTGAGTTCACTTACCATGATGGCAGACCGTGGTAGAAAAAGGACTGTAGCACTTCCGCTCGGGAATGATGAGGCTTCCGTTTCAACACTGCGCACGCGCGGAGCGATGGAACGCATCCGGTAACATGTATATTGATTCAATACGTAAATATATAAAGTCTCACTAGACAAGTGTTTGTTTTACATTTCTGTTCATTTTAGTGATCATTCAAGACCAAGCATGTGCTTTGACAATGCCACGGCTTGTAATTTTAGGTAAGAACAACAACAACAAAAAATAATAATAAAGGGGAAATTGGTTGTATTTGGGAAAATCTACAGATCTTTCCAATAATTACATACCTGATGTAACTTCTGTCAGGCACATTATTAAAAAGTATCATAAGCTTTCTTTTTCAATGCTTGAATGGCACAGATCATTTGTGTTAAACGCAGTTCACCGTGTGACCGCTGGGTGGCCCTTGAAAGCACACGGCAGATGGAACAGATGTGCGCTGTTACACATAAATACAAACTTTACAGCAAACGTGGCACTTTTGTTCTACTTCATATTGATGAGTCGGCTCGTTGGTCTAGGGGTATGATTCTCGCTTAGGGTGCGAGAGGTCCCGGGTTCAAATCCCGGACGAGCCCGTCATTACTTTTTGGATGTTGAAATTGTCATCACTTTATCACTATATAATTGAAAAAATCTTAAACTCAGATATGAATATATAGCCTGTATATTATTTAATGGGTTTGTAAGTCCCTTTAAAAAAAATGTATGGAAACAATATATATATATATATACAGTGAGGAAAATAATTATTTGAACACCCTGCTATTTTGCAAGTTCTCCCACTTAGAAATCATGGAGGGATCTGAAATTGTCATCGTAGGTGCATGTCCACTGTGAGAGACATAATCTTAAAAAAAAAAAATCCAGAAATCACAATATATGATTTTTTAACTATTTATTTGTATGATACAGCTGCAAATAAGTATTCGAACACCTGAGAAAATCAATGTTAATATTTGGTACAGTAGCCTTTGTTTGCAATTACAGAGGTCAAACGTTTCCTGTAGTTTTTCACCAGGTTTGCACACACTGCAGGAGGGATTTTGGCCCACTCCTCCACACAGATCTTCTCTAGATCAGTCAGGTTTCTGGGCTGTCACTGAGAAACACGGAGTTTGAGCTCCCTCCAAAGATTCTCTATTGGGTTTAGGTCTGGAGACTGGCTAGGCCACGCCAGAACCTTGATATGCTTCTTACAGAGCCACTCCTTGGTTATCCTGGCTGTGTGCTTCGGGTCATTGTCATGTTGGAAGACCCAGCCTCGACCCATCTTCAATGCTCTAACTGAGGGAAGGAGGTTGTTCCCCAAAATCTCGCAATACATGGCCCCGGTCATCCTCTCCTTAATACAGTGAAGTTGCCCTGTCCCATGTGCAGAAAAACACCCCCAAAGCATGATGCTACCACCCCCATGCTTCACAGTAGGGATGGTGTTCTTGGGATGGTACTCATCATTCTTCTTCCTCCAAACACGGTTAGTGGAATTATGACCAAAAAGTTCTATTTTGGTCTCATCTGACCACATGACTTTCTCCCATGACTCCTCTGGATCATCCAAATGGTCATTGGCAAACTTAAGACGGGACTTGACATGTGCTGGTTTAAGCAGGGGAACGTTCCGTGCCATGCATGATTTCAAACCATGACGTCTTAGTGTATTACCAACAGTAACCTTGGAAACGGTGGTCCCAGCTCTTTTCAGGTCATTGACCAGCTCCTCCCGTGTAGTTCTGGGCTGATTTCTCACCTTTCTTAGGATCATTGAGACCCCACGAGGTGAGATCTTGCATGGAGCCCCAGTCCGAGGGAGATTGACAGTCATGTTTAGCTTCTTCCATTTTCTAATGATTGCTCCAACAGTGGACCTTTTTCACCAAGCTGCTTGCCAATTTCCCCGTAGCCCTTTCCAGCCTTGTGGAGGTTTACAATTTTGTCTCTAGTGTCTTTGGACAGCTCTTTGGTCTTGGCCATGTTAGTAGTTGGATTCTTACTGATTGTATGGGGTGGACAGGTGTCTTTATGCAGCTAACGACCTCAAACAGGTGCATCTAATTTAGGATAATAAATGGAGTGGAGGTGGACATTTTAAAGGCAGACTAACAGGTCTTTGAGGGTCAGAATTCTAGCTGATAGACAGGTGTTCAAATATTTATTTGCAGCTGTATCATACAAATAAATAGTTAAAAAATCATATATTGTGATTTCTGGATTTTTTTTTTTAGATTATGTCTCTCACAGTGGAAAGGCACCTACGATGACTATTTCAGACCCCTCCATGATTTCCAAGTGGGAGAACTTGCAAAATAGCAGGGTGTTCAAATACTTATTTTCCTCACTGTATATATATTTTATTATTAAATATGTCAAATATTCAAACAATTTAAAAACAAACAGTACAAATAGAAATTAAAATCAAGAAATAAAAGAGCATCACAAACACGTGTCAAATTCATTTAACAGTGACAGTTTTTCTGTTTTTTTTTATGTTATAGACTTAAAAATAATAACAAAGGCTGTTTGGAAATTGGCAAAATTGGGTTTTAAATCTCTCGCTCTAATGAATATAATATTTATTAATAGCAAAAACAAATAAATTATAGGATACAGCGGGATAAAGGCACACCTTAAGGAAAACACCATTTTGTCTGGTCATAAAGTCTGTCAAGACTCAAGAAATACATTTATTTTTGTTGAATATTAAAGGAGAGCATAATTTAATTTGAATTTGTGTGGAAAGAAATAACAACAGAAGGTTGTTTTGAATACATTTGTTAACTTATGCAACTTAATGCAAATACTTTTGTGACGGCAAGATGCTTTTGTTGAGTAACAAATTAAGTTTATGCCTATTTAAAATAACCACTTCAGAAAAGGGTGCATAATTTCTCTTTTGTTCCAATCACATTTGACATTTCATTACATCTCAAGTATTCTATAAACAAATGTGACTCGATCAGTCAATGTGAACATTTTTCATAAATAATCTATTCCTTCCACTGTAACAGAGGGGCGTTTAGACAAAATACTATCCTTTCACTTATTGGACAGTTGTTGAATTTATATATATATATATATATATATATATATATATATATATATAATCACCTTAAACAAAATTGAAAAAATGTGCTAATTTTCAGGATATTCATTAGCTACATAAATTTGAAATATTCAAATTATATTGTGAAATATTACATCAATTGCCTCAAAATAAACCTTTAGACATTACACACAGTGATCTCATGGATCAGGGAAATGTTGCTGTGTATAGTGACAAACAGGACTTTGTGAATGTGCTGTGGTAGTTTTTGTTGCTACTTAGTGTTTTGGGAGAAAATCAAATCAAAGGAGCCTTTTTCCACATCGTACCCTCTATTTTTATTTTTGAAATGTCATGTTCATTTGAGTGAAGTATAACTGTTTATAATGAGGATCACTTTCAAACTCAGAAATTGTGACATCTCATGCCAAAACGAAAGTTCAATTGGCACACTGAAAAAAATAAATGGACAATAGTTTCTTTTTGACCATTAAAAAGAACAATTTTAATCTATATCCAGTTGAAAGCGTTCTAGTATTTTTTTCACATGATATATTCTGTGAGCAATTTTAGAAGGATACATCTTTAGTTTTATTTGTTACGAAGTAATGGTTAAAATCCCCAAATATTTTTCCACACAAATTAGGGAAACATGTCACACAAATTTCGAAGGAGGGATAGAAATATGAAGAAAAAAAGAGAACTTTGTCATTAACCACATCAATATAATCTTAAAACAAATATTTAGATATCTTACTATCTTCAGTACAGTGTTACACCATGTGCTTTGACCTCTGAACAGAGATTGTGTTATGAAAGAAACTGATTTCATGACAGTACAATATTATTTAACTGAAATATGACACTTAAAATTACAACATATTAATACTTGAACACTGACCCTCAAAAATCAATAACTGACCAACCCATAGAGCATACTTCTTCTTATTATTATAGCCACGCCCTAGCAACCATTTACAGCACCCTAGCAACAGTCCCCATACACTTCCATTCAAAATGGCTCAGATGGATATCTTCAGAACACAATATTATAGACACTTGGGGATTGGATCTTTTGAGTCAGGTTAGTAAGCAGCCAATAAGAATCACTCTGTTCATTGGCTAGCTACGCCCTAGCAACCATTTAGAGCACCCTAGCAACCATCTCTATTGATTTCAATTACAGTGTGATATCTTCGGCTCTTGAGTTGATTTGTTTGAATTGGGTGAGTAATCAAGTATCATCATGGGAACTACTTAGCCATGCCCTAGAAAGCATTTAGAGCACCCTAACAACCAAACACCATTGACATCCATTCGAAATCACTAAGATGTGTATCTCAGGATCAGAATGTCGTAGAGACTTCCAGGTTGACTTATTTCACTCAGGATGGAAAGTAGCCTTGATAAGTATCACCCTGGTAACTGCCTAGCAACCAGATGGGGTTACTCTAGCAACCAAGTAACAAATCACATATCTCAAAATCAAAATCAAATCAAATCACTTTATTGTCACACTACTGTGTACACGAGTGCAACAGTAGGTGAAAGTCTTGTGTGCAGTTCCGAGCAACATTGCAGTAATGACAGTGACGAGACATAAACCACTTTACAATAAAAAACATATTTACACAATACAATTTACATAACAAATGTACACAATACTTACACAACAATTTACATATCAAATGTACACAATACACACAATGTAGAATACACATACACTAGATAAGGGTATAAATATATATATACACTAACTGAATTGGGAGCGAGAATATATTTGACGGAATGAAGATTAATAAAGTGCAGTGCTGATTGTAGATCGTGAGAGATCATGTGTTCAAAAGTCTTATTGCTTGTGGGAAGAAGCTGTCATGTAGTCGGGTGGTGCGGGTCCTGATGCTGCGATACCGCCTGCCTGATGGAAGCAGTGAGAGCAGCCCATGACTCGGGTGGCTGGAGTCTCTGATAATCCTCCGAGCTTTTTTCACACACCGTCTGTTATATATATCCTGGAGGGAGGGAAGCTCACCTCCGATGATGTTTCTGGCAGTTCGCACCACCCTTTGCAGGTCTTTGCGGTTGTGGGCGGTGCTATTGCCGTACAAGGCGGTGATGCAGCCAGTCAGGATGCTCTCTACAGTGCTGGTGTAGAACCGTGTGAGGATGTGTTGGTTCATTCCAAACTTCCTCAGCCGTCTCAGGAAGAAGAGGCGCTGGTGAGCCTTCTTCACAACGGCCTCAGTGTGGACGGACCATGTGAGTTCCTCAGTAATGTGGACACCGAGGAACTTGAAGCTGCTGACTCTCTCCACCGGTGCTCCATTAATGGTGATGGGGCTGTGTTCTCTGTCTTTCTTCCTGAAGTCCACCACAAGCTCCTTGGTTTTACTGACGTTGAGGGAGAGGTTGTGCTCCTGACACCAGCGTGTCAGAGTGTGCACCTCCTCTCTGTAGGCTGTTTCATCATTGTCAGTGATCAGACCTACAACCGTTGTATCGTCAGCAAACTTAATGATGGCATTGGAGCTATGTGTCGCCACACAGTCATGTGTGTAAAGGGAATACAGGAGTGGGCTGAGAACACAGCCCTGCGGGGCTCCAGTGTTGAAGGTCAGTGATGAGGAGATGTTGCTGCCCATTCTAACCACCTGACGTCTGCCTGACAGGAAATCCAGGATCCAGCTGCACAGCGAGCTGTTTAAGCCCAGAGCCTGGAGTTTCACATCAAGCTTGGAGGGCACTATGGTGTTAAATGCTGAACTGTAGTCTACAAACAGCATTCTCACATACGTGTTCCTTTTTTCCAGGTGGGAGAGAGCAGTGTGTATTGTAGATGCAATGGCATCATCAGTGGAGCGGTTGTTACGGTAGGCAAACTGCAATGGGTCCAAAGAGGTGGGCAGAACAGAGCAGATTTGATCTCTGATCAACCTCTCAAAGCATTTGCTGATGATGGGGGTGAGGGCAACAGGACGCCAGTCATTTAAGCAAGTGATTTTTGATTGCTTCGGTGCAGGCACAATGGTTGATGTTTTGAAGCATGTGGGGACTACAGACAGGGAGAGGGACAGGTTGAAAATGTCCGTAAAAACACCAGCCAGTTGGTTCGCGCATGCTCTGATGACGCGGCCCGGAATGCCGTCTGGACCCGCGGCTTTGTGGATATTCACCCGTCGAAAGGATCGGGTTACATCCGCAACAGAGACGGAGAGTGAACCAACCTCTGTAGTATCGGCCGCGAGTGCTCTCTCCGCGAGGGCGGTGTTGTTGTTGTCCTCGAAACGAGCATAAAAAGTATTAAGCTCGTCTGGGAGAGAGGCTCGTCCGAGAGTTTTTATTCCGTTTATAGTCCGTGATGGTGTTAATTCCCTGCCACATACTTCTGGAGTCAGTGGTGTTGAACTGTCCTTCAATTTTGTGCCTGTACTTGCGTTTGGCTGTACTGATGGAGTTACGGAGGGCATAACTGGCTTGTTTACGCTCCTTTGCGTTCCCGGAATTAAAAGCGGTGGTCCGCGCAGTAAGTGCCGCGCGAACATCGCCGTTAACCCAGGGTTTCTGGTTGGGGTAGATCCGTATAGTTTTTGTCGGAACAACGTCCTCTACGCACTTCCTGATGAAACACGTTACGCTATCAGCGTAAACCTCGATGTTGTCATTGGAGGCAGACCGGAACATCTCCCAGTCCGCGTGATCAAAACAGTCCTGTAGCATAGAGTCTGATTGGTCCGACCAGCACTGGATCGTTCTGAGGGCGGGTGCTTCTCGTTTCAGTTTCTGCCTGTAAGCGGGCAGAAGTAGAACGGAGGAGTGGTCGGCTTTGCCAAATGGTGGGCGGGGGAGGGATTTGTAGCCATCCCGGAAAGGAGAATAGCAATGATCCAAAACCCGGTCCCCTCGTGTGTTGAAGCTGATATGTTGGTGGTATTTTGGTGCTATTGTTTTAAAGTTGGCTTTGTTGAAATCCCCGGCAACAATGAACGCGGCCTCAGGGTGCGCGGTTTCCTGCTGACTTATACTCCCATACAGTTCCCTGAGTGCCCGGTCTGTGTCGGCTTGTGGGGGGATGTACACAGCAGTGATAATGACCGCTGTGAATTCCCTCGGTAGCCAGAATGGTCGACACAGAAGCATGAGATATTCCAGATCAGGAGAGCAGAAAGACCTGATAAAATGTACATTCCTCTGATCACACCATGATTTGTTGATCATAAAACATATCATAAAACATACACCTCCACCTCTGCTTTTACCTGAGAGGTCTTTCGCTCTGTCCAATCGGTGCACGGAGAAACCCGTGGGTTCGATGGCCGAGTCTGGAATCTCCGCGGACAACCAGGTTTCCGTAAGACAGATAACGCAGCATTCTCTCGTCTCTCGTTGGAAGGAGATCCGCGCTCTCAGCTCGCAGAGCTTGTTGTCCAGAGACTGAACATTTGCCAGTAGTATACTGGGTAGCGGGGGGCGATTTGCGCAACGTCTTAATCTGATGAGAATGCCGGCTCTTTTTCCTCTTTTCCTTCTGCGTTTCCGCGGCCGGGCAGCCCAAACAAAGGGCTCCGCTGGCGTGTTTGTAAACCGCGGGTCGGCATTGAGGAATGTGAAGTCCGGTTTTCGGTGTGTGATTGCCGAACCAATGTCCAAAAGCGTTTGTCTGTCATACACAATAAGGCAGACAACATCCAAGACAAAAAAACACAAAACTGTAAACAAAACAAACAATAAACTGCAGTGTTTTGACGGAGCTCGCGCCATCTTGAGTCTCTGCACTAGAAAATCGTAGAAATTTCCGGGTTGACTTTTTTTTACTCAGGATATCAAGGAGCCTTTTGAGTATCACCTTGGGAACTGCCTAGCAACCATGTGGGGCTACCATAGCAACCGAGCAACAAATCACATATCTCTGCACCAGAAAATCATAGAGACTTCTGGGTTGACTTAATTCACTCTGGAAGGAAAGTAGCCTTGATAAGTATCACCCTGGTAATTGCCTAGCAACCATATAACAAATCACATATCTCTGCTCCAGAAAATCGTAGAAACTTCCGGGTTGACTTTTTTCACTCAGGATATCAAGGAGCCTTTTGAGTATCACCTTGGGAACTGCCTAGCAACCAGGTGGGGTTACCATAGCAACAAGTAGCAAATCACATATCTCTGCATTAGAAATCGTAGAGACTTCCGTGTTGACTTATTTTATTCAGGATGGCAAGGAGTCTTGAAAAGTATCACCCTGGTAACTGCCTAGCAACCAGGTAGGGTTACCCTAGCAACCAAGTAACAAATCACATATCTCTGCAACAGAATATCCTACCGTCATGGGGGTGACCTCTTTGAGCTTTGGGCAGCAGGTGGGATATTGTGGTAAGAAATTTTGCCACGGCAAGCACCACTCACATTTTCTTCAGGAAATGTATCTATCTAGTTATTACTTATTACTTATACTATTACAAGGCTACTATTCTTGTGACTAGCCTATTGTAAAATAGCAATGAACAAATACTTCCTTAAAATATCCTTCAAATAGTGCTTTCAGAAGTAAACAAAATCTTTCTTCATTTTCATTTATTTGTTTATGTGATGAAGAACAAACAATAACATAAAGAAGAAGTAAGAGTACTTTTTAAGTAATTTGACTTGGCAGTCCCCAAGAGTGGGTGAAAGGTGCATCTTTGGCCCTTGGGAAACTTCTTTGACCACATCCCTCTTTGCACTGTTTATGTGTCAGTCCACTTTCTTGCAAAATAATATTCCAGTGATGACAGCCCAGAGGAGTGATGAGAACGGATCGAGAGGATCTTGTATTTTCAACAAGGAGGTAAGCTTGTTCATTTAGAGTATCTCTATGTTTATATGAAATAGAGAGAAACAGTTATACAAAAATGTTTGTTCAGGCAAGTAGAATAAGCAGTAGTAGTCAGTGTGATATTAAAATTTGACTTCACAGTACAAGTTATACAATTATGGCTTACATAATATCTCCTCAAAGATGCTTTGATGGTACCTATATTTTGTGCATTTAATGGCAATATGTTTCCTAAATTCTGAAAAAAAAAAAAAAAAATCTGCTTATAAAGTCATTATATCTCCTTGTCATATGTGAACCTGTTAATTCTGCATTATAGATTATGGTGGATCTCCAGTTGGCTGCCCTCCTGGTGCCCAACCTCTATCTCTCAGCTTGAAAAAGCAGAAAACAGAATCCTAAAACGTAAGTATGTGATGGTGTAGTTCTAAAAAGATTCTGATTTCCATTCTACTTGATATCTCAATTCATTTTTCAGCCATCAATGTCAAGTTTACACAAGGACATGTTCCCATATCTAATGGCAACTACATCTGGACTCTCGGCTTTAATGAAACAAAGAGCTCATCCTACCTTTCAGGTCTCCCAGCCTCTGGGGTTGGAGACCTGCAGCAGGTCCCACTAGTGCTCCTGCATGGTTTTGGTGGTGGAGTGGGTCTCTGGGTTAAAAACCTACCTGCCCTTACAAAGGGAGGAAGGCCTGTATACGCACTAGACCTACTGGGTTTTGGCCGCAGCAGTCGACCGATGTTTGGCAGTGATGCCAGTGAAGCAGAGGAGCAGTTCGTACAATCATTGGAGGACTGGAGACAGGCAGAAGGTTTGGAACATATGATTCTCCTCGGCCATGATCTTGGAGGTTTTGTGTCCACTGCCTATGCCCTGAAATACCCTCACAGGTGAGTGTGTGTGTGTGTGTGTGTTTGGAATGGAAAATAGTATTTTAATAATATTGCTTCTAAGAAAAATTGCTTACTCAGTCAGGAATGTTTTTCAAGCTCTGCTATAAAAACATTTGAAAATGAATTTGTCACAGATTGAAGCACTTGGTGTTGGTGGAACCATGGGGTTTTTCAGCAAGACCGAATGCTCAGGAATCAGAGCGTTGGATTCCCATTTGGATTAAAGCCATTGGTGCTGCAATGAATCCTTTCAACCCTCTTGGTCCCCTTAGGCTGGCAGGGCCATTTGGTATTCACAGTCATATTTACACTCTGTAATACACAATCAAATGAACTAAGAGAAGTGTGCATTCACAAAAGTGTCTTAAGACATTGCCCATGGTATTGTTTGCTAATTTAAAGGTGCATTTTAGTAACTTTTTGTTTGTGTCATCTTGGACAGTGAACCCTAGTGGTGTGGATGCCGCATCATTCAAAATCAATAGTTTTCAGTTATAGATGCCATTGTTGAAATTCACTATTCTCATTCTGCCATGGTTAGTTTAATTCAAGAGTGACAGTGTCCAATAACAACACGGTTACTGAAATTAAGCAAGTAGAATTCAGCTGGTCATGTGATTAAAAAATGGCAGCCCCCACAAGGGTGCCCCTGCCCCATGTAGAACAACACAGCTTTTATAAGGTTACTGATATGACTAGAGTCCTCATGATTTTATACATATCTTTCAAAACTACAAATAATTTCTATAGGAGTGAAACTTTTAATGTGGAAAAAATTACTGAGTGGACCTTTAAATATTGTAATATACTTTAGAAAACAAAACCATTTCTTAAATTCCATACTCATGTCTGTTTCAGTCATGCTTTTGGGATTGCAGTTTCCAAGAAGTTTTCCCAAGTTCTTTATAAATGTATAAACAGTCAACAAATGAATCCAGCTAAAATAGTAAAGGAGTACCTAAATGCAAGCGTAAAAAGTAAAACATACCCAAACAGACATTACTGTATAATACCCAAAAATATATGATCTGTGTATTCTTACTGTACTTACTGACTTTTGCAGGTCCTTTGTTGCTACAGGCTTTGCGTTCAGATTTTAAGCAGAAATATGCTTCTCTATTTGAGGATGACACAGTGGCTGATTACATATACCATTTGAATGTGCAGATGCCCAGGTCAGCATATAGCCCTGCCTCTGGACAGCCTAAATTTAAGTGCTTGCTGACCTCACAGACACAAATTAAATGTTGTTAACAATTATGTGTTGTTATTGGGCAGTGGAGAGACAGCATTTAAAAACATGACAATCCCATATGGATGGCCCCAGAACCCCATGATGGAGCGTGTAGGGATGATCAGTACCTCTCTTCCTTTATCTTTTATCTACGGATCCCGTTCAAACATTGATGGCCAGTCAGGAAAAGCCATCCAAGAAATCAGAACAAACTCACATACAGAAATCATTGTGAGTTTTATTTATATGATTTTGCTGTTTTTTTTTTCCTTTCTTTAAAATGCTCTATATTCACCCTTTTCTTCTCATTTCCCCCTAGGCCATTCAGGGTGCAGGTCATTACGTATTTGCGGACCAATCAGATGACTTTAACCAGGCTGTGCTCAAGATATGTAACAACGTCAGAGACATCATCAATATGTAGAAGAAAAAAATGATTAACAAGATAGAGGAGAGGAAGAATTAAAGGGAACTTAATGACAGAGAGGAGTTAACTGAGGAATAACAAAGAGAACAAGAGAACGCTTGGGGGAGTGAGAACATGAGCTAGAGAACATGGAAACAAAGAAGGAAAAAATGTCAAAACATGTTTTTATACTTTTTGATAATTATTATTTACACTTAAAACAATATCTGTACTTTATGAACTCTGTTTTTCATTCTAAAGCTGAATTAATAAATAAAAGGAATATGTAGGTATTTATAGTAATAAATATATACAAAAACTGTAATTCAATAAAGGATCCAAGTTCTCTTCATTCCACTTGTAATATGTACCTAAATATAAATATATTAAATCTGGTGATCTGAATACAGTAACACTGTGAAGAACGAAATTGAGAAAAGCAGTTTTGCACATGAAATACGGGTGTATTTAATATGGATTTATACATCACTGAAGCAATGGTTTTAATGTTTCAACACATTGTTCCTGTCTTAAAATATGAACTTGACATTTAAAAATCAAGTTAATGGTAAAAAGCAATGCCCAGTCAGAAGTCCCTGCCTTCATCCAGACACATTCTCCTGTTAAACAGAGAAACAATGCATATTTTGTTTCAAAGTCATTTTAAAATAATGAAAGCAAACTAAGTAGTTTATTCTTCATGACAAAATGTATAAATAAGCTTACTTTAGTTGTTTAGGAAAGTGAATGGTGCTTGCCTGTGCAAATCTCGCTTACACAGTGTTATGCAATATATGTTATGCTATATAAGTGCAGTTATGCTATTGTGGGTAGATGCCAGGGCACTGTTGTGTGATAGCCAAGGTGTCCTGAATGGTTGTTAGTGTATTGCTGTGCTGTTGCTAGTGTGTTCCTGGAGGTTGCGTACTGGCCCAAGTTAAAAGAGGCCATCCATGTATTTCTCTAATTCTCTGTCCCTAGATATGAATAAGGTCACTCCCTCCCTGTAAGTCTACAGGATCTTTTGGGCTTAGAAAAGTAATAAACAGACCTCTTCTCAACAATATGCATGGTTTGAGATGTGATTCATATCCCTAGCACAAATTATGTGGGATGAGTTATGTCTTGCCTTAGTAAGCACCACTAATAAGTGCTCTTAAGCTAGTTAAAATAAACCACCACATTTTGGTGAACCTCAAACTCCATATGATGTTTTCACCAATTTACTAGATCTTACCCATATTGAGTCATTGGAAAACCAAACACCTCCACTTCACACAGACTCAGAATTCCTACTCTTGGGAGAACTACTGTCACATAACGTCCATCAATCAGAAAGCCACAGCCAAAGGACTTAGTCTCACCTGCTGTGATATTTGACACTGTAGCACATCTACAAGGGGAGAAATTAAATGAGAAATAAATTGATTAAAAAGAAATGAGATTTGTTTTTTTGTTTTTCCTCTACTCACATCCGGTTCTCCTTTCCATTGTTTTCCAGCGAGTTCCCAATACGGATTTCTACACCAGTCAAGTCTTCCCAACAGCAGTCACCACGACTTGTTAGAGCTACTGATGTGATTGCATATCTATGGTGAAGGTCAACCCTCCACCAAGGGAAATCCTCTCGTGCAGTTTGGCTGCAAGAGCCCTTCTCAAGTATTGAATTTTGGTTTCCATCAATAGCGTTTTGAGCTAAACTAAAGCCAGACCATTCCTTATGCAGGCTGGACTGTGTGGCTCTTCCTCTGAGGGCCAGATTACTCTGTGTCGATTTTTCTGAGAAAGATAAATAGATAGGTTTGATCTAGTAGAACAAGTAGAAGTTGTAATTTCAGAATGTATTCCCTTCTCGGACTCTCACCATGGAGATGAACAGACAGAAAATCTTCATCTGCCAATAAAATCAAAACAGCATTTTTTAGATAATACATGTGCACTGATGTACACATAAAGAGTATTCTCACACTTTCTCCACCTTACCTGCAAATACCTCCACCTCACACAGTGTTAGAATTTTTTGGTGTCCAGGCAGAAAAATGTTGACAAATTTCCCTTCTATAGGTTCAAACCTGAATGTCTTCATGTCATTTGGTGAAATTGAACGGACAATTGCTGCCCTGAATGTAAACGGAAAGACATACATTTAAAGTAAAACAAAACAGACAAAATATTCAGTGTTAAAAGTAATCAGGTTAATTCCTGAGACATTACTGAAATAAACCTAAATCAGAGGAGATGTATAAAAAGTATTAATTTACTTACAGTTTGTTGCTGTTGCCATTGTTTTCCAGGCTGTTTCCAATGTGAATCTGAGCTCCATTTATTCGTTCTGCACAACAGTCTCCACGATTTTTGATTGCAACTGAGGTAACATTGCGTACGTCAAGCAACTCAACTCTCCACCATGGATTTTTCTCAATTTTAGAGTGACTGCATGATGAATGCATGTAATTTGAATCTTTGCTGCCATCTACAGCATTCTGAGCCTTTCCCAATCTGTCATATGTGGAGGACTGCACAACACTGGCTTTCAAAGCAAGATTTTCTGTCCAAGATGAAAGTGCATAAATAAATACAGTAAGTGAAATAAACTGACGCTAACATACTTTGATCATTTCACATGCAGGTAAAAGCACCTGCATGAAATAATATTTTTTCATTTGATGATTTAGATATTTAACAGATTTTAAAACTGTTTTCAATTTTAACAATAATTTAAAAAATAAAAGTTAGAAAGATATGATAAGTAAATGATAATATTACAGCACAGGCAATTTGCAATCAGCTGCTTATAGCAAGAAAATTATAATTTTGGTAAATATTGTAGTTCAAGTCAAGAACATTTTATTTGTATAGCACCTGTCACAACACACATCGTTTCAAAGCAGCTTTACAGAAGATCAGGCATTTACAGAAGATAAAACAGTAATGTCTGTAATGTCGATGAATAATCATTGTGTAATTAGATAAAATATGATTGTTAATCATGTTTAAAAATAAGTAATTCATTAATAATAATTAATAATAATAGTTATAGTTCTACTTGTTCTAAATTAAGCTCACCTGTTTTAACCGAGAAACACAGCCCAGGCAGAAATGCAAGCAGTAAAATCAGAGTCATGGTTATCTCAGCTACAAGACTACAGAACATCTGTGTGTTTCAAGAACCTCCTCTCTTTTATATATTTGGAGAGACAGGATGTAAGTTGTTGTTAAAGAGAACCCCAGTTTAGGTCATTTACCTGAAACAAACCTCCCACTGTTTTTGCACATTGGTGGAGATGTTGGCCATATTATTATCTGTGTTTCAATGTTGTCTTAATTAAAACACCTATAATTACATCATTTCCAAATTTCTTATACTCTCAGCAACACAATTTTTGTCTTATATCACTCTGGCCTGAATGGGAGGATATGTTATTTTGCGTATTGTATGTGGTCAGTGGCTAATTGTCTTTGACCCGTGGCTGAAGTGTGTTTGCATAGCGTGGGTGAAGTACCTGTTTGTCCAGTGTTCTGTCAACCTTCCCTTACATTGGTAGTATACTACAAACAGTTTTAAATTAATATTAAAAATACTGTGTGTGGGTGTGTGTTAGATTACTCAAGGTCAGTAACATGTTCTAAATACTTTGGATTACTTCTTCAGCACTGGTGTATTCTTTCACCTGTTTTGACTATAAAAATACACGTTAAAAATACATTCTCTGAAAAAACTGAAAGATATCTCATGCAGTGTTGTTTCTAAAACAAAATTAATCTAATTGATCTTGTTTTAAGGATTTTTAGATATTTTTACAGGAAAACAATACAAAAAGTATTATCAAGAATATGATTTTTGCCCAAATATCAAAGGTCTTACTAGAAAAAAAGAAATAATGATCCAGTGTGAATTTTATTGATAAAATAATATGATAATGTCTGTTAACATGCATGTAAAATGGCTAGAAATAGCATTTTAGCTTAGCGTACATCTGACAATTTACACAAGTTTTATTTCTATTTCTTCTGCTCCAAACTTACTTCAAACTTAATTCTCTGTCTACTTGTATGAAAGTAACACATCATAAGAAAGTGTTTCACTGCTGTTCAAATGCACTTTGGATCGCATCATTTATATGTATAAATATTAAATGAAACAAATGACAATAAAATGCAATGAATTGCAAAGTAATCTCTTCAGTAATCTAAATACTTTTGAATGTAACTGTATTCTAATTACCAATGATTTAAATAGTAACTGTAGTGGAATAGTTACTTATATTTTGTATTTTAAATCTGTAACATGTATTCCGTTACTCCCCAACCCTGTATATGAATATTTATATACAGCTCTGGAAAAAAATTAAGAGACCACTGCAAAATTATCAGTTTCTCTGGATTTACTATTTATAGGGATGTTTTTGAGTAAAATGTAAATTTTTGTTTTATTCTATAAAGTACTGACAAAATGTCTCCCAAATTCCATACAAAAATATTGTAATTTAGAACATTTATTTGCAGAAAATGACAACTGGTCAAAGATGCTGTGTTTTCAGACCAAAAATATTGCAAAGAAAACAAGTTCATATTCATTTTTAAATGGCACATTACTCATGTTTTAAATTATGAAGAGTTCAGAAATCAATATTTGGTGGAATAACCCTGATTCTCAATCACAGCTTTCATGCATATTGGCATGCTCTCTACCAGTCTTTCACATTGCTGTTGGGTGATTTTTGTCACTCCTAGATCAAAATTTCAAGCAGCCCTGCTTTGTTTGATGGCTTGTGGTCATCTATCTTCCTCTAGATCACATTCCAGAGGTTTTCAATAGGGTTCAGGACTGGTCATGACAGTCTTGATCCGGTGATCCTCCATCCACACCTTGATTGACCTGTCTGTGTGGCATGGCGCATTGTCCTGCTGGAAAAACCAATCCACAGCAACCATTTAGAGCACCCTAGCAACCATCTCTATTGATTTCAATTACAGTGTGATATCTTCGGCTCTTGAGTTGATTTGTTTGAATTGGGTGAGTAATCAAGTATCATCATGGGAACTACTTAGCCATGCCCTAGAAAGCATTTAGAGCACCCTAACAACCAAACACCATTGGCATCCATTCAAAATCACTAAGATGTGTATCCCAGGATCAGAATGTCGTAGATACTTCCAGGTTGACTTATTTCACTCAGGATGGAAAGTAGCCTTGATAAGTATCACCCTGGTAACTGCCTAGCAACCAGATGGGGTTACCCTAGCAACCAAGTAACAAATCACATATCTCTGCACTAGAAAATCATAGAAACTTCCGGGTTGACTTTTTTTCACTCAGGATATCAAGGAGCCTTTTGAGTATCACCTTGGGAACTGCCTAGCAACCAGGTGGGTTTACCATAGCAACCGAGCAACAAATCACATATCTCTGCACCAGAAAATCATAGAGACTTCTGGGTTGACTTAATTCACTCTGGAAGGAAAGTAGCCTTGATAAGTATCACCCTGGTAATTGCCTAGCAACCATATGGGGTTACACTAGCAACCAAGTAACAAATCACATATCTCTGCACCAGAAAATCATAGAAACTTCCGGGTTGACTTTTTTCGCTTAGGATATCAAGGAGCCTTTTGAGTATCCCCTTGGGAACTGCCTAGCAACCAGGTGGGGTTACCAGAGCAACAAGTAGCAAATCACATATCTCTGCACCAGAAAATCATAGAGACTTCTGGGTTGACTTATTTCACTCAGGATGGAAAGTAGCCTTGATAAGTATCACCCTGGTAACTGCCTAGCAACCAGATGGGGTTATCCTAGCAACCAAGTAACAAATCACATATCTCTGCATTAGAAATCGTAGAGACTTCCGTGTTGACTTATTTTATTCAGGATGGCAAGGAGTCTTGAAAAGTATCACCCTGGTAACTGCCTAGCAACCAGGAAGGGTTACCCTAGCAACCAAGTAACAAATCACATATCTCTGCAACAGAACATCCTACCGTCATGGGGGTGACCTCTTTGAACTTTGAGCAGCAGGTGGGACATTGTGGTAAGAAATTTTGCCACGTCAAGCACCACTCACATTTTCTTCAGGAAATGTATCTATCTAGTTATTACTTATTCCTTATACTATTGCAAGGCTACTATTCTTGTGACTAGCCTATTGTAAAATAGCAATGAACAAATACTTCCTTAAAATATCCTTCAAATAGTGCTTTCAGAAGAAAACTAAATCTTTCTTCATTTTCATTTATTTGTTTATGTGATGAAGATCAAACAATAACATAAAGAAGAAGTAAGAGTGCTTTTTAAGTAATTTGACTTGGCAGTCCCCAAGAGTGGGTGAAAGGTGCATCTTTGGCTCTTGGGAAACTTCTTTGACCACATCCCTCTTTGCACTGTTTATGTGTCAGTCCACTTTCTTGCAAAATAATATTCCAGTGATGACAGCCCAGAGGAGTGAGAACGGATCAAGAGGATCTTGTATTTTCAACAAGGAGGTAAGCTTGTTCATTTAGAGTATCTCTATGTTTATGTGAAATAGAAAGGAAACAGTTATACAAAAATGTTTGTTCAGGCAAGTAGAACAAGCAGTGGTAGTCAGTGTGATATTAAAATTTGACTTCACAGTACAAGTTATACAATTATGGCTTACATAATATCTCCTCAAAGATGCTTTGATGGCACCTATATTTTGTGCATTTAATGGCAATATGTTTCCTAAATTATTATATCTCCTTGTCATATGTGAATCTGTTCATTCTGCATTATAGATTAAGGTGGATCTCCAGTTGGCTGCCCTCCTGGTGCCCAACCTCTATCTCTCAGCTTGAAAAAGCAGAAAACAGAATCCTAAAACGTAAGTATGTGATGGTGTAGTTCTAAAAAGATTCTGATTTCCATTCTACTTGATATCTCAATCCATTTTTCAGCCATCAATGTCAAGTTTACACAAGGACATGTTCCCATATCTAATGGCAACTACATCTGGACTCTCGGCTTTAATGAAACAAAGAGCTCATCCTACCTTTCAGGTCTCCCAGCCTCTGGGGTTGGTGACCTGCAGCAGGTCCCACTAGTGCTCCTGCATGGTTTTGGTGGTGGAGTGGGTCTCTGGGTTAAAAACCTACCTGCCCTTACAAAGGGAGGAAGGCCTGTATACGCACTAGACCTACTGGGTTTTGGCCGAAGCAGTCGACCGATTTTTGGCAGTGATGCCAGTGATGCGGAGGAGCAGTTTGTACAATCATTGGAGGACTGGAGACAGGCAGAAGGTTTGGAACATATGATTCTCCTCGGCCATGATCTTGGAGGTTTTGTGTCCACTGCCTATGCCCTGAAATACCCTCACAGGTGAGTGTGTGTGTGTTTGGAATGGAAAATAGTATTTTAATAATATTGCTTCTAAGAAAAATTGCTTACTCAGTCAGGAATGTTTTTCAAGCTCTGCTATAAAAACATTTGAAAATGAATTTGTCACAGATTGAAGCACTTGGTGTTGGTGGAACCATGGGGTTTTTCAGCAAGATCGAATGCTCAGGAATCAGAGCGTTGGATTCCCATTTGGATTAAAGCCATTGGTGCTGCAATGAATCCTTTCAACCCTCTTGGTCCCCTTAGGCTGGCAGGGCCATTTGGTATTCACAGTCATATTTACACACTGTAATACACAATCAAACAAACTAAGAGAAGTGTGCATTCACAAAAGTGTCTTAAGACAATGTCCATGGTATTGTTTGCTAATTTAAAGGTGCATTTTAGTAACTTTTTGTTTGTGTCATCTTGGACAGTGAACCCTAGTGGTGTGGATGCCGCGTCATTCAAAATCAATAGTTCCCCGTGACATCGTGTCGAAGAAGCGACACTAGGGGTCTCTCTTGAGCGCCAAAAGATGCCTCTGATCTATGAAAAAAGGCCAATGAGAGTTGGCAAACAGTATTTGCATACCCCGCCTCCGGATACAGATATAAAGGCGAGGGAAATACGCTCGTTCATTCAGTAATTTTCTTCGGAGCCGATGGTCGTGTGTATGCTGCCAGCTGCGTGTAACACAACTGATCCTGCTTCTGATCCTCTGACGCTCTGCTGCTGTTGGATTTATGGCGAACTTCCGCAGCTTTTTCTCTTCTCTGCCGGCATGCAGTTTGCCCCTGGGCGCTTCGACAGTGCAGAGTTAAAAGAGTTCCACTTTAAAAAGGGTTATATTTCTCCATAAAGAGTTTATTTCTCTGAAAGAGCAATACACAGTGGTGTTGAACGCCCTTTTCAGGGCGCGTCTATATAAAGATGCCATTCAACCCCTGTGTAGTTCCTGGATGCGGTAGAGTGCTCTCCGCTTCTGACGGCCACAGGCACTGTCTCGTGTGTCTGGGCGCCGATCACACCGAGGCAGCATTTGTGGATGGTTCATGTTCTCACTGCGAGAACATGACCATGGTAACGTTGCGGTCGCGGCTTGCTTTCAATAGAAAGCACGCCACTCCAGCCGCCCCCCGTATCGCTCCTTCTTCCCACGGGATTGAGGATGATGCGGCTGGCGCTGGAGGCGATTTGGGGAGGGCAGCGGGTGCGGTTCCGCCGGGTACGTCCCCTCGGACCTCCCGCCCCCCAACACGCTCGTTTACCTCCGTCCAGCCTTGAGGTAACGGCGACTCGCCTCCAGGGTGGTCTGCCTATCCTCTGGAGCTTGAGGCCAATGAGCTCGCCGCTCTGTCGGAGAGCACGGCATCTGACGCTGACTCATCCCCTGGGCTGCCGCCTTCGGGCCAGCACGCCCAGGCTGAGGCGGATGCGCAGATGTCCGACATGCTTGCCCGGGCCGCCGTCGGAGTGGGGTTGGACTGGAAACCTCCACCCTCCCCACATCCGTCACGGTTGGATGACTGGTTCCTGGGGTCTGGGCGCCGCTCACAGCCACGCCCCCCCCCCCCCGGTCCCGTTTTTCCCGGAGGTGCATGACGAGCTGACGTCTTCATGGAGAGTCTCGCTACTCTCGATGGCGGAGAGGCCCACGGGTACACGGCGATTCCCCATGTGGATAGGGCAGTTGCGCTCCATCTTTGTCTCGGTGACCCTACCACCTGGCGCGGGCGCCCTGTACCCCCTTCCAAGGCCTGTAGGACTTCATCCTCGTTGAACAACAAAGCCTACAGCGCCGTGGGACAGGCCGCCTCCGCCTTGCACGCCATGGCCATCCTGCAAGTCCACCAGGCCAAGGCGCTCAGAGATCTACACGAGGGTAGCCCTGACCCCGAGGTGCTGCAGGAACTGCACTCAGCGACCGACCTCGCCCTCAGAGCCACGAAGGTCACCGCGCAGGCACTCGGGCAGGCGATGGCCACCCTTGTGGTCCAGGAACATCATCTTTAGCTCAACCTGGTCGAGACCCGGGCCCAGCTCTCAGCCCCTACGTCGAGCACACCGCAGGAAGCAGACGCCCCCCATCTCCCGGACTCCCTCAAGGACCCGGAAGGCTCCCAGGCGGTCCTGAGATGGACGACCCAGCGACACAGACGTTAGCTCCGGAGGTGGTAAGACCGCTCCGTCCCCCGGTGGAGGGCCGGGAGGAGAATCTTTTGTTTCTAAACAATTTCATTTGCCGGCCCCCCCTTAGATGGGGTTGCGGTACCCACATTCTCAATAAAAGAGCTATTTCCTATGTCTCTGGGTCACCTGGCCCGCAAATGCCGTTCTCACGGCACTTTGCCCTCAGATCTCAACAGTCCTGGCTTCCTGGACATGGACCACCCATCTTCAGCCCCACGACTGTCCCCCGGCCGGAAGGTTCTGACGAGTCTAGAGGACGCCTACCCAGGACCTCCTCCTCAGTCGCCAACCCGCCCCCTGCCGGGTGTGCGGAGCAAGGTAAGTGCTTTGAGTCTTTTCTCAGCACCTCAGCCGCGGGTCGCCTCGTTGCCGCCCAACGCTGCCCTACCTGCTCCGCCCCGCTGCGAAGTCCCACCGGGTACGTCCAAATTGATCGTCCCTTTGGTTCCCCTAGCGCAGAGGTTGGACGCGTGGCTTTCACTTCCCAACCCGTCTCGCTGGCTGGCCCGGACCATCCGACTCGGTTACGCAATTCAGTTTGCCAGGCCCCCACCCCCCTTCATGGGCATCCGCTTTTCCGCAGTACACGGCAAACACGCCCAGTTCCTGCGTGCGGAAATCGCGACTCTTCTGGCCAAAGACGCGATAGAGCCTGTCCCTCCAACCGAGATGAAGAAGGGTTTCTACAGCCCCTACTTCATCGTACCCAAGAAAGGCGGCGGCTTACGACCAATCTTGGACCTGCGAGTTCTCAACCGAGTGTTGCACAAACTCCCGTTCAAAATGCTCACGCAGAAGCACATCCTAACCTGCGTCCGGCATCTAGATTGGTTCGCTCTTGCCCCACTCCGATAAGCTGGCATCCGCATACTCATCAACCTCGACAACTGGTTCATTCTGGCCCACCCGCGAGAGTTACTATGCGCCCACAGAGACCAGGTGCTCAGGCACCTCAGCCGTCTGGGGCTTCAGGTCAACCGGGAAAAGAGCAAGCTTACGCCAGTTCAGAGCATCTCTTTTCTCGGGATGGAGTTAGACTCGGTCTCAATGTCGGCACGTCTCACCAGCGAGCGTGCCCAGTCAGTGTTGAACTGCCTCGCCGCCTTCAGGCCGGGCACAGCGGTCCCCTTAAAACTTTTCCAGAGGCTCCTGGGGCATATGGCGTCCTCCGCGGCGGTCGCGCCGCTGGGGTTGATGCATATGGGACTGCTCCAACACTGGCTTCAGACCCGAGTGCCGAGACAAGCATGGCGCCACGGCATGCACCGGGTTAACAATCACCCCCGCCTGCCGCCAAACATTCAACCCCTGGACAGACCTCTGTTTCCGAAGGGCTGGAGTACCCCTACAGCAGGTGTCCAGATGCGTCTTGGTCACGACCGATGCCTCCAGATTGGGTTGGGGCGCCGTTTGCAACGGGCACGCAGCCTCAGGCCATTGGAAAGGGGCCCAGCTGCGTTGGCACATCAACTGCCTCGAGTTGTTGACCGTTCTTTTGGCCCTGCGGAAGTTTCTCCCTTTAATTCGGGATGAACTTATCCTAGTCAGGTCGGACAGCACCACTGCGGTCGCGTACATAAATCGCCAAGGCGGCGTACGCTCCCGCCACATGTCTCAACTCGCCCGTCGTCTCCTCCTTTGGAGCCAGCACCGACTCAAGTCGCTGCGTGCAACTCACATCCCCGGCAACCTCAATGTGATAGCTGACGCACTGTCATGACAACGCTTGCCTGGCGGAGAGTGGAGGCTTCACCCCCACTCGGTTCAGCTGATTTGGGAACGGTTCATCAAGGCCCAGGTAGACCTGTTTGCCTCCCGAGAGACCTCCCACTGCCTGCTCTGGTACGCCCGTTCAGAGGCTCCCCTCGGGGAAGATGCACTAGCACACAGCTGGCCGGTGGGGCTGCGCAAGTACACATTCCCCCCAGTGAACCTTCTTGCACAGGTGCTATGCAAGGTCAGGGAGGACGAGGAGCAAGTCACTCTCGTGGCTCCCTACTGGCCCACCCGGGCCTGGTTCTCAGAATTCCCGTGAGGAAGGACCTTCTTTCTCAGGGACGGGGCACACTCTGGCATCCACACCCAGACCTCTGGAACCTCCATGTCTGGCCCCTGGACGGGACGCGGAAGATCTAGCTGGTCTACCACCCACGGTCGTAGCCACGATCAACCAAGCCAGAGCCCCTTCTACCAGGCAACTCTACGCCCTGAAATGGCATCTGTTCATCAATTGGTGTTCTTCCCGGGCAGAAGACCCACAGAGGTGCGCAGTTAGGTCGGTGCTCCTGTTCCTACAGGAGAGGTTGGAGGGGAGGCTGTCCCCGTCCACCTTGAAGGTGTATGTTGCTGCTATCGCAGCTCACCACGACCCAGTAGATGGCAAGTCTCTGGGTAAGCATGACTTAATTGTCAGGTTCCTAAGAGGTGCCCGGAGGTTATACCCCTCCCGGCCAAACCTGTTCCCCTCCTGGGATCTCTCGGTGTTCCTCACCGGTCTTCAGAGATCCCCTTTCGAGCCGCTAGAATCAGCTGGACTCAGGGCCCTCTCTCTAAAGACGGCCCTGCTGATCGCGCTCGCCTCCATCAAGAGGGTCGGGGACCTGCAAGCGTTCTCTACTAACGACAGTTGCCTGGAGTTCGGTCCGGCAGACACTCATGTGATCCTAAGACCTCGACCGGGCTATGTGCCCAAGGTTCCTACCACGCCCTTCAGAGATCAGGTAGTGAACCTACAAGTGCTGCCCCGGGAGGAGGCAGACCCAGCCCTCTCACTATTGTGTCCGGTACGTGCCTTGCGTGCCTACCTTGAATGCATTTGAAAGACAGCATTTTAAAAACATGACAATCCCATATGGATGCCCCCAGAACCCCATGATGGAGCGTGTAGGGATGATCAGTACCTCTCTTCCTTTGTCTTTTATCTACGGATCCCGTTCAAACATTGATGGCCAGTCAGGAAAAGCCATCCAAGAAATCAGAACAAACTCACATACAGAAATCATTGTGAGTTTTATTTATATGATTTTGCTGTTTTTTTCCTTTCTTTAAAATGCTCTATATTCACCCTTTTCTTCTCATTTCCCCCTAGGCCATTCAGGGTGCAGGTCATTACGTATTTGCGGACCAATCAGATGACTTTAACCAGGCTGTGCTCAAGATATGTAACAACGTCAGAGACATCATCAATATGTAGAAGAAAAAAATGATTAACAAGATAGAGGAGAGGAAGAATTAAAGGGAACTTAATGACAGAGAGGAGTTAACTGAGAAATAACAAAGAGAACAAGAGAACGCTTGGGGGAGTGAGAACATGAGCTAGAGAACATGGAAACAAAGAAGGAAAAAATGTCAAAACATGTTTTTATACTTTTTGATAATTATTATTTACACTTAAAACAATATCTGTACTTTATGAACTCTGTTTTTCATTCTAAAGCTGAATTAATAAATAAAAGGAATATGTAGGTATTTATAGTAATAAATATATTTAATACTATTTTAATATTTAATATTTAATATTTAATTTAATAAAGGATCCAAGTTCTCTTCATTCCACTTGTAATATGTACCTAAATATAAATATATTAAATCTGGTGATCTGAATACAGTAACACTGTGAAGAACGAAATTGAGAAAAGCAGTTTTGCACATGAAATATGGGTGTATTTAATATGGATTTATACATCACTGAAGCAATGGTTTTAATGTTTCAACACATTGTTCCTGTCTTAAAATATGAACTTGACATTTAAAAATCAAGTTAATGGTAAAAAGCAATGCCCAGTCAGAAGTCCCTGCCTTCATCCAGACGCATTCTCCTGTTAAACAGAGAAACAATGCATATTTTGTTTCAAAGTCATTTTAAAATAATGAAAGCAAACTAAGTAGTTTATTCTTCATGACAAAATGTATAAATAAGCTCACTTTAGTTGTTTAGGAAAGTGAATGGTGCTTGCCTGTGCAAATCTCGCTTACACAATGTTATGCAATATATGTTATGCTATATAAGTGCAGTTATGCTATTGTGGGTAGATGCCAGGGCGCTGTTGTGTGATAGCCAAGGTGTCCTGAATGGTTGTTAGTGTATTGCTGTGCTGTTGCTAGTGTGTTCCTGGAGGTTGCGTACTGGCCCAAGTTAAAAGAGGCCATCCATGTATTTCTCTAATTCTCTGTCCCTAGATATGAATAAGGTCACTCCCTCCCTGTAAGTCTACAGGATCTTTTGGGCTTAGAAAAGTAATAAACAGACCTCTTCTCAACAATATGCATGGTTTGAGATGTGATTCATATCCCTAGCACAAATTATGTGGGATGAGTTATGTCTTGCCTTAGTAAGCACCACTAATAAGTGCTCTTAAGCTAGTTAAAATAAACCACCACATTTTGGTGAACCTCAAACTCCATATGATGTTTTCACCAGTTTACTAGATCTTACCCATATTGAGTCATTGGAAAACCAAACACCTCCACTTCACACAGACTCAGAATTCCTACTCTTGGGAGAACTACTGTCACATAACGTCCATCAATCAGAAAGCCACAGCCAAAGGACTTAGTCTCACCTGCTGTGATATTTGACACTGTAGCACATCTACAAGGGGAGAAATTAAATGAGAAATAAATTGATTAAAAAGAAATGAGATTTGTTTTTTTGTTTTTCCTCTACTCACATCCGGTTCTCCTTTCCATTGTTTTCCAGCGAGTTCCCAATACGGATTTCTACACCAGTCAAGTCTTCCCAACAGCAGTCACCACGACTTGTTAGAGCTACTGATGTGATTGCATATCTACGGTGAAGGTCAACCCTCCACCAAGGGAAATCCTCTCGTGCAGTTTGGCTGCAAGAGCCCTTCTCAAGGATTGAATTTTGGTTTCCATCAATAGCGTTTTGAGCTAAACTAAAGCCAGACCATTCCTTATGCAGGCTGGACTGTGTGGCTCTTCCTCTGAGGGCCAGATTACGCTGTGTCGATTTTTCTGAGAAAGATAAATAGATAGGTTTGATCTAGTAGAACAAGTAGAAGTTGTAATTTCAGAATGTATTCCCTTCTCGGACTCTCACCATGGAGATGAACAGACAGGGGTGTAACATCTTCATCTGCCAATAAAATCAAAACAGCATTTTTTTAGATAATACATGTGCACTGATGTACACATAAAGAGTATTCTCACACTTTCTCCACCTTACCTGCAAATACCTCCACCTCACACAGTGTTAGAATTTTTTGGTGTCCAGGCAGAAAAATGTTGACAAATTTCCCTTCTATAGGTTCAAACCTGAATGTCTTCATGTCATTTGGTGAAATTGAACGGACAATTGCTGCCCTGAATGTAAACGGAAAGACATACATTTAAAGTAAAACAAAACAGACAAAATATTCAGTGTTAAAAGTAATCAGGTTAATTCCTGAGACATTACTGAAATAAACCTAAATCAGAGGAGATGTATAAAAAGTATTAATTTACTTACAGTTTGTTGCTGTTGCCATTGTTTTCCAGGCTGTTTCCAATGTGAATCTGAGCTCCATTTATTCGTTCTGCACAACAGTCTCCACGATTTTTGATTGCAACTGAGGTAACATTGCGTACGTCAAGCAACTCAACTCTCCACCATGGATTTTTCTCAATTTTAGAGTGACTGCATGATGAATGCATGTAATTTGAATCTTTGTTGCCATCTACAGCATTCTGAGCCTTTCCCAATCTGTCATATGTGGAGGACTGCACAACACTGGCTTTCAAAGCAAGATTTTCTGTCCAAGATGAAAGTGCATAAATAAATACAGTAAGTGAAATAAACTGACGCTAACATACTTTGATCATTTCACATGCAGGTAAAAGCACCTGCATGAAATAATATTTTTTCATTTGATGATTTAGATATTTAACAGATTTTAAAACTGTTTTCAATTTTAACAATAATTTAAAAAATAAAAGTTAGAAAGATATGATAAGTAAATGATAATATTACAGCACAGGCAATTTGCAATCAGCTGCTTATAGCAAGAAAATTATAATTTTGGTAAATATTGTAGTTCAAGTCAAGCCAAGTCAAGAACATTTTATTTGTATAGCACCTGTCACAACACACATCGTTTCAAAGCAGCTTTACAGAAGATCAGGCATTTACAGAAGATAAAACAGTAATGTCTGTAACGTCGATGAATAATCATTGTGTGATTAGATAAAATACGATTGTTAATCATGTATAAAAATAAGTAATTCATTAATAATAATTAATAATAATAGTTATAGTTCTACTTGTTCTAAATTAAGCTCACCTGTTTTAACCGAGAAAAACAGCCCAGGCAGAAATGCAAGCAGTAAAATCAGAGTCATGGTTATCTCAGCTACAAGACTACAGAACATCTGTGTGTTTCAAGAACCTCCTCTCTTTTATATATTTGGAGAGACAGGATGTAAGTTGTTGTTAAAGAGAACCCCAGTTTAGGTCATTTACCTGAAACAAACCTCCCACTGTTTTTGCACATTGGTGGAGATGTTGGCCATATTATTATCTGTGTTTCAATGTTGTCTTAATTAAAACACCTATAATTACATCATTTCCAAATTTCTTATACTCTCAGCAACACAATTTTTGTCTTATATCACTCTGGCCTGAATGGGAGGATATGTTATTTTGCGTATTGTATGTGGTCAGTGGCTAATTGACTTTGACCCGTGGCTGAAGTGTGTTTGCATAGCGTGGGTGAAGTACCTGTTTGTCCAGTGTTCTGTCAACCTTCCCTTACATTGGTAGTATACTACAAACAGTTTTAAATTAATATTAAAAATACTGTGTGTGTGTGTGTGTGTGTGTGGGTGTGTGTTAGATTACTCAAGGTCAGTAACATGTTCTAAATACTTTGGATTACTTCTTCAGCACTGATGCATTATTTAGAATAGAAAGAATAGAATAAATCTTTATTGTCCACCGGGGTGGAAATTTTTCTTTGGCTCACCGCAACATACAAAAACAGATAATCATACAAATATTGCCTCAGACATAAAAAAAAAAGGAAAGAAAATTACTCGATTAATAAAATGAATTAAAAACACATCTTATTAAAAATAAATATACTTAAAAATAGCTACACAAAAATAGCAACTCATTTATAGTCATTACTTTGTTTGGTTTAGAATACAAATGGCATTTGGAATGAAAGATCTTTTAAAAGAGCTTTTAGCCAGAGGCACTCTAAAGCGCCTCCCAGACTTCATTAGTTCAAACTCACTAGAAAGGGGATGAGTAACATCTGCAGTGATTTTCCTAGCCTTATTCCTCGTTCTGTCAATGTATATTTGGGACAGTGGTTTTTGTGGTTTTCCTACTATTTTACTAGCCATTGACACTATCCTGTTCAGCTTATTCTTTAGCTTGCAGTTTAAATGGTCAAACCAAGCAGAGAGGTGAAAAGTTAAAACACTTTCAATATGTGTAATGTACACTAGCTCAGTGATCTGAGCACTGACACCCAGGCAGTTCAGTCTTCTAAGGAGACTGAGTCGTTGGTAACATTTCTTAAAGATAAATTCTGTATTATCGATAAAACTCAGGTGGTTATCAAGAACCGTACCTAGATATTTAAAAGTTTCCACAATTTCAACTGCTTGACCATTAAGTACAACTGGCTCAGTTATTATGTCTAGTTTTTTGCTAAAAAGTAGCTCATTTGTCTTAGCCACATTAATTTCTAGCTCGCTTTCTTTGCACCATGCTTCAAGAGCCTTTACATGTGCAAGGTAAGATGCTTCATCCAAAGAATTCGTTTTTAGTAAGAGTCCTACTAAGGCCATATCATCTGCATATTTTATCAATTTAAATGTGCTACTATTTATATTAAAATCATTTGTAAATAGGGAAAAAAGCATAGGTGAAAGAACGCTGCCTTGTGGGCAGCCTGTACTAATGCTACGCACTCCAGACAAAAAGCAATTTACATTTACCCTCTGAGGACGACAAGAGAGAAAGTCTCTGATCCAGAGAATCAGGCTGTTATCTATATTAATATTAACTAGTCTTTGCAGGAGAATATGCAACTTCATAGAATTAAATGCTGCACTAAAATCTATAAATAAAACTCTAGCATACCCTTTAGGGAGTGCAAGTTGTTTTGAAATAGAGTCTAAAAGGACCAGCACAGCATCATCTGTCCCTCTATTATTTCTATAAGCGAACTGCAGCGGATCTAATACACTGGTTACTTGGGAGGTCATAAGATTTACCAGAACTCTCTCCATTGTTTTACATAATATGGAGGTGATGGCTATAGGTCGAAAATCTTCAGGCTTACTTGCACCAGGCTTTTTAGGTATCGGCCTTATTAAAGAATATTTCCAAGATGTAGGTACACCTGCAACTAAAAGAAAATTAAACAGCTTTAAAAAAACACCTTTTAATTGTGGGGCACAGTCTTTAAGTAAGCGGGCTTTTAGGCCATCTGGGCCGGTGGCTGTGTTCGGTTTTAATTTAGAGAGGCTTTTTGCAACAGCATCTTCTGTGAGAAGTATTGGTGAACCTATGGGAAGATTTTTACAAATGTCATCACACTCATCCTTATCATCCACAGTATCAAACCTGCAGAAGAACATGTTCATTTCATCTGCAGTACTTTGACTGCAGACTACAGGACTATTGCTTTTAGTACAATTTTTTCCCATTAAAATATTTAAGCCCTGCCAGGCCTGTTTTATATTCCCGCTAAAAAATTTACTCTCTATTTTGTTTTTATATTCTATTTTTGCCTTAAGGATATCCCCCCTTAATTGTTTCCTTTTTTCCTGCACTAATTCCATGTTGCCTGAACAGAAGGCAATTTTTCTTTCATTAAGGCAGGTTTTTAATTGTTTGGAAACCCAGGGTTTGTTATTTGGGAAAATTCTAATAGACTTTGTTTCAGACACACAGTCCTCACAAAACTTAATGTATGATGTTAAAATGTCCGTAAGTTCATTCCCATCCTGACATGATTCGAAGAAGATGTCCCAGTTTGTGTTGTCAAAACAGTCCCTAAGTTGATCTTTGTTTGATCCAGACCACGTCTGTATCTGTTTAATAACTGGATTCGTCCTTTTGAGCATAGCTTTGTATTTAGGCAAAAGATGAATTATGTTATGATCGGATTTGCCTAGAGGTGGTCTGCACATTGCTTTATATGCCTCAGGGATATTTCCATAACAGCGATCAAGGGTCCGATTTAACCGTGTAGGACACTCAACATATTGATGAGCAGTGGGCAGATGAGTAAACAAGTTACATGAGTTGAAATCCCCAAGGACAAAGACAGGCTGATCTACAGAGCGGGCGAGTGCATCATTATAGCTCTCTGTTATTTTTTCACCCGCTGCTGCTTCATTCGGTCCGGGCACATACACAAGAATAATAGTAATTTGACTGAACTCTCGCGGCAGGTAGAATGGTCGGAAAGTTACAGTCAATAGTTCATAGTCCGGTGTGCACACTTGCTCCCGAACGCAATACTGTGTAGCCCAGCGATTGTCAACAAATAAACACAGCCCTCCTCCGATTGACTTGCGTGAGCTACGTTCATTTCTATCTGCTCTTATGGTGGAGTACCCGGGCAGGGTTGGAGTATCATGATAGTCTTTAAGCCATGATTCCGTCAAACACACAAGGTTGCTCTGTCTAAATTCACAATCATGTTCTGCTCTCAATGCCAGTTCATCAAGTTTATTGCTTACCGATCGAACATTGGTCAAAGTAATGACGGGCAATGGGAATCTATTACCGCGTCTCCAAAGTCGGTGCCTCACACCTCCTCTTGAGCCTCGCTTTTTTCCCTTACTTTCTTCCTTCTCTCTGACCATTCGGCAGGCCGACGGATTTCCATACAGTCGACAGGGAGGGTTGGTGGAGCTGCACCGATTGCTCGTAGGGAGAGCAGGTGCTCACGGGTGTAGGTGAGGTAGACTTGACGGCCTGATAAACAATCCCCAATTCCAAATGCCGATAAGCAGAGTAGTATCCATAGTAAAGCGATTTTCATGACAATAATATCCATGGTGAAATGCTATTTTAAGAGATATTTAAGATGCTGTTTTAGCAAGTAAAAACGAATCATAAACAAACAAACGGTGAGCACAGGGTCGACAGCAGGCCGCGCCCCCGGAAAATCTTACTTTATTTTCTTACTAATTTTTACTTGTTTTGACTATAAAAATACACGTTAAAAATACATTCTCTGAAAAAACTGAAAAATATCTCATGCAGTGTTGTTTCTAAAACAAAATTAATCTAATTGATCTTGTTTTAAGGATTTTTAGATATTTTTACAGGAAAACAATACAAAAAGTATTATCAAGAATATGATTTTTGCCCTAATATCAAAGATCTTACTAGAAAAAAAGAAATAATGATCCAGTGTGAATTTTATTGATAAAATAATATGATAATGTCTGTTAACATGCATGTAAAATGGCTAGAAATAGCATTTTAGCTTAGCGTACATCTGACAATTTACACAAGGTTTATTTCTATTTCTTCTGCTCCAAACTTACTTCAAACTTAATTCTCTGTCTACTTGTATGAAAGTAACACATCATAAGAAAGTGTTTCACTGCTGTTCAAATGCACTTTGGATCGCATCATTTATATGTATAAATATTAAATGAAACAAATGACAATAAAATGCAATGAATTGCAAAGTAATCTCTTCAGTAATCTAAATACTTTTAAATGTAACTGTATTCTAATTACCAATGATTTAAATAGTAACTGTAGTGGAATAGTTACTTATATTTTGTATTTTAAATCTGTAACATGTATTCCGTTACTCCCCAACCCTGTATATGAATATTTATATACAGCTCTGGAAAAAAATTAAGAGACCACTGCAAAATTATCAGTTTCTCTGGATTTACTATTTATAGGGATGTTTTTGAGTAAAATGTAAATTTTTGTTTTATTCTATAAAGTACTGACAAAATGTCTCCCAAATTCCATACAAAAATATTGTCATTTAGAACATTTATTTGCAGAAAATGACAACTGGTCAAATATGCTGTGTTTTCAGACCAAAAATATTGCAAAGAAAACAAGTTCATATTCATTTTTAAAGACACAATACTCATGTTTTAAATTATGAAGAGTTCAGAAATCAATATTTGGTGGAATAACCCTGATTCTCAATCACAGCTTTCATGCATCTTGGCATGCTCTCTACCAGTCTTTCACATTGCTGTTGGGTGATTTATGTCACTCCTACATACAAAATTCAAGCAGCTCTGCTTTGTTTGATGGCTTGTGGTCATCTATCTTCCTCTTGATCACATTCCAGAGGTTTTCAATGGGGTTCAGGACTGGTCATGACAGTCTTGATCCGGTGATCCTCCATCCACACCTTGATTGACCTGTCTGTGTGGCATGGCGCATTGTCCTGCTGGAAAAACCAATCCACAGAGTTGGGGAACATTCTCAGAGCAGAATGAAGCAAGTTCCCCATCTGTCGCTCACATTGTGTCGAAGAAGCGACACTAGGGGTCTCTCTTGAGCGCCTTTTGCATCTATGATCTATGAGACAAGGCCAATGAGAAATTGGCAGACAGAATTTGCATGTCCCAATCCCGGACATACGGGTATAAAGGGAGGGAAATGTATCTGTTTCATTCAGAAATTTTCATCGGAGCCGATGCATGTGTATGCAGCGAGCTGCGAGTCACACACTGTTCCTCCCATCTCTGAGTGCGATTGCTATTGGATCTATGGCACATATCAGCGGCTTTCTTCCTTCTCTGCACGGCATTGCAGCTTGCCCCTGGGTGCTTCGACAGTGCAATTAAAAGAGTTTATTTTGCCTCACAGCCAGCCTGCCTATCCTCTTGAGCCCCCCGAGCTGGATGAGCTCGCCGCTGCATCGGAGAGCGGTCCGGCATCTGACGTGGATGATGCCGGGCCAGCACGCCCAGTCTGAGGCTGATGCCCAGATGTCCGACATGCTTGCTCGGGCCGCCATCAGCATGGGGCTGGACTGGAACCCTCCGTCCTCCCCACAGCCTTTGTGGCTGGATGATTGGTTCCTTGGGTCATACACTGCTCAGTGCATGGCATGATTTAAATTGGACCCCTAGTGTAGCTTCTTCGACACAACGTCGAAGTGAGCAACAGACGGGAACGTCTAGGTTACGGATGTAACCTTTGCTCCCTGATGGAGGGAACGAGACATTGTGTCCTCCCGGCCACATCGCTGAACCTTGACCTACCAGTTGAGAACCACAGGGCTACATCAATTTAATTAAGACTACATTAATGCACTAAAGCATAAGATTTTAGTTTGCTGAACCATTATCGGCTCCTCAGAAAAATCCTGAATGAAACAGATGCATTTCCCCTCCTTTATACCCATATGTCCGGGGGCGGGACATGCAAATTCTGTCTGCCAATTTCTCATAGATCAGCGATGCAAAAGGCTCTCAAGAGAGACCCCTAGTGTCGCTTTTTCGACACAACGTCTCGTTCCCTACATCAGGGAACGGAGATTACATCCGTAACCTAGACGTTTAGAGTATCTATGTTTGCACAATCAAGCATGTCAAGCACCCATCTAAACAGCTTGGCAACAGATTTAGTTTTCTTAAATCTCTTTAAGGTTTTAGAACAAATCAAATAACGTAGTGCTCCAGGCTCCCTTGGACAAGATTACCACTATCAAAACTTGCCCAGAGAGAGAGAAAAAAAAACTAGGTCTGTACAAGCTGACCTGAACTGATTGTTGACTTTTGAATCAACAGTCAATGTGCATGTAAACATGCTCAGTGTTTTGCCATGAGAAAGTCATACTCTGATGTCAATGGTGATTAATAGACACATCCATGAAACATTTGAGGTAATTTTTCTGAGAAAAACAGTGAATTCTGGATATAGATATATTTGTTAATGTAATGTGAGTGAAAAATATTTCACATATTAAAGGGATAGTTCACCCAAAATTGAAAATTCTCTAAATCCTCACCCTCATGGCTCATGCCAGATGTGTATGATTTTCTTTCTTCTGCAGAACTCAACCAAAGATTTTTTCACACAATGCAAGTGAATGGGGGCCAGAACTTTGAAGTGCATAAACACAGCATACAAGTAATCCATAAGACTCCAGTGGTTTAATCAATGTCTTCTGAAGAGAAACAGTCAGTTTTTTACTATAAATTCTCCTCTCTACCTAGTAGATGGTGATAGGCATGAAGAATGCAAGAATGTAAAGAAAAAGAATGTGAAAGTGAAAGTGGAGATTTATAGTTAAAATGGACTTAAGTATTAATCTGAAAGCGTACAGTAGATTTAACCACTGGCGTTGTATGGATTACTTTTATTGCTGCCATTATGTGCTTTTTGGAGCTTCAAAATTCTGGCCACAATTTAGTTGCATTGTATGGACCTACAGAGCTTTTGAGTTTGTATTCTGCAAAAGAAAAAAGGTCATACACATCTGGAATGTCATGAGGGTGAGTGAATGCTGAGATTTTTCGGTGAACTGATATGAATGGAGTCTTCATTTCATGTGTGTACATAATTTCAAACAGATTTTGTTAACGTATGATTCATTTCTTTATGAGAAAAACTTTTTTAATGATGAAAAAATTACTGAGCGCACTGACCAGACAAGTAAACTAAAACTAGAAGCAAAAAGAATGGCATTGATAGAGACATCATAACCAGTAGATTCAGATGATAGTAAAAATTACTTATAGTTCATTGTTATTGTCATTGTTTTCCAAGTTTTTACTAATACGAATCTGAGCACCTTCTATCTGTTCACTACAACAGTCTCCACGGCCACATTGTAGACTGTATCCAAATCTGGATGACTATTTCCATCTACTGCATTCTGGGCATGTCCCATATTGTAAATGTACATGGAGGACTGAGCAGTATTGTGTCCAGAGGCAAGATTCTCTGTTCAAGATGATATGAAAGTTATATTTCCATGTTATTTATAAAGTCTTTTAAAAAAATCTTTACAGCCCTGATAAAAATTTTTTTTTAAAATGTAAAATATATTACAAACTATCTAGTAATTTCTTAACGTTTGTGCACATTAATATCTATACACATTATCTCTGCTCCCAAAATGATTGTTGGAGAAAAAGGGCCAAATTATTTTCATATAGAGGAACTCAACTGTCATGATTTTTTTAAATAAGCACAGAGGAAACAATTTTGTACTATGGCTACTTGCAGGGTACTGATGTAGGTAATATATTTGTGTTACTGGACTAAAGTCAGCTTCATTTTAAGTACCACCCTGACATCAGAGTGCCCCTAACTTTACTGTCCTAGGTCAACATTTGGCCTCAAATGAGCAATGCGGATGCATTATATTCTGTTTTTAAGTCCTTCTTCCTTATTCAACTATGTCATTACATTTACTGTACATTACATTTATGCTTTTGGCAGACGCTTTTATGCAAAGCGACTTACAGTGATCTTATTACAGGGACAATCCTGGAACAACCTGGAGTTAAGAGCCTTAACTCCAGGACACAATGGTGGTGGTTGTGGGGACTGAACCAGCAACCTTCTTATTACCAGTTATGTGCTTCAGCCCACTACGCCACCACCACCACCCCATTAGTTACTGTGACCCTATTTGTCACCATATTTGTAATATCCGTAGGGGAAGAACCTAAACCAGTTTGGCAAAATGTGATGCTATGAAAGAAGACAATTGTGCAATTAACTGATATTAACAGATATCTGGCTGTATTTCTAAAATAAAAAAACTTGTGACAGTTCTGCAACGTTTTAAACAAAGCTTACCTGACAAATCAGCAATACACAGTCCAGGCAAAAGTGTGAAAAACAATATCAGAGCCATGGTGATCACTATGTTGAAGAGAAGATTGTAAATTAACAGTTTTCAGATTCATCTCAAACCACAGAGAAAGACATATGAATCCCCAATTTAAAGCTGGCTCTTACTATTGCTCTGTTATTTAAATCTGCACCTATTTTCAGGTGTAGGGTAAAATGGGACATTTTGAAAGTTGTCATTACCAATGATAAAATTAAATAAAGAATTAAAATATGATGCCAGATTGCATTCTCTCTCACACTACCATTTCCCATACAACAATCGAAAGAATGGCAATAGGTGCAAAACACATAAATCAATTAAATATTAATATATGGTTATCACCACCACGACCTTGTACATATGGAACGTATCTGTCAAAATACTTCAAAAATGGCTGTTTTCATATATACAACATATAATTTCCCAAATGCTTGTAGAATTTGATTTACTACATACATGTACATAAATGCTCCAATATATTAATTATAATTATAGATGTGCAAAGATGGCCATATATCAGATTTCTGTATTTCTACAACACTAGGAAAAAGGAAGTCGTATAATAGTCTTATATTAATCAATTAATAAAATGTAAGTGTCCCACTTAACCTGTTTTATTCCTATCAATAATAAAGCTGTTGCTTGTAAAGTTGAGTTATGTTAATATTAACACCTATAATCTAACAAACAGTGATGTACTGCATCATTAAATACATTTTAAGATATCTCAGGTGTGTTTTGCATAATACTCATAAACTAATACAACAAGACTGTCATCAGGTGACATTAGTTCTTACCTGAATGTTCTCACCTGAAGTGTGTTGAGTCTCAGATTACTGTGGCTTGAATATATAGAGAGCAACATCCCTTTGCTTATTAAATTAGAATTAAATAAGATTAAATTAGAATATTTTGCTATTCTAATTTCTGTTGCCTTATATATATATAAGGGAACAGAGAGAGCATTCAATCTGTAGTCTTAATATGTATACAAAATAATAATTTTATATTACACTTCAGCCTATTATGATGGACTTCAGAGGACGAACTGATGTCAACTCCAGCCATAAGACATGGGATACTTCATATGCCATTGTCTGAACCTTGGACTTAGGATGGACCACACCAAACATCACCGTCAACATCACAGTCACTTTCAGCTAGCTCACTGGGTTTATTAATACAATTATTATTAATGAATTACTTATTTTTAAACACGATTAACAATTATATTTTATCTAATTACACAATGATGATTCATCGACATTATAGACATTACTGTTTTATCTTCTGTAAATGCATGATCTTCTGTAAGAGCTTCTTTGAAACGATGTGTGTTGTGAAAGGCGCTATACAAATAAAATTGACTTGACTTGACTATATTTGAGAAAATAACGAAAACTGTGTTTAATATTAATATTTAATATTTTCTCACGGCTTAGTGAGTTTTGTTCAGTGACTCTCATGATTTTAGATTTGAGGCTGGTGTGTTCACAATGAGAGCTTTGCAAACACATAATACACCGGAAATTGTTTTACATATAGTATTTGTTTTGGAAACATTCGTTCAGTTCAATTCAATTTTATTTGTATAGTGCTTTTTACAATACATATTTTTCCAAAGCAGCTAAAACTAGGAAAATAGCTTGAGCAATTTCTGCACACCTTTTTGTGTTTCCAATAGAAACTGTAATTGTTTTGAGAGCAGTGATCTTAGTTTGGAAGAGATTTGGAGCTTGTGTGAAACAAGGAAAAGTGTATATAATTTCAAGAAAAGTCTCAAGGTCTTTCTTAATCGTTGAAAACAAAATTATGCTTTTGGATATTAGTGTGTTTTTAAAATGAAAAGCAGTTTATAACATATGAACACTTGTTAATTAGACTTTTAAGGACAAAGGCAGTGACATTGAAAAACACAAAATAAGTTTGATTTAACATATTTCAATAGTTTTTACTGCATGCTTTAACTTTTCCTGGAGGATAAAAGATTGAACTGTAATCTTCCATGTGCAATCAGAAATACATAATTTAGTCTTGTAAAATTACTATATAAATGCAAATACCTCTACTTCACAAAGTGTGAGTATTTTATCAGTTCCAGGCAGAAAAATGTTGACAAACTGCCCATCAATTGGATCAAAACTGTAGGTTTCCGTTGCACCGGATGTAATGTTCACAACTGTTGCAGCTCTGTTGATACAATATATTGGGTGAGATACATTTAATGTTTTGTTCATCACAGTTTTGTTTAAAAGCTGCATTCCTTGATCAGTTTCTACCTTTAAATGTGTTTGATGTACATTTACAGCTTAGCATATTAAACACTGTACAGTGTATTTGAAAATATAATGACTTACAGCTGATTGGTGTTGCCGTTGTTGCTTAGGCAGTTACCAATATGAATCTCAGCACCTTCTATCCGCTCACTACAACAGTCTCCGCGATTGGTGATGGCGACACGAGATACACTGTAGACACTACCGAGGTCCACTCTCCACCAAGGATTATCCGTCATTTGAGTCTGAGTGCATGAGTTCATAATGTAGGATGTTGTTTTGATACCATCTACAGCTTTCAATGGACTTCCAATGTTATCATTTTGGGAGGACTGCTCAGCTATGGCTCCAAAAGCAAGATTGCCTGATGCTTTATGATGTTAAGCAACAGTGTATGAGAAAAAAGAAACATTGATTGAATATGTTTCATGTGATAACGGAGATTATAGCTACTGTATATGCACGGTAGGCTTAACAAAATGTTAAAGCTGAAATGTGCAATTTCTGCACCACTAAAGTATCACCAAAATTTATTTCAAAAGGAATGTTTGGTTGAGCCAAAATTTCTGTGTTGGATGGGTCACTAAAACAGAGCAATTTATAGATAACATCACCAGAGCCAAATGTTTTATACTTTTTATACACAAATGGCGTGCTTATTATTCATTTTGAATATTAAGTTGGGGAATGAGAAAGAATTTTAACAAGAATAAAACAAAATTAACTGACACAAGTATCCTGTGTTTGTGGTCTCATATTTTTTTTTTTCTTCTTGGGCTGTATAAGTACTAAATATGGTTTGATAGATAACATATGGACTTACCTGGAACACAAGTAGAGGATGGCAGAGTTTTTAATTCTGTCAACAAAATAAAAAAGGTATTGATGCTGTATTTACATATCAGAATGTGCACAAATAGACCACACAGTCACATAATTTCTCTTAAATTTCTCTTACCTGGAAACACCTCTACATTGCACAAAGCAAGCGTTTTATTATCCCCAGGTAGGAAAATGTTTACGTATCGCCCTTTGACAGGCATAAACCGGAACATTTCTATGCCACTACTTGGCACAGACATAATGGTTGCTGCTCTGTTGATATACACACACAAAAAAGGAACATTACAAAGCACTTAGCTCAATATATACTTGCATCACTTTCTTCAAATACTGTATCTTTTACTCAACACCAATGTGTGGATGTGCTCAGGGGAAAAGCATCGCAGGCAGTCTAGGCACCTATTTAATCTGTTAGTTTTCTTATTATTCTAGGGTTTTATTATTATTCAATTTTCTGGAATCTATGGCAACCCAAAACTGTATGGTAAAATGAAAACGAAAAAACAAATTTATGGGTCTCTAAAACCCTGAAGCATCACCAACAGTTAAAAAATGTTGGCACATTTAAGCAAATAACTCTTGAAAAATTATCTAAAATTAAGTTTATGGTTTTCCATTGATTCCTTGGGTAATGACGAGTGCAAATATACAGGTGGTTTCGAGCTTCTGTCATAGTGTGATTCTTCTTGTGAGTACCTTGACCCAATGACATGATTCTTCAGAAACACCCAAATGAAGATATCAAACAGGAATGGAGTCATTATTTCTGCAAAGCTTTTGCAGATTTAAAGAACACTTTATATATATATATATATATATATAGTTAGAATAGCATTCTGCCACTATCAGTATATAGATACGGCAGAAAGAGTAAGAGTAGTGTGGTTGTATGCTATTTCAAACATACAGTATCCAGTATGTTTCATTTCCACACTGCCCTGAGAATACCAAATAAATCTGCTTACAGCCCCACCTACTGGTACATACAATGGGGGTCCCACTAGTGTGCTTGACCCTGTAATTTCTGCTTGAAGCTGTATTTTGTACGTATTTCTATACTTAAACGAAGAGGCTGGCAAAAAACATTAAATACTCTTTGCTTCCCACAGTCCCACCTCCTCAAATATTGCATTCATTGGTGATTGACAATCTTTATCATTTTTGTTTCCTGTATTAGATCCTACATTCGCAATTTGCTTTCTAAAACCAGACAATAGATGTGGAATGGTAGTAACAGGAATACCGTAAAGGAAAGATGATAGGACAACCAGAAAATGTCTTACAGCTGATTACTGTTTCCATTGTCATCCAGGCAGTTTCCAATACGAATCTCAGCCCCCACTAACTTGTCCTGGCAAAAGTCTCCACGATTAGTAACAGTCACCAGGCCTACATTGTAGATTTTACCCAGGTCCACTCTCCACCAGGGATTATTCTCAGAAGCAGTTTTAGTGCAGGAGCCATTCTGGTAATTTCCCAAGTCATCAAATGTGGATGACTGCACAGTTGTGGTTTCCTGAGCAACACTCACTGTACGATTTCATAAAAGTATGACAAAAAACAACAAAAAAAAAAAAAACGTTTAAATGCAATTCTAAAATGAGCTCTTAGCTGGCAGTTCATTTGGACATTCTGAACACTCTTTGTAGAGACCTGAGATCTCATTGTAGAGATGTACTGGATTATACTGTAGCATTGATTAAGTAATGAAAGGAAATGCAATGACAAGAAAATAATTATTTGTATTTCTAGCAGATTGTGGAAAAAAAAACTTGCGCTTTTTTAGATTAGAGACTGCAAGATCTGACAAACTATTTTATCCATATTTAAACCTCTTTAAAAAACTTTATTGTATGTATAATTAACTCTCCAGGAGTAGTTACAATTTATTTAGAGTTTGATGAAATTTCATTAATTGTCCAGAAAATCAATTATTATAATACAATAGTATATTCTGAATGACTGATTAGGCACATGTTTAGCTACACTGGGATCAGTGTTGGGTAAGTTACAATCCACTACAAATTCCTTTCCTAAAATTGTAATTAGATTTTTGATATTACTGATTATTTTGTTGAAAAAGTAATCACATTACTTTAAAGATACTTTCTAAAACACTTCACAGAAAAGTTTGTTCTTTCTCTCAACAAATTTAAAATCATTGTCACACTCAAGCTCTATACAGATACTCACTTTGGAAATAAGAAGGCCAAAACATACCGTCTTCATCTGTTAATAAAATAACAACAATTATTGAGGCTCTTTACATATGAAAATGTACAAATGTACACTCTTTATCGCTTACCTGCAAACACCTCCACCTCACATAACGAGAGTATTTTATTCATCCCAGGTAGAAAAATGTTGACATACCGCCCTTCAATATGCTCAAACTGGAATATTTCAGTTCCCCTGCAGTGAGGAGTCCCAATAGTTGCAGCTCTATTAATAAGAACAAAAAAAGAAAAACTAAAACTTTTCAAAATTATGCAACTCGGATTTATGCATTTGAAAGCTTTCAAAATAGTGTACAATATAAGATTTTCAATTAACCAGTCCTTTTTTTGTTGGACAGGTAAAGACTCCCACGTCAAAATGTTTGTCTGCATCCTGGGTTTCCCAAAGCAAACAATATACTGCCCTACAAGGCCACACAGTACCTACACCAAACTTAAAACTGAGAGGGGCTTAAATGTTTTTTGAACGTTGAGTCAAATGTGGATCATAATGTAATGTAATTTTAATTTTCTGAATCTGATAACAGTTCAACCAAAACTGCCTGTCATAGAACAGATCATACTTAAGAGACCCGATTTCAGATATAACTTAATTTTAAGATACTGGTCTTTTAGGGGCAGATTAGAATAAAACAGTAAAAACAGGGGGCATGATAGGAAAATCAATACAAGTCTCACAGCTGATTTTCATTTCCATTGCTATACAGACTGTTGCCAATGTGAATCTCAGCTCCGATTAATTGATCGCCACAACAGTCTACACGATTTGTGATTGCCACTTTTACTATCTTGTAGACAACACCCAGATCTACTCTCCACCAGGCATTATCATGGTCAGCTGCAGTGCGAGTACATGAGCCATTATTGTAGTCTGGATCCCTGTTCCCATCGACAGCATGCTGGGCAACTCCTTGGTTGTCATAGTCGGTGGACTGTACTGCTTCATTACCAACAGCAAGATTAGCTGTTGAACATGACATAAAGGATCATTCATTCAGAGATGCTGAATTTCATAAGGTTAATAAAATGCATAGGATTAATTAATTAATTAGAAATGACTAAAATGCACAAAAATAAATAAAGAAATATGTTGATTAATACATGGCATTCTTACATGTCAAGTCAGCAATACATTTCCCAGAAAGAAGTGTGATCACAAAAATCACAGGCACGTTCATTCCGGCTTTCTAAATCTTACCAAAACTTATATCAAGACAAAGGGAAGATAAGGGAAATGTAATCATAAGACAAGTTAGTAGACACCATGACTTCTTACAAATCACATTGTAGTTGAACCTTTACATGCAGCTTATAAGACAGGCTGGAAATATCCATATTGCATGGCACATTTTATTTAGCAATATCACTGAGATTTCAAAATAGGAATAAATCATAATGATTCTTACCTGTCTCTTCTGATTTAAAATGAGTCTACTTGGCTTAAATATGCCAGGAGCTCATCTGTTCTTCTACGTGTGTTTGCATTTCCTTCCCTTCAGGGAGTCTAATTTGATTTGGTTGTAAATGATTGACTAAACAGTTATAAAAAAAATTCTAATATTAAAAGGAATATTACACATTAATGAAAATTGTATCATATTTTACTCACTCTCATTTTAACCAAAACCTGTAAGACATCTGTGGATCACAAAAGGAGAAATTCTGTAGTCTGTGCTGGTCGTTAAGCTTTAATCTCTGTTCATTGTAATTGAATGGATAAGAACAACCAGTCTACAGAATTTCTCCTGAGATGATTGGAATGACATTTTATTTTTGGGGTGAGTTTTCAATGGTGAGAAAAATCAAGTCAAGCTCAGTCAACAGCATTTGTGGCATAATGTTGATTACAAAATAATAATAATAATAATAATAATAATAATAATAATAATAATATATATATATATATATATATATATATATATATATATATATATATATATATATAGTTATTTTTTTATATATATATATTCAATGTTATTGAATGCTCTATATATTCAATGTTATTTTTTAATTATTATTATATTGGCTTGTCCATCTTTTTCTTTAAAGAAAAGAGAAGCAAAAATTAGGGTTAATGAGGTACAATGGAAGTGAATGGGGCCCAATTCATACACATTAAGATAGTCAGTTTCAAAAGTATAGCCACTAAATGTACATAAACAATATGGGTGTTAACATGATTTTAGTGATAAAATGGCCTTCTTAGTAGCTCTGTGCAAAATGATATGCAATTTTACAACTTCATTATCATTACGACACAACGCCGCAAAACCCTGTAAATTACTGTAATCAACTATTTAAACAACTATACAGCTCAAATAATATAATAGTTTAATAGTTTTATCAGAATAGTTAATGCAAGTGCTTTAATAATATTATAAGCTTCACTTTTACCTTTAAATCCTTCAAATATTTGCCCCATTCACTTGTGTTGTACCTCACTGTAATGTCAATGATTGCTTTTTTTTTTTTTTTTTTAAGAAAAAGAGGGGTGAGTCAAAAAAATGTTTTATGGTAATCAACATTGTGCCACAAATGCTTTCAAATTAGCTTAACATTTCTGAACGTGGAACCATCCATTTCAATCATTGAAATCAAATCAGTGTGATAAAAAAAAAAAAGAATAGCTCTCTAAATACAGTTAAAAGTCCGGTGGATAAATGAAGGTCAAAGACAAACAAAAGCATTTGCCAAAGACAGTTTGACATGAACCAGAAGTTTTGCTGTGTGTGACTTGGTGATTTTATTTATTTAACGTTAATATTTATCAGGTACTCTTTGGTGTGTGACTAAATATGCTGGAAGGTCAGTACGTATGGGATAAAAACATAATGACCTGTCAAACTCACATACTGGCCGCATGAGTAAATTTTACACCATATATCGCCTCCTGCTGTAATGAAGGACTTCCAAATTAGGCGTTTTGGTTTCAGGAATATTACCATGTTTAGTTTTATTTGTATTCATGTAGAGAGTAAAGGTGAACCTTTACTGAAAGTTGTGTTTTAAATATTAAAATATTTATTTAATGTGCATTGAAACGTGCATTTTAAAGGGATATTACATTAAAAAAAAAATTACATTCTGTCATTATCTACTCTGATGTCTTTCAAAATGATCAGTACATCTTCCATCAAACACAAAATAAGAATGCCCATGCTACTCTTTTCTATAACTATACAAGTAGATGGCCAAGCTACAAAAAAGGATGTGAAATATACCATAAGTACCATAGTAAATAAATATCAAGTAATCAAAACGTCTAGGTTACATATGTAACCTCCGTTCCCTGATGGAGGGAACGAAACGTTGTGTCGAAGAAGTGACACTAGGGGTCTCTCTTGAGTGCCGAATAAGCCTCTGATCTATGAAAAAAGGCCAATGAGAATTAGGCAGACAGTATTTGCATACCCCGCCCCCAGACATACGGGTATAAAAGGCGGGGAAATACTACTAGTTCATTCAGGATTTTTCTGAGGAGCCGGAAATGGTCCGGCCTCAACAGTGGCTCGGCTCAGCGACGTGGCCGGGAGGACACAACGTCTCGTTCCCTCCATCATGGAACAGAGGTTACATACGTAACCTAGACGTTCCCCATCTGTCACGCACTTCGACGTTGTATCGAAGAAGCGTGGGGGGGGGGGGGGGCTGGCAAACTGAATTGCGTAACTGAGTTGAATGGTCCTGGCCAGCCAGCGTGAAGGGTTGGAAAGTGAAAGCCACGTGTCCAAACTCCGCGCTAGGGGCGCTAAGAGGACGATTATCTTTGACGTACCCGGCAGGGCGGAGCAGGTAATACGCCGTCGGGAGGCAAGGGTGCGTCCCGAAGCTCTGGTGCTGAGAAAAGACTCGAAGCACTTACCTTGCTCTGCAAAGGTGTTGGCGGCAGAGTGCCGTGAGAATGGCATTTGTGGGCCAGGTGACCCAGAGACAAAGGAAATAGCTCTTTTATTGAGAATGTGGGTACCGCAGCCCCGAGGGGGTGAGGCAAATTAAATTAATTCAACAAAAGATTCTCCTCACGGCCCTCCACCGGGGGATGGAGTGGTCTGCTTACCAGCTCCGGAGCTAACGTCTTGGTCCCCGAAATGCTCAATTAATGCTCTTGCTCAATTAATCTGCCAATGAAGCCAGAAAAATCATTAGGGCAATTTACACACAGAACACACATGCACATGTACACCCATCGCCTGTTTCTCTCACTTTATCACTCACCTGCAAATGCCTAAACCTCTCAATGGACAAAGCTGTTGAAGCCCTGTGTACACACACAGCCACAGATAAATAAAGACATAGAGAACTTAAATAAAACAAAATACATATTATACATATGGATATGCTTATATTCAAAGCATTTATTCAAAGGACTTTTCTTTAATTTATCCTTAAAAACCCTAAAGTTTTTTTTGTTTTTGTTTTTTTACAGTGGGTTTTGCTATTTATTACATGTATTTTTTAAATTAGTAATGAAAAGAACTCACAAGGAACACAAGTAGGTTTTGATGTCTCATTTACTGTTAATAATATAACAACAGTCATGCGCACATTAATATACAGAAACAATTATATAGCAGAGTTTTTGTCTCTCTGTCTCTTACTTGCAAATACCACAGCTTCACACAGAGTGAGGATTTTATGGTTCCCAGGCTGATAAATGTTGACATATTGCCCATTAATAGGCTTAATCTCAAAAGTATCTGTGCCACAAAAAGCTGTGGAAACAGTTGGAGCACTCCAAATAAATAACATAGTGTTGTTTAAGAGGAAAACCAGAGACTGATCAGCACACTGCATGTCTAACACATACAAAACTAAAATTTCTTCACACACACACACACACACACACACACACACACACACACACACACACAGTGTTACAGGTTCCACCTTTTGATATTTTAGCTCTGATTAGAGAGCACTACAACTAATTCAATTAAAATGTACAGTATTTGTATGGTACTTTTGGAGTGGAGTGACCTTACAAATGTCTGAACACAAGCAGAATAAAATAGGTTAAATTTACATCAAAATTAATCTATTGGTCTGTAATTTTGAACATTTTATAATATTCTGCATTCCATTAATGAAGTCTAGATTAATGGGAAAGACCTGGTTTATTTCTTCTTTATGCAGAGGAGGTAGAATTGCATCCTCTTTTGCTTAACCAGACCTTTAGGTAATGAAATAATAAACAGGTTAAGATGATACAACAATTGAAAGTTACAGCTCACTGTTGTGTCCGTTCTTGTCCAGTCTGTTACCGACATGAATCTGAGCTCCAAATTTTCGCACTCTGCAACAGTCTCCATGAATATTTATGCACTGTTAAATCTAATTAGTTGACATTACTTTTCAAGGCAATCGGTTTGCATGCATTTTCATAGTAAACATACGTATTTGGCTCAAGTAAACTGAACGTCATTTTTAAAGTAGCGTTAACTAGTTACAAGTAAGCTTAACTCATCTATGATTCAATTATCTTTGTTTTGATTTTATTATTTAAATTGGGTTATAACATGTCTTATACAGTATAAAGGAAATTATGACTGGACGATACTCAGTACTTCTTATTGCACATAATTCTACACTTTTGTAAAGTACAAATGAGTAAAGAAGAATGGCTTAAATTTAACAGCCTCTGTGTTCACCAGAGGTAACACCAATCACCCTCATGGTGACAAAACAACAATAGTAATAAGAATTCAAATTAAATACACTACTACTACTACTACTAAGTTCACTTGTTTTGACCAAACAAACATAATTTATTCAGTGCAAGGATCATGGGTATTCCACACAATTTTGTACTTGGTAATTTTGAGTTAGTAGTACTCGAAGCAAAAGTATTTATTTATTTACTTATTTTAAATTTTCTCCCCTTTTCTCCACAGTTTGGCATGTCCAGTTCCGACTACTTACTAGGTCCTCGTGATGGCATGCTTACTCACCTCAATCCGGTAGAGGACAAGTCTCAGTTGCCTCCCCTTCTGAGACATTTAATCTATGTCTCTTATCACGTGGCTCACTGTGCATGACAACACAGTGACTCACAGCATGTGGAGGGTCATGCTATTCTCCGCGATCCACGCACAAATTACCATGCGCCCCATTTGGGGCGAGAACCACTAATCGCAACCATGAGGAGTTTACCCCATGTGACTCTAAACTCCTTAGAAACTGGGCCAATTTGGTTGCTTAGGAGACCTGGCTGGAGTCACTCAGCACACCCCAGCTTCGTAAAAATCTTTTCAAGATTTTGGAAGTGTATGGGTTCGGGAATACATTTATTGGTTGGATTAAGTTACTTTATAGACACCCTGTAGCAGTGGTACAAACAAATGGATTAATTTAAGATTATTTTACTCCGAATAGGGGCATGCGGCAGGGTTGCCCTCTTTCCCCATAATTGTTCTGTCTTGCCCTGGAACCATTAGCAGCCGCAATAAGAAAGGAGGATGATTTTCCAGGGGTGATGGCAGGAGGTATGGAGCATATGCTTCTGCTTTTTGCATAGACCCTTCTAGATCTATGCCTCTTTCCACAGAATTATTAATTCCTTTTCCAAGATCTCAGGATACAAATCAATTGGTCTAAATATGAAGCTTTGGCTCTGACAGCGTACTGTCCAGTAAAGGCCTTCCAGCCGGGCGCCTTCCAGTGGCCCAAACAGGGCATTAAGTATTTGGGTATTTTATTCCCCGCAAATTTGTTAATTTTGACCATTTAATAAAACTAAATAAAATTTTTGAGCGATGTAGACAGGTGGGCTTCATTACGTTTATCGATGATTGGGAAGGTTAATGTTATTAAAATAAACTGTATTCCAAAATTCAACTTCCTGCTACAGTCACTCCCTATAGATGTCTCCCTCTCTTATTTCAAGCAATTTGATAGTATAGCGAAATCCTTAATTTGGAATAGTAAACATCCCAGACTAAATTTCAACAAATGAAATAGGCCGATTGACAAAGCTGGGCTAGGCCTACCCAAGATTTTACTTCATTATTATGCATTCGGTCTGCATTGGTCGCTTCCACCTGAAAGAGCCCCTCCCTGGTTTTCTACTGAACAGGAAGTCCTTGCCCTTATTTCGCTCTAGCAAAGCAATTCAATCAAATTAACCAGAGAAATTAAGTCACACCCCGTTATCTCACATTTGCACATGATTTGGACAAGAGTGGCCAGAGTATTTCATTCAGACATTTATTTAAATGTTGCCTCAAGCATATAGCTTAACCCACAATTATATATCAACAAGTCCCCTTTCTGTTGGTCAGAGTGGATTGTGAGGGGGGTTACTACACTCGGCAACCTGTATGAGAAAGTTGAGATCTTTTTAGAATTTGGGTCATCATTTTGGGATTCCCAGATCTCAGTTTTATAGGTATTTACAGCAGCAATACTTTGGGAGAGGTGATTATTACTTTTGGGAAAAGTCATGAGGTATCAGTGTATGTATTACTCCCTGCTAATTCAGAGTCTGGGTGATGGAGCTTTAATTCTGTCAAGAGATTATGGGAAAAAGATTTTAACTTGGTATTGGAGGAAGGAGTGTGGACTATGATTCTAAAAAATGTCAAGTCTGCATCTAGAGATGCAAAGGTTCGACTTATGCAATTTAATAATTTACACAGATTTTATTGGACCCCCTCTAGTTTATATAGGCTTGGTCTTAAAGACACACCCACCTGCTGGTGATGCCAATCAGAAGTTGGAGACACAATCCACGTCTTTTTGGGGTGTGTTAAGATCCAAGATTTTTGGTTAAAATTTCAGAATTATTTTTGTGACATTTTGGGCACTCAAATTTTACTTTGCCCCATACTTTGTATTTTGGGCGATGGGGCAGTTATACATTTGGGGGAAATATATAAAAAATTGGGTTCTAAGTAGCATCATGATTGGCAGACAAATTATTTTAAGGAATTGGAAGTCAGACGCCACCATTTCTGGAGTGGTGTATGGAGATGGGGAGGGTGGCGGCTTTTGAGGAGATGACAGATAGAAGGCTGGGGCTGGCTACTACAAGACATACATAATATGCGTGCAAACATGATTTTATTGTGATAAAATGACTTACTAACCTTTTCTGTGAAAAGTTATAGCAAAGACTTTCTATCGAGTCAGTCCCCTGTCGGCCGTCATTGGAATGCCACCGGGAGACTATTTCCAGTCATGATAGAGCAGCTCCTGTCTACTTGAATGGGGTAACATCGAAATGGTAAAAAATGGTTGGTCAATATTACGATCAAAGAATATATTTCAAACCAGCAGTAATATCTGACGACACTTGTATCATTAATTGGGCAACTTTACCTCAGATTATGCTAAAAAACAAAATTTTCCTAGCTTGTATAGCATGCATGTTCTCGAGATGATTGACAGGCAATGTCTGCATCTAAAAGGTAATTGGCTCTTTCCATAGACCATTGGATGCTAGAGCCTCTTTGTTGGGCATTCCAATTTCTCCTATTCATTTTAATAGAAGTGGCCCATCACTGCTAAATAGTCTCTGATTATAACCAATTTTAAAACTCCTTTACAATAATGATATAAATTCAACAAACCCTACAAGGACTGTAAAAATGTCAATTTAAACTACTTTACAGCTCAAATAATACATACATTTTAACAGAATAATTAATGCTAGTGCTTTTATATATATATATATATATAGGCTTCACATCTAAATCCTCCAAATATTGTCCACATTCATTTTCAGTCTCCATTCACTTCCACTGGAAGTACCTCACTGCAACCTCGATTTTTGCTTTTTCTTTTAAAGAAAAGGAGGGACGAGTCAAAATATTTTTTTGTGGTAATTAACATTATGCCACAAATGCTGTTGATTGAGCTTAACATGTATTGAACCCGGAGCATTCCTTTAAGGACAATTCAATAAAATTTAAGGTCAATCGACTGCATTTGTGGTAAAATATTGATTACCAAAATAATTAAATAAATTATAATTCGACTTGTCCCTCCTTTTCATTCAAAAAGCGGATTTCAAGGTTACAGTGAGGCACTTGCATTTTTGAGGGTTTAAAGACAGAAATATGAAGCTTATAATTTTATAAAATCTCCTACATTAAATAATCAGTTAAAACTTGTATATTATTTGAGCTGTAGAGTTGTTTAAATCATTGTTTAACAGTCATTTTAGGGTCTGAATGTTAGTTCGACATGGCAACAAATGTGTATGCTAAACTGGCTGTAACTTTAAATAGAAAAGATTAGTAAGGAATTTTATCACACTAAAATCATGTTAACATATTGTTTGCATCTTGTTGCTAAACTTTTGAAACGATGTGTATATATGCATTTCAGTACGGGTCCCATTTACTCACAAAAGCCTTGCTCGCTGTAACCTAGATTTTGGCTTTTTGAAAGTCTAAACAAATTTTTTGTTAATGACAAATGCTGTTGATTGAACTGAACTTCCATTGAACCAGGTGTTGTGTCGAAGTCTGTTCCCCTTTTGTTCCCCTTCAGGTAAGTGTTGAAGTCTGTTCCCCCTATGTTTCCCCTTACGAATAGTGTTGAAGTCTATTCCCCCTATGCTTCCCCTTAAGGTTAGTGTTGAAGTCTATTCCCCCTATGTTTCCCTTTAAGGTTAGTGTTGAAGTCTGTTCCCCCTATGTTTCCCCTTAAGGTTAGTGTTGAAGTCTATTCCCCCTATGTTTCCCCTTAAGGTTAGTGTTGAAGTCTATTCCCCCTATGTTTCCCCTTAAGGTTAGTGTTGAAGTCTATTCCCCTTATGTTTCCCCTTAAAGTTAGTGTTGAAGTCTATTCCCCCTATGTTTCCCCTTAAGGTTAGTGTTGAAGTCTATTCCCCCTATGTTTCCCCTTAAGGTTAGTGTTGAAGTCTATTCCCCCTATGTTTCCCCTTAAGGTTAGTGTTGAAGTCTATTCCCCCTATGTTTCCCCTTAAGGTTAGTGTTGAAGTCTGTTCCCCCTATGTTTCCCCTTAAAGTTAGTGTTGAAGTCTGTTCACCCTATGTTTCCCCTTAAGGTTAGTGTTGAAGTCTATTCCCCTTATGTTTCTCCTTAAAGTTAGTGTTGAAGTCTGTTCCCCCTATGTTTCCTCTTAATGTCAGTGTTGAAGTCTATTCCCCCTATGTTTCCCCTTAAGGTTAGTGTTGAAGTCTATTCCCCCTATGTTTCCCCTTAAGGTTAGTGTTGAAGTCTATTCCCCCTATGTTTCCCCTTAAGGTTAGTGTTGAAGTCTATTCCCCTTATGTTTCTCCTTAAAGTTAGTGTTGAAGTCTGTTCCCCCTATGTTTCCTCTTAATGTCAGTGTTGAAGTCTATTCCCCCTATGTTTCCCCTTAAGGTTAGTGTTGAAGTCTATTCCCCCTATGTTTCCCTTTAAGGTTAGTGTTGAAGTCTATTCCCCTTATGTTTCCCTTTAAGGTTAGTGTTGAAGTCTGTTCCCCCTATGTTTCCTCTTAATGTCAGTGTTGAAGTCTATTCCCCCTATGTTTCCCCTTAAGGTTAGTGTTGAAGTCTATTCCCCCTATGTTTCCCCTTAAGGTTAGTGTTGAAGTCTGTTCCCCCTATGTTTCCTCTTAATGTCAGTGTTGAAGTCTATTCCCCCTATGTTTCCCCTTAAGGTTAGTGTTGAAGTCTATTCACCCTATGTTTCCCCTTAAGGTTAGTGTTGAAGTCTGTTCCCCCTATGTTTCCTCTTAATGTCAGTGTTGAAGTCTATTCCCCCTATGTTTCCCCTTAAGGTTAGTGTTGAAGTCTATTCACCCTATGTTTCCCCTTAAGGTTAGTGTTGAAGTCTGTTCCCCCTATGTTTCCTCTTAATGTCAGTGTTGAAGTCTATTCCCCCTATGCTTCCCCTTAAGGTTAGTGTTGAAGTCTATTCCCCCTATGTTTCCCCTTAAGGTTAGTGTTGAAGTCTATTCCCCCTATGTTTCCCCTTAAGGTTAGTGTTGAAGTCTGTTCCCCCTATGTTTCCCCTTAATGTCAGTGTTGAAGTCTATTCCCCCTATGCTTCCCCTTAAGGTTAGTGTTGAAGTCTGTTCCCCCTATGTTTCCTCTTAAGGTTAGTGTTGAAGTCTGTTCACCCTATGTTTCCCCTTAAGGTTAGTGTTGAAGTCTATTCCCCTTATGTTTCCCCTTAAGGTTAGTGTTGAAGTCTATTCCCCTTATGTTTCCCCTTAAAGTTAGTGTTGAAGTCTATTCCCCCTATGTTTCCCCTTAAGGTTAGTGTTGAAGTCTATTCCCCCTATGTTTCCCCTTAAGGTTAGTGTTGAAGTCTGTTCCCCCTATGTTTCCCCTTAAGGTTAGTGTTGAAGTCTATTCCCCCTATGTTTCCCCTTAAGGTTAGTGTTGAAGTCTGTTCCCCCTATGTTTCCCCTTAAGGTTAGTGTTGAAGTCTATTCCCCCTATGTTTCCCCTTAATGTCAGTGTTGAAGTCTGTTCCCCCTATGTTTCCCCTTAAGGTTAGTGTTGAAGTCTGTTTCCCCTATGTTTCCCCTTAATGTCAGTGTTGAAGTCTGTTCCCCCTATGTTTCCCCTTAATGTCAGTGTTGAAGTCTATTCCCCCTATGTTTCCCCTTAAGGTTAGTGTTGAAGTCTGTTCCCCCTATGTTTCCCTTTAAGGTTAGTGTTGAAGTCTATTCCCCCTATGTTTCCCCTTAAGGTTAGTGTTGAAGTCTATTCCCCCTATGTTTCCCCTTAAGGTTAGTGTTGAAGTCTGTTCCCCCTATGTTTCCCTTTAAGGTTAGTGTTGAAGTCTATTCCCCCTATGTTTCCCCTTAAGGTTAGTGTTGAAGTCTATTCCCCCTATGTTTCCCCTTAAGGTTAGTGTTGAAGTCTATTCCCCCTATGTTTCCCCTTAAGGTTAGTGTTGAAGTCTATTCCCCCTATGTTTCCCCTTAAGGTTAGTGTTGAAGTCTGTTCCCCCTATGTTTCCCCTTAATGTCAGTGTTGAAGTCTATTCCCCCTATGTTTCCCCTTAAGGTTAGTGTTGAAGTCTATTCCCCCTATGTTTCCCCTTAAGGTTAGTGTTGAAGTCTATTCCCCCTATGTTTCCCCTTAATGTCAGTGTTGAAGTCTGTTCCCCCTATGTTTCCCCTTAAGGTTAGTGTTGAAGTCTGTTCCCCCTATGTTTCCCCTTAATGTCAGTGTTGAAGTCTATTCCCCCTATGTTTCCCCTTAAGGTTAGTGTTGAAGTCTATTCCCCCTATGTTTCCCCTTAAGGTTAGTGTTGAAGTCTATTCCCCCTATGTTTCCCCTTAATGTCAGTGTTGAAGTCTGTTCCCCCTATGTTTCCCCTTAAGGTTAGTGTTGAAGTCTGTTCCCCCTATGTTTCCCCTTAAGGTTAGTGTTGAAGTCTGTTCCCCCTATGTTTCCCCTTAAGGTTAGTGTTGAAGTCTATTCCCCCTCTGTTTCCCCTTAATGTCAGTGTTGAAGTCTGTTCCCCCTATGTTTCCCCTTAAGGTTAGTGTTGAAGTCTATTCCCCCTATGTTTCCCCTTAAGGTTAGTGTTGAAGTCTATTCCCCCTATGTTTCCCCTTAAGGTTAGTGTTGAAGTCTGTTCCCCCTATGTTTCCCCTTAATGTCAGTGTTGAAGTCTATTCCCCCTATGTTTCCCCTTAAGGTTAGTGTTGAAGTCTATTCCCCCTATGTTTCCCCTTAAGGTTAGTGTTGAAGTCTATTCCCCCTATGTTTCCCCTTAATGTCAGTGTTGAAGTCTGTTCCCCCTATGTTTCCCCTTAAGGTTAGTGTTGAAGTCTGTTCCCCCTATGTTTCCCCTTAAGGTTAGTGTTGAAGTCTGTTCCCCCTATGTTTCCCCTTAAGGTTAGTGTTGAAGTCTATTCCCCCTATGTTTCCCCTTAAGGTTAGTGTTGAAGTCTGTTCCCCCTATGTTTCCCCTTAAGGTTAGTGTTGAAGTCTATTCCCCCTATGTTTCCCCTTAAGGTTAGTGTTGAAGTCTATTCCCCCTATGTTTCCCCTTAAGGTTAGTGTTGAAGTCTGTTCCCCCTATGTTTCCCTTTAAGGTTAGTGTTGAAGTCTGTTCCCCCTATGTTTCCCCTTAAGGTTAGTGTTGAAGTCTGTTCCCCCTATGTTTCCCCTTAAGGTTAGTGTTGAAGTCTATTCCCCCTATGTTTCCCCTTAAGGTTAGTGTTGAAGTCTATTCCCCTTATGTTTCCCTTTAAGGTTAGTGTTGAAGTCTATTCCCCCTATGTTTCCCCTTAAGGTTAGTGTTGAAGTCTATTCCCCCATGTTTCCCCTTAAGGTTAGTGTTGAAGTCTATTCCCCCTATGTTTCCCCTTAAGGTTAGTGTTGAAGTCTATTCCCCCTATGTTTCCCCTTAAGGTTAGTGTTGAAGTCTGTTCCCCCTATGTTTCCCCTTAAAGTTAGTGTTGAAGTCTATTCCCCCTATGTTTCCCCTTAAGGTTAGTGTTGAAGTCTATTCCCCTTATGTTTCTCTTTAAGGTTAGTGTTGAAGTCTGTTCCCCCTATGTTTCCTCTTAATGTCAGTGTTGAAGTCTATTCCCCCTATGTTTCCCTTTAAGGTTAGTGTTGAAGTCTATTCCCCCTATGTTTCCCCTTAAGGTTAGTGTTGAAGTCTATTCCCCCTATGTTTCCCCTTAATGTCAGTGTTGAAGTCTGTTCCCATATGTTTTATAGACAACACTAAATGTAAACATGGGAGGAACAGACTTCAACAGAACACCGGAATATTCCTTTAATTCTATGGTTTGATTTAGCAACCATTTTAAACCTCTGTATTTACAAAAAGTTACTTGTGTTTTTCATCGAACATACTGAAATCAATTGCGCATGTCTTCCCCGGAAATTGAGGTGGAAGGGTGTTTTTTTGTCATTTGAGTAAAATTCACGCAGTGGCACGGACAGGTATTGAAGCTTACAGTCTTTAAATATCAGTTTTCGTCTTTTATTAACAATATAAAAAAAAAACTAAACCTTGACATTTTACTTTTAGCAAGCACTATCGCATTTGATGCACATAATGTAGGAAACTTTCAAGTTACTCCTGTGGTGCATGTAGTTTGTCATTTAATGGCTTTCTCGATTCCTCTGCTAGTTCTGTTTAAACTTTTGATCGTTTAAGTTTGTAACTGTGTGTAACAGAAACTCTTTGTCCTAAATTGCCAATTTGTAGTCAGTAGAAACCATACCATTGATTTTCCCAGTGAGGAAGTTCAGCGAGCACACAAATGCACGTTTTCCGTTCACGTTAACTGGTTGTCTTCAGTGATGCTTCCATCCAACGGCGTTTCGAGGATCAAATTAAACCGAGATTCATTTAAAGTAGAGAATAAATTAGAGCCAGGTAAACGGCGGTGGACTGGCTTTAAAACTGTGTCTGGTTTAAATTCACTAGCAGACCGTGTCCGACAGGTACAAGACCAAGACAGTGCTCCAGAAAACGCGTCGGTTCCGGTGAAAGCAGACAAAATTTTCCCAGAACGAGACTGCAACGAAATCTACAGTCCAGAGCCAACGTGCTCTTCGCACGGACAGACCAGCTCCAACTGCTGCGTGCTCAGCCAAGACCCCGCTGAACATGACGCTGGCCAAGCGGGTCATAATAAAGGTATTTTGACATCCAAAGTAAGTTGCATAAGTAACGGTCGAGGTGGAGGTACTATAACTCACGAGGCTCAAGGTCCCCGTACAAGGAGCCAGTCGGCGTCAAAAAATGGTAAATCGTTGAAAAGGTTGTGTGGACATGAAAAGGCACTTTGCTACCGTTTGCGATTAGCGTTGTGTTTTGACGATAAAGTACAGCGAAATGGCGGGAAGCGCGTGAGGCACGGGCAAACAGATTCGCAATGTCCCGAGTTGTCTTTTGTAAACAGTAACGTGTCTTTTAAATCCGGTAATATTTCCATCACGTCCATGGTCCGTGCGGAGCGGCCTGGAGAATCAGTTGAGCAAACGCCACCTGTCCTGGGGGGGATACAACCAGATTTCAAGTCCTCAAAACAAAGCGCTGCCGTCAAAACTGGCGACCCAGCTGCTTTAGGGCAAGAACAGCCTCCTCGTCGCGGCCGGGGAAGACCGAGGAAAGTTTATACTCCTAGATTTGGTCAGTCCGACGCACAGGTGAAAACTACCGTCAAGACGGAGGTCCCGAGGCCTCAAAATCCCAAAGAGAGTCATGCCAGTAAAGCCAGGCGCTCTCGACATGGACAAGCAGTTGTGTGTGGAGAACCAAGTAAGATTATGTGTATTTTATTAATATCCATAATAGTCCTCAAGTTTCTTGGCAGCAGTCAGTTGGGTTTAACTATGGGCACTTTAAGTGACAAAAATGGAGAGCCACAGATTTGCTATAAGAGCATTTGCATTATTATAATTTTTTTTTTTTTTGCAATACTTACAATATTGTATAGATTTATATGTTTAATATGATTTGTATTGATAACATTCGTTACCAGGATTGGATTATGTGTCTGTCAGTAATGAACCATTGCGTTATTTGAAAGGAAAATTGAAGATTCTGTCATTATTTTACACACCCTCATGCCATTCTTGAACTTTTCTCCAGAACACATAAGAAGGTATTTTAAGGTTTCACAATCACTCATTTCTGTACAGTAGGCCTAGAAGTTGATAGTGACTCGCTTTTAAGCTTATAGGCCCCTGCACCCTTCCTACGAAATCGAAGAACAAACGGGTGTGATATCATTTAGAATAAAATCTGACCTTTTTTATTTTTAAAGTTTGTTTTTCGTGGTTCGTAACAGCTCATCAGCGCAAACTTCTGTGTCTTACCAGCTGCTAAACACCTTCTTACTTGGCTGGGCACTAGGACCATGCAATCAGATATCGCCGATGCCTTACAAATATCCCAGTGCTGATTGCGACACTCACTAACAGACAATGATCAACAACATCGGGAAATTTTGCTCTTCTACCCACCATTGTGGAGGGCTAACTGTAAGATGCGCACTTGAAGAAACACATTTTATTGAATTTTGAAGAATAGACAAAAGAAAATGCTTCGATGCATGTGTCTGATTCGCTGTTGTTCATAGGCGTGAAGCGCGAACGTGTTTCGTGGAGCATGTAAAGAGTTCTCACTCTTCTTTTCAAGTCATCATGACTGTTTGCAAGAATAATATTGTCTGTGAGAATGCTGCAAATGGCCTCGAGATGCTCAATGTTATTCACTTTATTTCCACGAAGCAGTTTGCACTTCACATGCATTGTGAACTCAACTTTGCAGGTTCACTTTATATAAAGCCTATACATGTGTGATTTAAATAAAAAAAATTGTACAAAAACAGGTTCACCTTGAACCTAAAATGGATTTAAATTTTAATTAGTATTATCATCATTGTTATTTTTATTACACATTGTCTTTAGATCTTAATTTGTATTATTAGGCTAATTTTCCACCTGTTGTGGAAGATTGAATCTTGCGTGATGACAAATAGAAGGGTGGTTTTTGTGATTAATTGCAATTAATTTATGGTATATGATACATTACATCAAACATTAGAAAATCTTCATTTTCCATACAGTAAAATCTGCTTTTATGTTTATAATGCCTGGGACATGTGTCATGCATAATAAATAAGCATGCACTGCTTCACACAAACAGTTTCTGTGCTAGGATGTGCAGTTGAGTTGAGCATGTACCTCCTTAAAATATATATGAAATTATAAATGCCCATTTTAGCCACAGAAAGTGGGGAAAAACATTAGTGAAGTTCCGTCCATTGTACAAATGTGCCTAGGTTTGTGCCCAGGACACCTTTCTCCTATCATGTGAAGTTTCAGGAAGTAAAAAAGCAAACAAACAAACAGATATTGCATTAATTTGTTTAATACGTTAAACAAAAAAATAATAATCACAGAAATGAACGTAAAATTTCCCAGCTCTAGTGGTTAGCCTATATATGATATTTTGACCTATTTATTTTTAAGTGGAATTTGAATTGAAAAATATATTTGGTTTAAATTTTTGTGTTTCAACAAATGAATACAAATTTTCAAGAAAAAATCAGTAAAATCTGAATATTCACAATCCCTCTGCCGGGGGGTTGACTATGTAATCGGATATCTAAATATTTCTTCAATATTGCCTGGCCTTACTTACTGCCATTGGTCCACATCATTAGTAGGTTTGACCTAGAGCTTCACCTACTTTGAGGCGGGCAGCTAATTCTCATTCAGTCAGTTAAGATCAGTCAACATGAACGCACCGTTGTGTAGTTATTTTAGCAAGCTGGTGCAAACTTACCTTCATCTGTAAAATTGTTCACGTAGCCACGTTTTCGAAGAACGTCATGCATCTGGCTATTCAAGCAACAAATGCAAATTTGACTCTGCCCAAACAGTGCTACTCCAGCATGGGGATAACATGAAACATAACAGCTGTTACTGAGTATTTGCAATGCATAGGGCTCAGGTTGTGCAATAAATGATAACAAATTAAGAAATGGATGCATGCCGAGGAGAGAGAGAACTTTTTTTTTTCTTTGTTTGATGCAGATCGCTGAAGAAACTAAAACTAAATGCCAGCAATGAGCCCAGCTGATGCACATGGACATATCTCTTTATGACAAGCCCGAGGGGTTAAATACAGTGCATGCACATACAGTTGCACGTGCGGGGCAAAGTAATTTGGAATCATTTAAATTTGCTGCCTGGCAATAATATTATCACAGATATATGTTTTATTTGCATATAGCACAGGAATTCAGAATCAGATTTATTTCCATTTGATGGAGATGCATTGATGTGGCCAAGTGTAAATGCAATATGATTGAGCCATGTGTAGTGGTGGTGGTGTAGTGGTCTAAAGCACATAACTGGTAATCTGGTAATCAGACGGTTGCTGGTTCGACCCCCACAGCCACCACCATTGTGTCCTTGAGCAAGGCACTTAACTCCAGGTTGCTCTGGGGATTGTCCCTGTAATAAGTGCACTGTAAGTCGCTTTGGATAAAAGCGTCTGCCAAAAGCATAAACGTAAATGTGTAAATACCCCTGAATGTGCGCATGTTGCTCAGCTGTTTCAGACTTCGTTTTGGCTCGTAGTGAAGAATGAAGAAGCGCTTCGTAGTGAGTGTGCTGGGGCCTTTAAAGCAACCAAAATGCCAAAAGTTTTATAAAAGTAGTCCATGTGATTTGTGCGTAATATGTTAAGGCTTCTGAAGACATTCAATCACTTTTAATGCTGAACAAAAATTTGTTATACATTCAACTCATGTACAGAGCCCAAATCAAATATGGTGACACATCAATACAATCAAACATCATTGGTTGTCATATCATGACATTTGATTTGTGCTCGGTTTTCATGAATTGATCAATGATTTGATTTGATTTCTGGAACAACATAAATAATGACAGAATTAAAATTTTTGGTTGACTAATTCCTTTAACGCAGGGGTGGGGAACCTTTTTTCTATTAAGGGCCATTTGAGTTTTTATGAAATTATTCGTGGGCCATACAATCACTTGCAATTTCTGTTTGTGGGTTGAAATTAATGTATGCATTCCGTCATGTGCTCACACACCAAATAGGTCTGTATATTATACAATATTTTGTGTTATTTAAAATTATTTTTAAACATTATTTGAAAGGAATTTTTTTTCCAGGTTAAATGAATCAAGGCCATTTTTTGCTTTTCAAATTATTTCTCAAATGGCCTCGCAGGCTGGGTAAAATGGTCTCACAGGCATTATACGGCCCTGAAAAGCCTGACGTTCCCCACCCCTACTTTTAACGTATGTGAATTCGGGGTATTTTAAACATTGGAAAGAGACTGGTTACAACAAGGTTTTTGTGTTTTTTGCAACGCATCTTTGTATTTAAATTGCATTTTTGCTCTCACCCTCCTTGTCTCTGATTGCAGATATCAGTTCAAAACTTGAGCTGAGGAGATGTCTTAGGTCATCCACGAGACTGAGTTCGAGGAAAGACCTCAAACGATTGGTGAAAAATTCGTGCTGCGCTTTGTGTGGTGACATTAAATACAGTCCTCCCCCTAGTAAGAATCTGGTCCGTTTTCTCAATCAGAGATCGAGAGCTGGCCGCCCCAGCCTGACTGCATGGCAGAAAGGTGCCAGTCATATCTCAGTGTCCTCTCAGCCCCTGACCGCACCGATTATCCGGTTTAAGAAAAACCCCATGGTGAAACTGTGCGATGTAGCCCGAGTATTTGACATAGCCTCACGCGACTTCTCATGTGTCTTGCCAGCAGTACTGAGACAAAAGAAAATATTCAAAAGATGGCGGTGCTTAACGAAAGAATTCAGGTGTCTTGTGCATCCTCATCTTCATGACAACAAGAAGCATAGGAGTAAGATTGACAACCAATCCTTGGACGTTTCCACTCCAACCAATAGCTGTGCTTCTTTCTCATCAGGTGATCCTCCAACAGGAGCTTGCAGAGAGAATGATTCAGGCACAGCAGAATCTCAGGATGGATGTGTCAAGGACTGGGTTGGTTTTCTTACAAAGAATCCATTCTGCAAGAGGAAACAGGCTGAAGGAACTGCCCCAGTACTCCCACAATGTGAAGAGCACCATTTGAGCAATGGTAATCCTGTTGTGTGTTATTGTGAAGGAGAAAAGTCGTGCCCAATGCAAAACATCTCTGAAACGTGTGAGGGTACATCCAGCCCAGTGCATCGGGTACCTCCTATAATACTCAGGCGAATTATTGCAGGGACTGGTTTTCAATTCAGAGATGAGGATAACAATGAGAACAGTGGTCTTTCTCTGGATGAGGAGAATAGATCAAATGAGAATTTTGATGGTGACGTTAACTCACCTGAAAGCTTCTCCTGCCAGAGAACGCGAGCGTACGTGTTTTTCCCTCTATCCTCCTGTGCTCGCACTTACAAAACTTGGCCCTTCCCGAGATCGGGCCCACCTAACGAAATGAGATCATCGGGTCACACTGGACCTCGCTGGATTGTGGCCACCTCGCAAACTTCTCTCAGTACAGCATCAGAAAAAGACAAACTTTCCAAACCCACAAAACAAAGCAAAGGCAGTGTTGAAACCAGAGAAGTACTTGAGGGACAGGCTTTTTCTTCTGCACCAGGTGAGAAGCCACACAATGGGACTTTAGAAGTGTTGGAAAGGACTCCAAGAGGAGCTTGGACTCAACATATTCATTCTCCCAAACTTGCAGACCAGAGCAATAGCAGTGCTGAAACAAGAGAATCGCTGGAACAGCATCCACTTTCTTGTGGGTCAGGCGAGAAGCCTCCCATGTGCATTTTAACAGAGATAGAAAGGACTGGAAATGGTCTTTCAGGAAGTCTTAACAGTCAAAGAGAGATTCATGTCTCAAAATCTGCAGATATTTTGTCAAACCAAATTGTGAAAAAAGCTTTTGAGAAATCCAACAAAGTTCTTCTGTTCAGTACATCTGCTGCGACTGAACAGGTTGACGCCTGCAAACCTGTTGTTCTTGGTCATGCAATGCCATTCGCAGGGAGTCCTAAATCCCAACCTCTGGTAAATCATTCCCTACTCAACACGCCTGGTCAGAAAGCTCTCTCAAATGAGTCCAAAAATCGTCATGATGTTCCTCTCATCAGAACATTTGGTCCAAACTTGCCAACAAGATGTGTTCCAAATCCCAAAAGTACCCCAAATGTTTCCTGTCCTGTTAGCCAAACCTCATGTAATCCTTCAGTTGTGAATCAAGAGGGGGCCAGAGATAGAATTGGGGCTTTTACTCACTATGACCCAGAGTCACTTTCAGAACTATGTCTTAATGTAGGAATGCTGAAAGCACAGTGTCCTTCCTCTGTGACAACTCCTACAGTGGAACAGGATACTGATATTGTCTCAGACTCATCCTCTTCTGAAGATGAATATGAACAGGTCAGTAGAATGTCTTCAAATGAGGACTCTGCGGAACATGATGATACAGAGAGCTTGCAGTCTTGTGATGATGTGATGTGTCATAACGATGAAGATCAAGACTTCACTCCCCCACAATCATCTGAGCCGCCTTCTACGGTTGGCAACAGCTTCATGGATGTTTCTCGAGCATATGAAGAAGATGTCCTTGTACTGGATGTGATACAAGATGATCCTGAATTATTTGGTGCTGTTGTTACTGAAACTGAAAAGCAACAGGGTATGTTGGCAGAAGACAATGTCCAGGCTCAGGCGAAGACGGCGTCAAAACATCAAACCGGGAATCCTTGCAAGATTGTCTGGGACTTAAATGCAGACAGGTGATACATTTAACTTTTTTTTACTAAGTATGGTTGTCTGATCTTCAGTTTTCCTTTATAACAAAATCTCTTAATTCCTTTTGAAGCACTAGCAAATCTGTCCTTGCTGCTGCAGACATAAACATGGAAAGTGTGGAAGATGTTGGTCCACTTTCAGGTGTGTGACCTTTGAATGTTTGTGCATTTATGACTTGCTGATTAAGCATAAATGTCAAGAGGTCATTTTTTAGTATGTGTGTTCCGATGCTGATTTTTTTTTAGTTTAATGTTGTGGGGAAGGTCAACTCTTTTTGGGTTTTTTCAGTCTTATTTGTTTTACAAATTTGTTCACAAGTGAAAAGTTACAATTAATATCTTGTCTGTCTTCCCTACAGTAAAGGAGACTCATAGTTACAGAGCTCAGGCTGCCAATGATACAAGTTGCCTCCAGGTCAGCCCTGCTGCACAGTCAGAGGTCAGTTTCAGTGTTGGGGAGTTGTTAACTACATGTAGCGATGCTACTAACTTAACTAGATTTTTCAGTAGCTTGACATTAGCTCAGCTCCTTTTAAAACAGAGTAGCTTTTCAATTAGCGAACTACTTTTTCCAGCAAGTAGCGGTGTAGCATGAACAAACACTACATCATGTTGGTCAGATTATAACTAATAGCCTTCCTTATTGCGTGGAACCCAAACTAAACGAAAAACGTTTGATGATCTGGCAGCATATTTCTGTCTGCTGATCAGAATCGGGCAGTTTTGTCCTTCTTTTGTAATGACAGATCACAAACAAAAATAGTGAATTACCGTCAACTACTGAGAGCTTTTTACAGCTCACTTGGATAAGAGATTGTCTGAGGTTAATAAAAGTACCTTTACTATTTTAAATAATATAATTCAAAAAGTTACAAGATCTAAATATGTTTATTTCGCTTCTCATCATCTATGCGTTATTGGGAACAGCGAGTTAATTATTATTATATTTATAAATATACAGTATATATATTATTATAATAATTACTATCTTACTATTAAATTTACTATTGTTTTCATGTAAAATAAATGAAATCATTTATGGCATGTATTATTATGCAACATAAAAAATTTCACTAAGGAGCGAATTTTTTATTTTTATTTGATGCATTTTTTCGCAAGAGCCATACCTCAAATAAATAATTTACTATTTTCAAAAACAAAGTTTTTCAATAAAATAAAATGTTTATATTGCCCATAGACTTTTGTGCGGGTCTCCATAAAATTATTTCATTTTACAATTGTTCATGAAATATTTAACTTCTCTTTTGGGCTGGGCGATATGCAAAAAATATTTGAATAATAATCGCATTTAAAATATCGTTATATCCGATTATATGGTCAACCCCCAAGGTCGGTGAATATTTTTGCTTTATTAATTTTGCTTTTAAAAAAAAACTATTATTTAAACACGAAAAACTTAAAAGTAATTTCTAAATTCAAACTGCACTTTTAGCTAAACAAAAAAAGCAATTAAAATAATGAAGTGATTAAATAATCTTCTATATACCACCTACTTGCACTTGCTCCACGAGACTCAGGCTGCACGCCTCTGAACAAACAGCGAATCACATACAAGCACTGACGACATTTGTATGTTCTTAAAAATAAAATAAAGTGTGTTTCCTCACGCACGTCTTTTTGACTAACAGCATTTCTTGTCATGTGTCACTGAGTTGTGTTACAGGTCACCCACTTGTTGCGAGTAGATGAGCAAAATTACACGTGCTTGAAATCCATTTGGACGAGGAGCTCGCGAACTGGATTGAGCCTCGTTGCATTTTGCGGGTGACGGGTGCTACATCACACCCTGGGTGCATATAAAAAATAATGAACGTTCATAAAATCGCTTGTACAAAATGCTCTTAAAAGTTAAGATCTTATTGGGAAATGAGGCCCAGAACTCTATGAATTTGCATGTCTAAGAGAAGCTTTCATTGTATTCGTGAACAGCGGAGCTCACTGCTCACACATATCAAATCAGACGTGTATTGGCAGCTTTTCTTTCGTCTGTTCTTCAAAATATAATGACGTTTTGTCAAACACGTGACTTTGTGTTTAATTTCTTGTAATATATAACTCTGAGAAGTCTTATAGGTCACCTTCAACAGTGGTTGGTACATCAGCAAAATACTCAACATGAAAAATCCACATTGTTCATTTCAACCATTGTTCACCAGGAGTTGTCTGTACAACAAATTCAGGAGAAAGGAAATCAAAACCGTGTCATGGACTTCAAGCTTTGCTATCACTCCCACACTTTCTGCTGGAAAATTAGCTCTTTGTTGGTGAATGGTGAGACACCCGGCGAGCCACTTGATTTTTAACAAAGAGCCACCCATAGGTTCCCGACCCCTGATATAGAATGACCATCGACCACTTTTTTTGGACCTGAACAAAGCGAACAAATATTTGTAGAGCAACCTCTGTATGTGACCTGTATAGCTGGCACTTGTATGTCAATGGCAAAAAGGTCAGAAAATACAATACGCATGAACTTAGGTGAGGGCTATCAAGCGCTGAGTCTTTAATCACATATTATCCACACTAAATATACACTTAAGAACATAAAATGCCAGCCCAAGGAGAGTTTGTCATAAAAATGTGATCTTTAGGGAAGTAGGCCTGGCCACAGCAGGACTGAAAAGTGAAGTATAGTATAAAAATTATTTTTTTAACGATGTCTGATCTTTTTTTGTTTTTATTTTGTACTATTTTATTTTATGGCCATTACTAACTGTATTAATGTGCCATTTAATAAATGTAATTAATAAGTTTCATTAGTGTAAATGTTGTTATTAATATTATTGGTTTGATGGTAACATTAAAACAAAATATTGCCTCAAGTAGCTTCATTGTAGCTAGCTACTTTTTGATAGTAACTTGTAGTGTAGCTAACTACTACTTCAAAAGAGTAGCTTGACTGTAGCATAACTACTTAAAATTATGAGTTGCTTGTAGCTTGTCAAACTACAGTTTCAAAGTAGCTTCCCCAACACTGGTCAGTATACATGTCTCAAATATTTGTGCTGGTATTAATTGTCTAAAGAATTTGCAATGATTATACAATAAGTTAATATTGACTTAGGGCTGGGTGCTATTTTGAATACTCAGTGATTTTGCTGGCGATGTAAACTAAGTAACACGTGAATATGGCAATTATTTAACATTTTCTTTTACTAAAAACTAAAAATTTGTCCTTTTTTTTTTATTATTCTAAAAGTCATGAAAATTTCCACAACATCTGAAAATCTATATTGTTTTTTTTTTTTATTGTTTTTTTTTTTTTTAATCTGACTCCTTTATCTTGCTAAGGCAAATTTGAAAGCTAAAATATATCCTAAATAAACTAACAATTAAATCATATTTTCACACTTTTTATATAATTTGTCATAAAACTACAGCCTGATTGGAAATAACCCATGTGTATTTAAAAATATTTAAATTGTTTTGTGTTTGTTCTGTACACATTATATTTTCTCATATTTTTGTCTCAAGCATGCTCTTCACTGACATTTTTGTGGACTTGGTTAACAAGTACACTAACAATTGACGAAACTTTTTTTGGGCAAAATTGTTTAGTGTGGTGGCAATGATGCCAAAACTTTAGGACAAATACATTTTCGAAAAGTCATATATATTTTTTTAAATGTATCAAATGAAAATTAGATGATTTTCACTAAATATAATGATGTTTTAAAATTTATAATTTGTATATTTGTAATTATTTTTTATAGTTTAATATTGAAAGTGTGGGTCTTGAGCAAGACTAAAACAATAAAATCTATACTTTTAAAGGCATTTAAAAGGTACCAAAAATAAATTATAGAAGGCATGGTAAAAAGTTGTAATGTGAACTACATATAACAAAAAGCTGAAATATGTTTTAATAAAAATCAACCCCTGAAGGACATGAAATTGCCCGAAGTTGAAGATAAACCTAATTGTTTTTGCAATTCCATTTAGTGGTGCAGAAATTACATACTTAAAAGGATGGTTCACCCAAAAATGAAAATTCTCTATCTTTCATGACATCTCATATGTGTAAGACTTTCTTTCTTCAGCAGAACACAAACAATATAAGTGAATGGTGGTTAGAACTTTTGTAGCTCCAAAAATCACAAAGGAAACAGAAGAAATTCATATTACTCGAGTGTTAAAATCCATATATTCAGAAGTGATAAAATATGTGTGGGTTAGAAACGGATCAAAATGTAAGCCATTTTTTGCTCTAAATCTCCACTTTTACATCTGAAGGTGAAAGAAAAAGTGAAGATTTAGAGTAAAAAAAAAAAAGGACTTCAATATTGTTGTTTCTCACCCACACCTATTATATTGCTTCTAAAGATATGGATTTAAACATTGGAGTCACATAGATTTTTTGATTCCTTTATGTGGTTTTGGATCTACAAAGGTCTAATCACCATTCACTTACATTGTATGGACCTACAGAACTGAGATACTTTTCAAAAAATCTTCATTTGTGTTCTGCTGAAGAAAGTCATACACATCTGGGATTGCATGAGTGTGAGTAAATGAATGAATTTTCATTTTGGGGTAAACTAACCCTTTAACCTTGATTTGGCATTTTTTCCAAATACCAATTGTGGTGAGAATTGAATTGTGTTCTCTCTTTGTAGAATGCCACAGACTGCAATAACAACCAGAAGACCAGTAACACAAATAATCTGTATGGAATTAAGGTGATAAACACAAGATCAACAAGGCTTGTAATGGACACGTGCAATAATGGTAAGTCAGGCCCAACATCTACTGGCATTTTAAGAGTAAAGTCTGATGTGCTTTGTCTTTGTTCAAGTACATTATATACAGAGGATCTGAGTTTAATGTGCCTATGCTGAATATGAAATATTCATGTTTTGCTTTTGAATACATAATAGCGAATCTGAGTAAATGTGGTTTCACAATTTACATGTAAAATGCTCTGTTTTGTGTCCAAGTTCGTGTCTTGACTGCAACAGAGACTTCTGCTCGAAGAATTTCAAATGTGAGTGTACTTGGTCTAGGAAATAGAGCAGAATGAACATTATCGTTACATTCATGCTACTATTATTTATTTTTTTGGTTCTGGACTATATAATATTTTATCAAATTTTATTCCACACTGATTTTATGAGTTTGCATGCAATACACCACAAATAACTAATACTGCCATTATATTAATGCTGTTTAACTAGAGGGGAACTGGCCCCACAGTGAGTCTGGTTTCTCCCAAGGTTATTTTTCTCCATTAACCAACATCTTAATGGAGTTTTGTGTTCCTTGCCACAGTCGCCTTCGGCTTGCTAACTGGGGTTCTAAATATTATTGAATTAATTTACAATAATATTTACTCAAACTACACAATGAAATGTTACAGTTTAATTTTCTGTTAAAGCATGATTTTCTGTAAAGCTGCTTTGAAACAATGTCTGTTGTGAAAAGCGCTATACAAATAAAAATTAACTGTTTTTCTGTCTTTAGTATTGTTGGTACTATTTCAGTGAACATAACACCTGCCTGCGAAGTTCCTGTTGGTTCCTGCATACAATAAGAGATGGAGATGAAAAGGTTTGTGTTGTAATGATGTCAAATTGGTATATTGTTTCGATATTCTCTGCTGGTGAAATTCAGAATGTCAGAATTGCCTCTAACTGTGTTCTTGAAGCTTGTGGTCTCTAATGGTTTGTTTTTCCTGTTGCAGTTCTGTATGGAAATTGTGAAAAAGTTCTGTCATGTTGGTAAACATGTTATTGTATTGCGAGCAGGTAACGGATATTTATTGAACCGTTTAATACACAGCATGACTTATTTTATGAAAGTGTTTGTGACCCAGGAATAGTTCACCCAAAAATGCTAATTCTGTTGTCATATACTCCACCTCACGTTGTTCTAAACCCTTTTGACTTTCTTCTGAAGAATGCTAAAGCAGATGTTATGCGAAATGTTTGCCTCAGTCAACGTTTGCTTTCATTGCATTTTTCTCCATACAATGAAAGTAAATGGTGACTGAGACTAACATTCTTCCTAACATCTCCTTTTGTGTTCCACAGAAGAAGAAAAAAATACAGGTTTGAAACGGCATGAAGGTGAGTAAATGATGACAGAATTAAATTTTTCCAGTGAACTATCACTTTAGGGTAAAAATTGCTTCTTTCTGTTTTCTGTTCGTCTTTCTATGTGAAGTGGAGGTGTTTATGGGGTATTACAGCCGAAGTTCTCCTGGTGTGAATTTTAGTCAAGAGACTGTAAACTCTCTGCTCTCTTATCTTCTTAATCTGGGTTTACTGAGAGAATTTGTGGTCATCACCAACTTGCTTCTCAGACACAAGAGGCTGGTGAGTGTGTTTGAAATCAAATGTAATTGAGGAATCATGTGTGTGTGTGTGTGTGTGTGTGTGTGTGTGTGTGTGTAACGGAGTTATGTGGGCAAGGAGGAGGTGGGAACCGGACGAACCATCAAAATAATGTTTAATGAAAACTTAAAAAGACACAAAAATAAACACATATATATATATATATATATATATATATATATATATATATATATATATATATATATATATATATATATATATATACATACATACATACACACATATATATACAGTAAATACATGTACACTGGCGGCCAAATGTTTGGAATACTGCACATATTTTGCTCTTATGGAGAGAAATTGGTACTTTTATTCACCAAAGTGTCATTCAACTGATCACAAAGTATAGTCAGGACATTTATTACTATTGCAGTTTGACAAACATTTTCAGAACTTTTAAACTACTTCAAAGAGTTCTCATCAAAAAATCCTCCATATGCAGCAATGACAGCTTTGCAGATCCTTTGCATTCTAGCTGTCAGTTTGTCCAGATACTCAGGTGACATTTCACCCCACAGCACTTGCCATAGATGTGGCCGTCTTGTCGGGCACTTCTCACGCACCTTTAAATCTAGCTGATCCCACAAAAGCTCAATGGGGTTAAGAATCATAACACTATTTTCCAATTATCTGTTGTCCAATGTCTGTTTCTTTGCCCACTCTAACATTTTCTTTTAGTTTTTTGTTTCAAAAGTGGCTTTTTCTTTGCAATTCTTCCCATAAGGCCTGCACCCCTGAGTCTTTAATGTTACAAGAAACTGTTAGTGTTGAGCAGGTAGAATTCAATGAAGCTGTCAGCTGAGGACATGTGAGGAGTCCATTTCTCAAATTAGATACTCTTATGTACTTATCCTTGTTTATGCAGAATTCAAACTATATTTTAAGCCCGATTTTCTTTCGCCGACAGTTTTGTGGAGATTGCAGTCATAAGCCCGAAATCGTAGTCAAATCGGAGCTCGCTCCCATGAGTGACGATCGCAATGTATGAATTATCAAAGATGCGATTTGAAAAGCACGAACACGTCCCCGATTTCAACGAGATATCTAGAATGTTAAATATCTGGACCTGTCTGGGATTCCAAATCGTGCAATGTGAAATATGTTTTGACTGAATACAACTACAGCGATGACCTACAGCCAATGAGAGAAAACGGACATGGGAAGTTTCAGTGGGAGGAGTCCTGATGGACCTGCAACAGAACATCAACTAGCATGTCTGCGGTATCAAGAAGGTCTCATTGGTGTTGAGATGGAGGAAATTAGTGGAACATTGGCAGGAGCACCAGATTTGATGTTTCCTCTGAACTGTACCTCAACCGGGTGGAGAAAGAGAAGAGTTGGAGAGAAATTGCCAATTCTCTCGGACAGTCAGGTAAGCAAATAGGAAGATTTTTCTGTAGGAGGTACTTTTTCATATTGTAACCAATAAAATATGAGATTAAAAACATACACATAATATTCTGAAATGCATAACACATGATCATGCATTTGTTTTCGTATCTCATATCACTTCTCACATGTACTCTGTTGTGAAACGTAATTTGGAGTCCAGGCAGAGTCGTCGGGGATTCATCAATAGTGAAATGTTTTGTTGAGTTTACCCCTGTCACTGATAAGTTGTGTAATTTCAAAACGCTACAACTTCCATGACAAGACAGAAAGATGTGTAATATGAACTTCCTCAATCCGACGTCTTTTGAAAGTCTTGTAGTGTGTAGGAGGCGTTATTTGTATCTGGGCCTTCCAAATCTCTTTCTGTCCTTGTTAGAGCCAGTTGTCCTTTGTCTTTGAAGACCTGTAGTGTACACCTTTGTATAAAATCTTCAGGGTTTTTTTGGCCATTTCAAGCATTTTATAGCCTTCATTCCTCAAAACAATGATTGAGTGATGAATTTCTAGAGAAAGCTGTTTCTATTTTCTTTTGCCTTTTTTTTTTTTTTTTTTTTTTTTAACTAAAATTGACCAAGTCTATTGCATACATGGCAACTCAAAAACAAACACAAAGAAAATGTTAAGCATCATTAAACGAACCAAATGGCTTTCAGCGGTTATATAATGGCAAGTGATTTTCTAATACCATATTAGCAACATGGCATGATTACTCAAGGATAAGGTGTTGGAGTGATGGCTGCTGGAAGTGAGGCCTGTCTAGATTTGATCAAAAATGTACTTTTTTCAAATAGTGATGTTGTTTTTACATCAGTAATGTCCTATCTATACTTTGTGATCAGTTGAATGCCACTTTGATGAATTAAAGCACCAAATTTCTTCCAAAACAGAAAAATCTGTACATTATTCCAAACTGTTTTCTGCCAATGTATGTGTGCAGAACTTCATATTTCAACATCTGAGTTTGTGATTTGTGTGTTAGCCTCCATCTGAGCTTGTGTTAGCCGTTTTCAAACATGTGAGAGAGAGAGGATTGATCAACTATGTACCAGAGCTCATTCACCTCACCTCAAAGGTAAAGTTCACATTCTGGGCAGTAGAACATTATCATATAATAGAGATTGAAGATATATGTTTGTTTATTTTTTTAAATACAGCAATGCTAACTTGATCATGTCCAGGTCCTCTTACATTTGCACTTTAGCATGTGAACTAGTTTTTTTTTTTTTTTTTTTAAATCTTTCAACCAAAAATGTAAATTCTGTTACCATGTCGCTCAAAACCTGTATCTAGATTTTGTTTTGGCCTCCTGAAAAATCATCGAAAGTTTGCTGAACTGATGAAGTGAAAAAAGGATCTGATCTTGATATGATCTCCTATTAGTGCATTTAAAACAGTTAGTGCAAGTAAATCCACAATTCATCTCTGTGTTACTGTGTTTAGATTGTCGAGGCTGGATGTGTATTCAGTGTTGATCAGTGCGAGGTCATGCAGAGTCACCTTCAAATGATGCTGGTTCCTAGACAACAGATGGACATTTTTCTAGCTGTCAAGTGCAGGTATTATCTCTTTCTTTCTCTTTAGATTTTATTTGTGCTTTGAGACATTATGAATTTGTGCCTCAGTGCTATTCTAAGCTATATACAAACAAGCCGATTGGTACTCATGCCATAGAAGATGTTTTGTGTTACTGGTCTGTACAACTTTACCTGTTCGATTTTCAGATTGTCATTTTCAGGAAGTAAGGCTTTATTTATTGCATACATGGCAACGCAAAAACAAACACAAAGACAATGTTAAGCATCATTAAACGAACCAAATGGCTTTCAGCGGTTATATAATGGCAAGTTATTTTCTAATACCATATTAGCAACTTGGCATGATTACTCAAGGATAAGGTGTTGGAGTGATGGCTGCTGGAAGTGGGGCCTGTCTAGATTTGATCAAAAATGTACTTTTTTCAAATAGTGATGTAGACACATTCCAATCTTCATGACAACAATACTCAAACTTTCACACACTCACACTTTCCTTTATGTCTGTAGAGCAGTGGCCACTAACCCTCACACTGCAGAGCTTTCTGATCTGGCCCAGGCTGTAGTAAGAGTAGAGGTGAGTTTGCTAACTCTTTTTCGTGGTTTCGTGAAATAGAAGTTTGACAAATAAATGCTCCTCAACAATAACACTCTAGCACCATCTAGCTTTCTGAAAATTATCACAGTTGAATGCTTGTCTGATTGTAAAATTTTCCAGAAAATATGAAATAAATCTTTTCTCAAGAAATCAGAGGTAAATATGAGCATATTTTGGACTAAAGTTCCAATGGATATTGTTTATTGAAGCACTGGCATTACAGCATATTTAGGAGAGCTTGTATGATTGCACAGGGATGCAATTATTACATTTCTTCTTCTTATTTTTTAACCACTTTTCTCCCCAATTTGGCATGCCCAATTCCCAAGGCTTACTAGGTTCTCATGGTGGCACAGTTATCTCAATCCGGGTGGTTGAGGACAATTCTCAGCTGCCTCCGCTTCTGAGACAGTCAATCCGCACATATTATCAAGTGGCTTGCTATGCATGACACCGCGGAGATGCACCGAATGTGGAGGCTCATGCCATTCTCCGCGCTCCATTGAGAGCGAGAACCACTAATCACAACCACGAGGAGGTTTCCCCATGTGACTACCCTCATGAGCAACAGGGCCAATTTGGTTGATTGGAAGACATGGCTGGAGTCACTCAGCACACCCTGGATTGGAACTCCCGACTCCAGGGGTGGTAGTCAGCGTCAATACTCGCTGAGCTACCAGGCCCCCAATTATTACATTCATCGACGTGTACTGACACAAATTAAGAAGCTACTTTCAATATGAAATTTGTTATGAAACAGTGGCCTAATATCGAAGCTGGAGAACTGGAGTATGAGCTTTCTAATGATAATGTTAAAATTAACCCTTATGTTGTGTTCCGATCATTTTGACTTGGACAACTTTTTTTTCGTACTTTTTTTTTTTTTTTTTTACTTAATCCAATTTATAAAATTCCTTGATTTCGTTCATATATGGTATCTGAAAACTTGGACCATTTTCTTCATATGGTTTTATTTAACTTTGATACACTTGTTGTGTTCCTGATGTAAAATGACAGACCATCGGAAATTAATGGATTAGATTACAAAATACAGAAATATTAAGTGTTCAGGAGTATTCCAGTCCTTTAGATTAGCACATATATGGATTTGTGTTTGCACACACAATGTCTGGGTTGAGCGCCCTTTTATGTCAATGTACACTCTTTGGGTGATTTTTTTCAAGATCTACTTTTCATGTTATGTTGTGTTTGGGCTCGTTTGAATCGGGATAGTCTGCTGTAAGTTACGATGTCATTTTCTATGTTATATGTATGCTTCAGGAAGTAATAAGGAAAAACATGACAAAAAGCCACTTCTGTTTATTATACATATGTGCAAATGATTAGAAAGAAACCGTTCTTATTTGTCAGCAAATTAAAAAAAGCATTATTTAAAAATTGGTAGGATCAGTTTTATACAATATAAAGTCCAGATTCTAAGCTTTAAAATGACATATATTGTGTTCAGATCCAGGAATTTTTTATTAATTTATTTAATTAGAATTGGTCATTATTTTTGTTTTCAGCAGGGATTTCCCCCCACTGGCTCAGTTCAATTAATCCTCCTATCAATAAAAATATTTTCTTTTTATAGTAAGTTCAAAAAAGGAGTACGAAACCTGTCATAATTACTAAAAAAGCAGTTAAAATATCTAATGTGATTTCTTGTGATAATATATGAAATATGAGAGCTTTATAAACAATCTTAGTGGGCTGGCCATTTTTTGACCGGGAACACAAAATGTGCTGTCACAAGATGAACAACACAAGGGTTAAATTAGAATTTAAAATATGATGGGAGTATATGCCGCCACCTTGCTTGGCTGTTTCACTTTCCTTTTTGCGTTTTTCCTTTTTTTTATTCCCAACGTGTAGTAACTATAGTCATGCCTATTCAATACGTTACACATCTCATTTTACCTGTTGCTTGTTCAAAATGCATATGAAATAATTAGAATAATTATAAATACACCCTCAACCCCCTCCTCCTCCTCTACAGTTGTTATAGATGTTATAGAATGGTTATGGTTGTGTTTGCATCAAGGAACTCTTCTGCATGGCAGCAAATACAAGTACTCGGCTGCTTATAACATCTTTGAGAGCATGAGGTTGTGGATTGGGGGCCTTAGGCAACTTGCAGATAAGAAGGACCGGCACTGGCTAACCTCTCAATCGTGCCTTTTTCTCTTTTATGTGTGTGTGACCAGATGTTGAAGCATCAGGAAGACTGGACTGGTTTGGCACAAGTGTTCTGTGGTGTTTGTGTTGGTACACATATTCCTACTGAACTTACCAGGTTCTGCTCCTGTGTTACAATGGCACTGTTGAAAGAACCTAATGACAAACTCACCCTCCCATATGAGTTATTTGCTGAATCAGGTAAGCGTAGCACACCTATATAGTACCTGTCAAAAGTTTGGATAAACCTTCTCATTCTTTATCATGACCTATATTCCACATTTTAGAATAAATGTTATCACAGCTATGAAATTAACACACATGAAAGTAAGGGAATTTTGCAATGAACAAAAATGTTAAACTAATGACATAAAATAGCTTATATTTTAGTTTCTTTGAAGTATTCACTCTTTGAGTAGATTACAGCTTTGCACACTCTCGGAATTATCTGTCAACCATCTTCATGAGGTACATCCTGGGATGCTTTTTAAAAAGTATTGGAGTTCCCATGTATGTTGGTTACTTGTTTTTGTTGTGTTTTTTTTTGTTTTTTTTTGCTTCGCTTTCTAGTCCAACTCACCCGAATTGAATTAAAATTTGTTTTATAATTCCTACATAGGCAGAATATACATTCGACTACAAAACTAATTTCAAGCATTTAAGTATAAATCACAAAATTTAAGATCATGAGAAACGTGCATCAAAAATTGACCAGGTTTTAAAAAAATTAGAAGTCATTTCAAGTCCTTCGTGGATGAACACACCTCTAGTGTGGTCATCCACAAAGCCCTTATTATCAGGACTTAAAGGCTATTGGCCATTGCAACTGGGAAACCCTGTCTATTACCTTTATTATTTACTTTAAGTCATGGAGTCTCTTTATATAGTCATAAATGGTGCTTCTCATTTCTTAAATTGTGCATCCTGGTTTTCTCACTCCTCCGTCCTCAAGCCTGTGAATTGGAAACCGATCAAGGTCCGCCATCATGATGGATTGTTTTAATTCTCTAAAAGCACTGCGATGAGGCGAGGAATGGCGGAAGCTTATCGAGGATGCTTTAGCGAGGCAGCACAGGCGCATCCTATGCAAAAGACTTTTTGGTCGAAGCACATGACACATGTAAATTCTCTTCTCCCTTCACATATGACACACAAGTTTTAATTCATATTTCACCTTCTCTGTTTAAATAAACCATAATTGTCACATACTTTAACAGTATCCCTTGAATTATTGGTTTTATTACGAAAATATAAATGAACAAAGTTTCAACATCATGGCAAGCTCTCTGAGGTAATGCAGCTGTGCAGAGATGGCACTTTGAAGTGACGCTTGAGTGAGCAGGACACTCCATTTTACAAATCTGTCTCACTTCAATACCTTTGTCCTCACCTCCTTTCATCCAGTCCGAGGATGCACAATTTCAGAAATGAGAAGAACCCACTGTCATAATGTTCCTGTAATGAAAAGCTCTTTATTTCATTGGTTAGATGTTGCCCTTTGGGAGTGCAATCTCTTTAAAATGATGAAAAATCCAGTACCCAGTAATCACAAATGTCTGAAGAATCCATGGAAAAGTCAAGGAAATGTATTGATCAAAAGCTGTGGGAACCTTATGTTATATGACTACACTTGTATATTTATGTTGTGTTTTTTTTTTTGCTAGTATGTCAGCAAGTCTCATTCGATGACATGATGAAAACCATTCTGGGCAGAATTGGAGTCTCACTGATCTTTGGGTACCACAAGACACGAGATTGGAATAAAGTGAGTGTATATGCTGTTTGAATAAGCACATGGTACAATAAGAATCTTTGACTGACTACTACAGTGCATCCAGAAAGTATTCACAGCGCTTCACTTTTTCCACATTTTGTTATGTTACAGCCTTATTCCAAAATGAATTAAATTCATTATTTTCCTCAAAATTCTACAAACAATACCCCATAATGACAATGTGAAAGAAGTTTGTTTGAAATCTTTGCAAATGTATTAAAAAATAACTAATAAAATCACATGTACAGAAGTATTCACAGCCTTTGCTCAATACTTTATTGAAGCACTTTTTGCACCAATTACAGCCTCAAGTCTTTTTGTGTATGATGCTACAAGCTTGGCAGACCTATTTTTGGGCCGATTATCCCATTCTTTGCAGGACCTCTCAAGCTCCATCAGGTTGGATGGGGAGCATCGGTTCACAGACATGTTCAGATCTCTCCAGAGGCATTCAATCGGGTTCAAGTCTGGGCTCTGGCTGGGCCACTCAAGGACATTCACAGAGTTGTCCCATAGCCACTCCTTTTGTTAACTTGGCCGTGTGCTTAGGGTCGTTGTCCTGTTGGAAGATGAACCTTCGCCCCAGTCTGAGGTCCAGAGCGCTCTGGAGCAGGTTTTCATCAAGGATATCTCTACAGTGCTACATTCATCTTTCCCTCGATCCTGACTAGTCTCCCAGTTCCTGCTGCTGAAAAACATCCCCACAGCACGATGCTGCAACCACCATGCTTCACTGTTGGGATGGTATTGGCCAGGTGATGAGTGGTGCCTGGGTTCCTCCAGACATTACGCTTGCCATTCAACCCAAAAAGTTCAATCTTTGTTTTATCAGACCTGAGAATTTTGTTTCTCATGGTCAGAGTCCTTCAGGTGCCTTTTGGCAAACACCAGGCGGGCTGTCATGTGCCTTTTACTGAGGAGTGGCTTCCGTCTGGCAACTCTACCATACAGGCCTGATTGGTGGAGTGCTGCAGAGATGATTGTTCTTCTGGAAGGTTCTCCTCTCTCCACAGAGAAACGCTGGAGCTCTGTCAGAGTGACCATCGGGTTTTTGATCACCTCCCTGACTAAGGCCCTTCTCCCGCGATCGCTCAGTTTGGCCGGGCGGCCAGGTCTAGGAAGAGTCCTGGTGGTTCTGTAAGGTGACAGCGAGTCTGGGCTCCCCCTCGGGAGAACAAAAGGCTCTCATGAGAATCAACATTTGAACTGTCTCTTGCATATGTAACAGTAACATCCGAGACACAGCCAGCAGGGGCTCGCACCTCAATTCTACTGTCTGATTATCTTCCCCTATCCTCCTCACTTAGAACTCACTAAAAACCTATACAATGTCAAGTGTGTACAAAAAAGTAACTATAACATGTTTGATATCATTTAAAGTTTCTCAGTGTGCCTGGTAAACTGGTCTCATCCTCCCAGCTATAATGAAAAGCTAAAAGAAGTTATAGAATATGAGAGATGTAGTGTGCCTCTTAAAGGTGTGCCCTCCCCCAGATCCTGTATATGTAAATGTACAGGAACCTACTCAATGGGGAGCCAAATCTAATTATAATGACAGACATACCATTTGGTTAGCTTATTGAATTATCTAGGTATTTAAGGAGATGTGGCACATCGTTCGTGGCTCTCTGTAGTCAGACGATCCCGCACAGTTTACTGTGTGTAGTTTATATCAGGCTGGGAGTCTGTAGGTAGACTTCCCACATGATCGCTGTGTGTATTTTTTCGTTGCCAGGTAATATTTCTACAAATTCCTCAATTTCCGTATTGTTGTGATTATATTGATTGTTTGATGATTTTGCCTTATGAATTGGATTTTGAATTATTGTTCTATTACCTGGTCAATAAATTGTAAACATTTGATTTTATTCTGACTGACTCTGAAATTGTTTTCCCAAACAGATTGAGCGATTCGTATGTTACCGCAAGTCTGCGTCAGATTAGAGACGACTAATATTTGGCATCAGTTCAAGTGTACTTGGTTTGCAAAGACAGAAAATGTATTTCCGTTTAGAACAGCTAAATGCTGCTTGACCAATCTAAATTCGGGTGTGTCTTACCTCTGTTTTGACTTGAGGTTTCTTCAGATAAGTGTACGTGGGAAACCACGCATGGCCAATCCAAAGCTATTATAAGAGAAGTTATGTTGGTCAACTTACATCTGTAATAGTGGTCGTGACCTCTACTGAAGAAAACGTTAAGTTACATTCAAGTGTATGCAATTCCATGGGGGCTATACTGAAGTATCTTTGATTGTGTATACGTGAATGTGACCGATCTCAGGTATATAGCAATTACCTCTGTTTGATGATCCAATACTGGCCGCTTGTGATCGTGAGACCTGCGGTGTAGAGAAAACACGCGAGGACCTCAAAGCGACATAGTTTCCTAATCTGAACGGGTAAAATATAATTAAAGGAGTTCAAAAGAATAATCAAACATTCGCTCACTTTTAATGATACTCAGATATCATTAAAACCTTTTTCATTTATGGAGTCAGATGAAATAACGAGGTAATACATGAGAGAAAATGTATTTCATTTAATCTGGTTGTGTTGCGTAAAAGAAAGACAGTAACGCGCAGAGACCTTCACCCGTATTATTGGAGACCGTTCCAAACTTCTTCCATTTATGGATGATGGAGGCAACTGTGCTCTTTGGGACCTTCAATGCTGCAGAAATGTTTCTGTACCCTTCCCTATATCTGTGCCTCAATACAATCCTGTCTCGGAGGTCTACAGGCAATTCCTTGGACTTCATGGCTTGGTTTGTGCTCTGACATGCACTGTTAACAGTGGGACCATATATAGACAGGTGTGTGCCTTTCCAAATCATGTCCAGTCAACTGAATTTACCACAGGTGGACTCCAATCAAGTTGTAGAAACAGCTCAAGGAAGATCAGTGGAAACAGGATGCACCTGACCTCAATTTTGAGTGTCATGGCAGTCTGTGAATACGTGATTTTTTTCTTTTATTTTTTTTTAATCTTTTTAATTTTTTTAATACATTTGCAAAGATTTCAAACAAACTTCTTTCACGTTGTCATTATGGGGTATTGTTTGCAGAATTTTGAGGAAAATAATGAATTTAATTCATTTTGGAATAAGGCTGTAACATAACAAAATGTGGAAAAAGTGAAGCGCTGTGAATACTTTCCTGATGCACTGTATGTCTATGTGCCTTTCCTGTTCTCATGCATGCCGCTCAGGGAGTGAAGCTGGTCAGTGTGATGTTCAGACTGCATATTGAGTTCCCCACACTAAAAGGGCTCATGGGTAATGAGCACAGGGTGTCTCGCTGTCAGCTGGTCACCACAGCAACAGAGCTCTTCCTTCATAGCGGATGTATTGAGGGAGCTCTAAAAATGCTCAGAGGTAAAGAGAAGTTGTGGAACATTTTGCACATTGTTCAGAATTTGCAAATGAGTGAATGCCTAAATATTTAAAAAAAAAAATTTCCTGCAGCTGATGACTGGTTTGTCACCTCAAACATGTGGCCTTGTGAGCAGGCTGACATAGATGGTCGAAAACGGGTCCTGACTCTCCTAGCTGGAAAAACATCACACAGAGACACCTTTGAGATTCTTACCAATTTACCCGGACTCAGGCATCATATAAGTGAGTTATTTCATTTCATATAGTATTTCTTATGTATAGGCTATACAAAACAAACTTTTGAAACCGTTGTTGATTTGCAGTGTTGCGTATTACAATCAGTTTTTGACATTGGAAGCTTTGTTTTATATAACAGTGCAAAAAGTAAGAAATGTACTTTTACAAGCTTAATCTCATTATGACAATAAAGTAGGGCTGTCAATTTAATGCTTTAATTCAGTGTGATTAATTATATAAAAAAATGATGCATTAACAAGTGCAATGCAATTAATCATGCCTCCTGATCCGTACGAAGAATGCCTTAATAGTAGTATGTAATTTCTTTTCTATCTTTATGAGCCATGTCAGCAGGGGGCAGTCAGCGTACTTCAGAATGCAGGGATCTCGAAATGTGATTTTCAAAGTTTTCAACTACTTTTAACTTGACACAGCAATCTAAAAACTAGGGATGTGCAAAACTTTCAATTTTCTTAATCGACTAGTCAGTGGGTTCTGGGTTGTCTAAATGAGTAATCGACTAGTCTGTGTTAACCTATGTAAAATTAGACTTCATAATGTTCATGTGACCCCTGATCAGACACGTTTCAAAGGGATAAATGGACACTGAACTCAGCATTTCAACATGGTAACTAACAGACATTCAACAAATACTGTAAATAGACTAAATAACTGTAACATCTTATTTCACAATAGGTTGCACAAAAGCATTACGTGCATCCTGAATGCAGAATGACACGCTACAATGTAACCCGAGTGCTTCAGGACAATCCTTGCAAAACTGTCAGAATACACGTCATCTATTTCTTGTTATCCTATGGATTTAAACCTTTTTTTATGCAACTATTTTAGCAGTTCAGACTGAATCAGCAAAAGGCTTTAATCTCTCATAACACCTCACAAATACGGGGAGAATTACTCACAGCAGAAGATTTAACATCTGACAGTGATTGTCTTGAAATATATTGTTTATGCGGTTCTTTGATGGCTGTAAAAGCAGCTGTGCATAAAAAGACTTGACCTAAAAAATAAAAGGGACTTCTTGCAGAGGGTTTTACTATGCAGACTGTTATTCACTATTAAGCACAGCAAACCATCATCATGCAAAAAATGAAAATGTTGTGTCTCTTAAATAATTAGACAATTGCAACTCCCATTTAAAACCTCCACCACTAAAATACGAATGTTAATAGTCGACCCACTAATATACTAATTGGTTGTTGGACGACTGTTCGATTAGTCGGCCACCCTGGTAAATCCCTACTAAAAACACTGCGTTATGATACTGAAAACCAGTGAAACACTCCAAAAATTTCCAGCTAATGCATATGTACATAGACCAGCAATTAAAAGTAGCACAGACGGAATGCAATAAAGCATCCTGTGAGAACCGGACAGATTGTCAATATATATTGACTTCTAAAGCCAATATTTGTATTGTCTAATTTGTGCTTTACTCATTTGCCAAAAAAATTCAATACATTTCTTATATACACTCACCTAAAGGATTATTAGGAACACCTGTTCAATTTCTCATTAATGCAATTATCTAATCAACCAATCACATGGCAGTTGCTTCAATGCATTTAGGGGTGTGGTCCTGGTCAAGACAATCTCCTGAACTCCAAACTGAATGTCAGAATGGGAAAGAAAGGTGATTTAAGCAATTTTGAGCGTGGCATGGTTGTTGGTACCAGACGGGCCGGTCTGAGTATTTCACAATCTGCTCAGTTACTGGGATTTTCACGCACAACCATTTCTAGGGTTTACAAAGAATGGTGTGAAAAGGGAAAAACATCCAGTATGCGGCAGTCCTGTGGGCGAAAATGCCTTGTTGATGCTAGAGGTCAGAGGAGAATGGGCCGACTGATTCAAGCTGATAGACGAGCAACTTTGACTGAAATAACCACTCGTTACAACCGAGGTATGCAGCAAAGCATTTGTGAAGCCACAACATGCACAACCTTGAGGTGGATGGGCTACAACAGCAGAAGACCCCACCGGGTACCACTCATCTCCACTACAAATAGGAAAAAGAGGCTACAATTTGCAAGAGCTCACCAAAATTGGACATTTGAAGACTGGAAAAATGTTGCCTGGTCTGATGAGTCTCGATTTCTGTTGAGACATTCAGATGGTAGAGTCAGAATTTGGCATAAACAGAATGAGAACATGGATCCATCATGCCTTGTTACCACTGTGCAGGCTGGTGGTGGTGGTGTAATGGTGTGGGGGATGTTTTCTTGGCACACTTTAGGCCCCTTAGTGCCAATTGGGCATCGTTTAAATGCCACGGCCTACCTGAGCATTGTTTCTGACCATGTCCATCCCTATATGGCCACCATGTACCCATCCTCTGATGGCTACTTCCAGCAGGATAATGCACCATGTCACAAAGCTCGAATCATTTCAAATTGGTTTCTTGAACATGACAATGAGTTCACTGTACTAAAATGGCCCCCACAGTCACCAGATCTCAACCCAATAGAGCATCTTTGGGATGTGGTGGAACGGGAGCTTCGTGCCCTGGATGTGCATCCCACAAATCTCCATCAACTGCAAGATGCTATCCTATCAATATGGGCCTACATTTCTAAAGAATGCTTTCAGCACCTTGTTGAATCAATGCCATTAAGGCAGTTCTGAAGGCGAAAGGGGGTCAAACACAGTATTAGTATGGTGTTCCTAATAATCCTTTTGGTGAGTGTATATATATTTATTATAAATAACCAATATCTATTTTTTATTGTTGGGATGATGTATTTATATCTTTATTTGGGGACATTTCTCCACAAATATTGATATGTGATTAATTTGATGAATAAAATCGACATGTTGTATTTAATTTGTTTAATTGACAGCCTGAGAATAAAGTAATTTTTAATCAATTATAAGTCCCCTGATTTAATTTCAGTCAGTATAGCATGGTGCCACTAGTAATGTTGTATTCATCAGACTAAATCATAGTTGTTTTAGTTATTTCAAAGTACGTTCTAAAATGTTGTGTTTGTTAAATACAAAAATTATCATGTTAAATTTTTTTTATAAATCTGTATCGCCTGATCTTTCAACATTGCTTACTTTTTTGACAATTTAACTTTCAAATTTGCTTTTCCAGACAGTATCCAGGTAAATGAGTATACAGAAATGTTCAGCGCTCATCTACGTCTGTGTGTGACGAAGCAAACATTACAGGTTGCTGCAGATATTCTTGAGTTCATGTTAATACATGGTATGGCTCCTGATACCATCCAGCTTCAGAGCCTTATCCATAAACTGGGCAAGCAGAACAATTGGAGCCGTGCCAGGGCTCTCTTTAAATGTGAGTGACATCTTAAAATTCTTGTAAGTTGTAGTAATACCATGTAAACTGATCCTCCAAGAATCAATATTCTGCTCAAGTGAATGAGTTGTTCATTCTAGCGCTGCACGATATTGGAAAAAACTGACATGGCGATATTTTGTGTTTTTGTGATATATATTGCAATATGAAAAATTACAGGATGACTTGAATAGCTCTATTTGAGAAGAATTAATTATTCTAGAATGATTGTGGTGATTTTTACTTATTTTGGGTAGTTTATTTTATTATAATCATTAATACACTGTTTAATTCACCATGGTTGTATTGTATTCATGTAATACTCTTCTATCAATTCCGGCTAAAGTAAATTAACTAACATGTTATATATTAATAATGCATGTTGCTTACCCTAAAATAAAGGGACTCATTTGTGAATGAAGAAGTGTGGTGCCTAGAAGGAATCCAGGAGATTACAGGATGCTTTATTTCTGTACTCCAACCAGGTTAAAACAGAGCATTACACTAAGGAGGAAGTTTCATTATCACAATGGGGAATTAATGTGAATGACAAAATACGCACATTGTGATGTCGATGCTGAAACTATATATATCGTGCAGCCCTAGTTCATTCTGATGAAATGTTTAGTTGAGTTTTTGTTTTGTTATTTGACTCATGCACATATTGATTGGCATGTTTGTGATAATTTTCCACATCCTCTCGTGAAACAAACACCAAAACTCAGCATGTCCTTTGTGCGAATTGCACTAAAGCCCCACTTACACCTGTTATTATCATCCATCCTTCAAGTATATTTGGAAGCAACTGTGTTCTGCATTTGAGCTTTATCCCCATACAGTAACATAATAATATATACATCCTGCAGTAAACAGGGCCTGAACGTCAGATATACAGTACATTTTGTCTTATCTGTTCTAGGTGCTCGGTTAGCAGGGTTTTACTCTGCTGTGGTGTGCGAAAGCGACCGTCTGTTCCTGCCCTGTGGTCTCAGTGAGATTGAGATGACACTGGCCTTTGAGATGTTTATCACCTCTGTCAAAACAAGCCTACAGCCCCCTGCTGGATCCTCCCAACCATTTCTGATTTTGCTTAGACGGTGAGTGAGTGTGATAGACATATTGATGGACATCTTAACAGTTTAAAGGCAAAACTGATTATTTGCTGGTCCAAACAGAATTGTCTTGGTTTGCTAGTAATTGTAGTGGTTTGTGAGAGTACAAATAAATTGTTTGTTTTAGGCATGCTGATGCTGTGGATGTAACGGAGTGTGTGTACTTGGCAGCCGGCTGCCGGCTCCTCTCTGCAGCTCTCATACCAAACCCCAAACTGATTATCCGCTACACAGCTGTCAATCAAAACCAAGAACAACTCTTTCAACTGGACCGTGGGTCTGCCCACAAATGGTTTTTACAGAACGAGCGCTGGGCACAAGAGATATGGGCAAGCTAACACAGGCTTGTGAACAGTCCCACATGTCACCACTGCTGTCTTTTTCTATGTCTAATCAAGTTACACTAAGCAATGCATATGTTTCAGACTGTTAATTTGAAACTGGTTTCACGTAATTGTTTTTGTGGTGTTTGTTCATCTCCTTTTTATAGATGTTATATAGATATATTTCTGTTAAAACTTTATTGAAGGACAAGATTTTGTTTTGAGGTTTTCATAATGTTTAGCTATTTGTTTCAAGGTCCTTAACATAAATCTATAAATGCCTTCATTTTAAAGGAATCCAAAGAAGATTCACTCCTGGAACTTTATTTACTTGACACCACAAACTTTGTTCCTGTTGAAAGAAAAAGCACCATGGCCACAATTTTTTTCTAAACGCTTCTGAAATAATTGTGCTGTATTTGTGATTTATATATATTTTTTCTACTTGAGATAAAGACACCATATTGTGCAGTGTGATATTTTTTATTTTATTTTTTTTTACTGTTCCTATTGGCCATGCATATCAAAAATTGCATACTTTCTGTGGTTAATGTAAATATGCTTGAGCGCAATGGTCCTGAGATGCGCTTGTGTACATTAAAATTCCATCATTTGGTCCAATTTTGTCTTGTTCTCAAGGGATGTGCTAATTTCAGTTTGTTCAGTTTAACTGAAAATAATAAAAATGTTAAACTCCATATATCCCATCTGGTTACATGCTTATATTTTGATGCTCCTGTCTGAATGTTTCACAGAAAGAGAATAGGTGTGTTCGATTTCATGCAGCTCGGCTCTGGACTTCAATCAGCATGTTGATTTTATTTTATTAATTTTTTTAAATGCTTTATTTGAACATTCAATTAACAGTGTGGTACAACAAAATTAGTACACAACAGGTATTAAGAATAACAGCAATATAGAGAATAGTTAAAGAAAACACTTTACCAACACTGTAGCTCAAAACAGAAACAAAACGAAATAACTAAAACAAGAAAAAAGAAAAAAAAGAAAGAGAGGGCATTACTTAAAAGAAAATTACACATTAAAGTAAAAAGTTTGTGGGACGTGCAAATTGTACATGTTCTGGGTGCTTTTTCTTTTTTCTTTTTTTTGTTAAGAGGAGATGAAATTGTAATCAAATACTGTTTTATCTTGTAAGAATACCCAAAAGTAGGCTTACAATTTCAAAACTTACATTTATGAATATAAAATCTACAAGGGGAAAATAATTGGATTTATTATAAAACAGGCATTTGGATCCGCTTCAACAAATCCAAAAATAACTGTTATGGCATTTATTGAAAAACTTTGCAAGATATTGCTTGAGATAACCTAACATCTTTCCAAGTTGCAGAGAATAACTGCACGACCAAAACAAATGAAGAGGAGTTTGTGTTTTAGAAAAAGAGCAATTGGTGTCAAAATCAGATCGCAATTTTTGGAAAAACATTTTGTTGCATGGACCATATATTTTCCCATTTTAAATGATCAAAGAATCCATTCCAGTATGAGATTGCACAGACAATGTTCTCAAGGAATAGAACTCTTTATGATTTCTTCTTTTTTTTTCTTCAGTGAAAGGTGTGTTTACAGGTTCAGGAGAGGGTAATTAACCTAAAGAGAGAGTATTATTTTGGAAAAGCATGCGTACGTATGCCAGATGGAATAGCTTCCATAACTGTGGCAAACTATTTAGGAGGTTTTAGGTATATTATATATTGTGAAAGAAACTCTGTATACCTAAAAAGCAGACCTTCGTTATTAAAGCCCTGTCTAACATGAAATATTCCATTGCTGAACCAGTAATTATAGAACAAAGATTTATTCTTAAATAGAATGTTGCTATTGTTCCAGATGTAACACCGATGAGGAGAAAGGTTCTGCATGTAAATGAGAGTCCATGCCAAAAGAACTTGGTGAAAGTTAGATAGATTGACAGGGAGTTTTTGAATATCATACTTACATATTAGGACAAACTTTGTGCCACCGAGTTGTGAGAAGGCAAGCTGAAGGAAAATATTCCAAATAGAGGTGGGATTTATAAGGAATCGATTAAGCCAGTTTATTTTACCTGTGTTATTTAATGAGCTAAAATCAATTAAGTTTAATCCACCCTTTTTGTAAGAATTTAGTATCACTGACTTTTTCAAATAATGGGATTTGTTTATTCATAAAAATGTAATTAAGATTCCATCGATTACTTTACATGTGGGCATATCAACGTATAATGGCGGCATATGTTAGGCGAGACAGACCCTCTGCTTTAACAAGCAAACCGCTGCCTTTCAAAGAAAGATCTCTGCGGCCAGCAATTAAGCCGTTTCATTGTATTTTAAGAATTGGGTTAAAATTAGCAGTGCATCTAGAGTTATCTTTAGTTATTTTTATACCCAAATATGTAACAGTTTTTGACTGCAATACCACCAATTGAAGAAATTATACTGTTTGTTTTTTCATTTATTTTTTATCGTAAGTAATTTACATTTATTAAGATTAAGATGTAGGCCTGAGGCTTTAGAAAAGAGATGAAGAGAACAGGGCTGCTGGTATTTGCAGAGTCTTCTAAGAACGGAGCAGTATCATCCGCTACTAATAATTAGGCGACCTCTGTATTGCCAATACTGATGCCTTTTAGATGGCTTGCTTTGATGTGTGAACTAAGAAATTGTGTCGCATTTTCTGACAATTCTGTCTAACTCCACGGTTTAAGAAGAATCTGGGAGATGTATTCACATACAGTAGGCCTACAGCTTTTTTGACAAAAAACTCATGTTCCAGTGTGTCTAACTCTTTATAGTAGTCTAAAAATAAAATAAATATGAATAGTCTAATACATCTAATATTAAGCGTGTTTTGTTTGATATATGTCTGTTTGGCAGAAATCCTGACTGTGTTTCATCAATAATGGAATTTAGGACACATCAATCAGTATGTTGGTTGGATATTTTGTCCCATACTTGAACTGGCGTCAGCGTGACGTATGCCATCAAAGTACCGCGAGAGCGACTCAAGAGCAGCCGATTGGCTCAGCTGCACAAGCTCTGATGACGACACAGCTCATTCACGATTGGCCAGACTCACGTCACGAATTTCATTGGCTGCGTGCGATATTACATACTTCACATACTTTTATAACAGTACATCATGTTTATAATATGCTATATTATGTTTGTCATAGTCACATCATGTTTATTCATAAAAAAATAATAAAAATGATTCAAAATACTGACTCATTTATTATTAAAATAACACAGGCTTTTATTGGACTTTCTTCTTATACAACAACAGGCTCTGTACAATCTTTCTGGTTATTTTATGTAAACTTCAAACATCTATCTGAATACCAATTCGTCTGTAATAAACCAAGCAAACATCGTGTGATCTTCCGTGACTGGTGTAGGTTCAGCAGACAACCAGAAGCTTACTCTCTTTTCAACTCCGACTGCAACCGGCAAGACCCGCCGATCGGCAAATCGAGATGCAGTTCAAGTCGAACACACCTAATGTTCGTCTTACTCTGTTTTAAAGGCACTAGTCTCTCTGACTTTAAAACAATTAATAAATAAACATGAACTCCAAAAGCATACTCTACTTCTGAAAAATAAGTCCAGATCATCCGCAACCAGTGGGAGACGAATTTTTGCTAAATACCTAAAAAAATACAAATAAGTATTTTATATATATATATATATATATATATATATATATATATATATATATATAAAATACTTATTTGTATTTTAAAATACTTATTTGTATTTTTTTAGGTATTTAGCAAAACTTCGTCTCCCACAACTTATTTTTCATGAGTATGCGTTTGGAGTTTGGCAGTATCAATATCTCCACATTGGATTGATTTTCTAAAAAAAATGGTCTGAAATAACCTATAAACCGCTGGAACCGAAATAAACATTTTCGCAAATCTAACACGGTTTTATTTCAAAATTTGAGGCGAATTTCGAATATTTTCATTTTTTTTTTTTTAGGTTTGAAATTTGTAAAATATACAATAATATTTCAGAATGTGTTGTATGTTTAAATTAGATAAAATTGTATAGCACATAATGCACAAATGATTCAAGAGGCAGCATAAATTTAAATTAAAAAAGACACTCTTTGTCTATTGCTACATGAAAAGTTAAAGCAAATGCTTTTAACAAATTACCTTTATAGCGTTAAACATTTGAGCCTATTTCAATTGTAAAACACAAAGAAATAAACAAATCTAATGCAAATTGATTTATAAGTTAAAAAAATAAATAATTTAATTTGGCCTTTGACGACTGGCTATTTGTTGAATTCCAGACGGAATACAATTGTTTTTGATTGTTGTAATATATTTAATTGCACAGAGAGAGAACATAATGGAATAATTAATTGGATACGGAATAATTGTATGGAATAATTTCGGATACACAGACGGAAAATTCCATGGACTGTTTCGTTCTTACTTTACGGGCATGATGCTTATAAATAATCACAACGATAAAGTTTTACTTCCAAATTTATTCGTTGTTTATAGATCTTTACTATCACGCCTTTCACAAATGGTACATTAACTCACCCCCCGTGCCCGTCCCCCAGTCCCCTCACTCTCTCGCACGTACGACACGCCGAGCCCCCTCCTCCCTTACCAACCCCCCTAAACGTGTCCAGCCGGAAGTGCGACTAGCTCTAGTCTAAATCATGAAAGTGTTACCACTTCTTTTACGGGATTAAGCAAATTTGTGGGGCGCGCATCTTCATATATGAGTGCTCCTTCCGCACGGTCGAAGTGTTTTTTTGTTTTTATTATTTATTTTTTACTTAAGGATAAAGTGGGCGTTCTGCACGCGCGCATGCTGCACGGATGATCAGCGCGTGCTGCCCTGCTGAACGCTGGTGGGGGCTCATACTTCAAGAGGAAACGTTTCTCTACCTCAACATTGCATCAAACACTGAAGAACACAGCTGGAACATAAGATACAACTTACACCGAGGAGTAAAATGAAGCAAGAGCGAAACGTTTTGTGTTTTGATGGATATTTTTATTTTTTTGGATGTAACATCAGATATCATTAATTTCGACCATTGGGCGTCTAACGCTGTTTTTTTTTTTGTAACACTTTATGGACCAGAAACAGCGGAAGAATAAGAAAAAAAAAGTCTCTATAACGATGATTGGACAAATCGCATCGTTAAAAAAGTTACTTTTTTATACCGTTAACTATCCACAAAAACTAGGAAATTACTAGTTAATTTGCGTATGAAATATATTTCATGTTCCAGATTGAAACATTTGTACCATAGCAATTAAAATTCGCTGTTGTTTATCATTTTAATTGAATAGGCTGTTTGAAGAGAAAGATAAATAATGATATTGAAATTTTATTTATTTTTAATTTAAGTGTCTTTGCCTAATTTTAAAAAGATTGGACAGGCCATTGTGGCCAAAATACAGGAATAAGGTGCTGTAATTACCCTGAAGAATCTGTAATGATTTAGTTCAAAGTGGTTCGGGTGCACAAGGCTTCTTCCCCGGACTCGGACCGGCAGACTTTTCAGGAGCTCTGCGGCTGCAATTCATCTTTCATCTTCATCTCAGACCTCAATCTCAATTTCTGAGTTTCGGACGTTCCACGTTCCTTGTCTACACGCCAGTGTTGCAGCCCAGGGGAGCCGCTCAGCCTCCGCTGTCCCACATGCAAAAAGACGGTACTCATGTCCGAGGCTGGGTTTGACTCCATTTCCTCCATGAATCTGCTTCTCAGCAGACTCCTGGATGCGGAGGATAATGGAGATAACGACGGGCGATGCGCTGGTTTCTCAAACCCGCAGTGCAGCTCCTGCGATGAGGGGAACCTGGCGAGCTCCTACTGCCTGGACTGTCAGGAGTACCTGTGTGTTAACTGCGTGCGCGCTCACCAGCGGGTGCGCCTCACCAAAGATCACCTCATGGCGGAGAAGACAGAAGCGCAAGCGGTGAACCGTGCAGGTGTGAAGCTCGCGCTCCCAAACCCTACATTATTACCCTATCCTCAGGACCGGACTAACTGCCAGCAACATATCAATGAGGTTAGTGGTAAAAAATAAAATAAAAAACAGTTTAATCAAATAATGTTGGGAAACATTTGTATCATAATTCAGTGCAATCCCAATCCCATTCACTGAAAATCAATATTTTGCTTTAGATTTTTTGCGTCACACTTTTTAAGTGAACTCTATTTATGGCCATTTTATGTCAGCATAACTCCAAAAACTTTGTTAGATATACAGTGTATCAGTTCATTCTACTTTATTTACTTATATCATATTTGTGTGACATCCCTTTTATCAACTAATAGCACGGTTTTTTTTTTTCGAACTAACATCTATATTATTATTTTTATTATTTTATTTAAGTCAGTCATTAAACTTGATTCCCCAAAGAAAAGCAGATTAAGCTGCACTTTAGCTGTGCATATTTACATGTTCAAGGCAAAATGACCATGACTGAACAGGATTCATATTCACCAAAGGGAACACAAATCAACCAAATGGTGACTTTACATAAAACAGCTATTTAAAGTAAAAAACAAAAATACTAAAAATAGCTCAAATCTCTATGAATTCTTAATATCAATTAATTAAATGCCCTTATAAGTTCCTTTTGACCAAACAAACATTTATACATCTGTTCTGAACTCGATCATTTGAGTTAGTACTTAAAATCTTATTTTTATGGATTTTTAAGCCAAAGATGTTCAAGGTGAATATGCAAGTTTCTGAGTAGAAGCTACTTAATTGCATACGCTATGGTTGTTTAGACAACTAATTGATTTATTCAGTACAATTTTATTGCTTACGGTATGAGTAAACTTGAGTTAATTGTTCCAAAGGCTTTCACTAGTCCACACAGGCACTTTGATCATCAATTTGCTCTTGGTGATGTCTCTTACAGGACAGGTCAGGATATCCAGTAATGCATATTGCCTATTAACCTCCCTTCATTCCTATATGTGTGATTTACTCATTAATTGTTGAGTTCAAAATGAGCTCCCCGGACATAGGAACACACACTGCTGAATCTACTTGTCAAATGAGTAGTTGCACTGATATGCTACTGATAAATAGGCTATATTAAATGGAAAACGAGGAAAAAGTTTGGATGGTTGTTGATTTTATGTAGTTTTCTATGACATAGATTCCTAGATAACTCACTAAACTACTAGTAGAGTTAACTCTTGATGTCTTTGACTTTTTTATATAATTTTTAATTTACGTCATCTGTAGATTACTTTGTGCACTATCTTAGATTTTCTCCCATCACTGTGAGACTTTTTGTGTGTCTGCACATTTATTAATGTTTTATGTCATATCATTTGGAGCTGTAACATCTGCCAGGTTTATTTAAAGAGTATTAAGTTAGTCCTTAAGTTATAGGGAGAAAAGAGGGCAACGGTGGTGGAAATAGGTTGAGGGAAATGTTCTGTGTTGGATGGGGGGTGGGGGGACCTGGGGGGGATGGTCCTTTTTCCCCCTTCTCTTATTTGTAGTCTGAAAATGTCAAATTAAAGCATTTTCTTAGTTTTCGTTCTTGTTTCCCAGGCAATCTATATACAATACAATAACAGTCACATAAGTAGATAGATGGATGGATGGATGAGGTATCTACACACATGTACTGACACAGGTAATGTGATTAATTTGGTACAAATTGAGTGAAAGCATTGTTTCCTGGGTAACCCCCATGGTGGCATCCCACTGTGTCCTATGTCTCAAGCTGGGTTTAATGGGGGTTAGGGGATATGGTTCAGAATGTCACATAGTATCATCTACACTGCATTATTTTAAAATGAACACTGTCACTCAAAGAGGAACCCTCCTTACTGCACGTATAGAGAGATTTCCTGAGAAGCAGTCCAAATACAGAAAGGTTCAGTAATAATATGAACAGCATTACATAGAGAGTTGTGAGTGCCCTTTTGTTCTAATTCAGCTTTCTACAATTCAATACAAAACACTCCCCCTGTCTGCCATTGCAACATGATCACACAGGAAGTTGTTTCCAATACTTCCAGTACCCTAGGATTGGGCACATTTTGCCAATTCAACAAGGGACATCTCCTATCAGACATGTTTTCATCGGCTCCTGCATGTTTACCTTCCCTTGTGGCTTGACTGTATGCACGTCAGAAAATAAAAACAAATGAATCGTGTTTGGTAATCAATTTCAAACACAATTCGTATTTTGCATTTTTCCTCTTCACTGTATTACAGCCTGTACAGCTCAAAATAAATTGCTTCACAACTCAATTTCGGGGCCCCTCTGTGGACTTTACACCAAGAAAATGGAGGTCACACATGCTGATATGCCTAACAACACTTACTGCTTTGGCCACTGGGGGCAGTGTTTCGAATTTCGATAAGCACAGACTGATTTTATCTTAAAACATACTGTTTCCCATTTCAGTGGCCATTGATCAGAGCAGCAGTCAGACTTCCCACCCCACAACTCATGCCAGTGTATGAGCCAATTTTGACATGTCGGGATTCTTAAGCAAACAGCTATGTTGTGATCCCGCCAATTATCAGTGTTGATACCTTTTGGGGAAATCAATCTACAAATGCCTTCCTTATAGTTGACTCTTTGTTTTAAGCTTGTAAAAATAGCAAACAGCAGCTTTTTGAAATTAAGTTATAATGGTAAAAGAGATTTCTGTGTTTCTTCGAATGTCAACTACGCTATAACATTTGGGTTCAGCTAACAATATTCGTTGCTATCTCCGAGACATCAAAATCCCTGCTGATCTTGTCTGGCTGGTCCAGAAGATGGTGCTTTCGGTGCGATATAATGGCGTTGTGCCTTAATTCCCCAAAGTGTTTGAGGTGTCCAAATCAGCTGATATTGTGCTCCTCTACATACCACAGTTGTGGCCTGTTGCAAAACCCATAATTGCCATCTGTTTCAGGAATTGTTAAAGTGCAGCTGAGCCTGTGAGCTTACCCTCACTTTTTATTTTTGTATGTTTATGTGTGCATATGTGTTATTCAAGAGGAAAGTATAAAGCCCACTAATGCCGTGCAAATTTATAACAATAAAAAGTATAAACTATATTACGATAAAATATAAAAGTATTACAAAAATATTCCAGGTTCAATACAAATTGAGCTCAAATGACAGCATTTGTGTCTATGTTGACTTGTCTCTCGTTTTCTTCAAAAGTGTAACCACGAGACATAAGCAAAATGCAGTGAGATAAAATGGCATGCTAAGCTTTCTGTGTAAACTTGTAAATTGTAATTTTACAAATTCGTTGCCATGATGGCGGATATCCGTAAACCATAAAACGACCATAAAAACTACAATTTAAAATATGTAAGATGGAATTTAATTACCTCAGAAGCTCTTCAAGTCTTAGGTATCTACAAAAATCTAAACATATGATAAAAGGCACTGATGATGGACCACTGTGGTAGGTAAAAAAATGCATTTTAACAAGATGATGTATATAAAGAGTACATTTTCAGCACTTTCAAAATCTGCAATTAATTCCAATTAACTATGTGAAATCATGCAATTAACTGTGCTTAAATATTTTAAATGACTACAGCACTACAGATAATACAGGAGTTTTAACATAAGAGTTAATGCAAGTGCTTTTATAAAAATTTAAGCTTCATATTTTTGCCTTTAAACATAAAAACTACCTTCATTCACTTCCATTGTAACGCTGCGTTCCATTCAAAGTCAGATGTGGGATATTCCTACTTGATATCTCTGATCTCAGACCATGAAGGCATTTCATTTCCAGATGCTCAGAAGATGACATTTAAGGAAACTGCAATGCTCCCGTAAGCTTAGCAGGTGTTCGACTGTCACCAGAGATGTCTCATAGCAACCCAAATGATAAACAATGCTGCAGCACTAACATTTGTGCTACAGGTGTACAATTATCCAAAAAATAAATAAATAAATAATTATATCTTTACCATGCTTTGTACACATCTCTGTAAAAATTAAACAAGGTTTAATATCATGTAGGCCTAATGTAGAAACTTTGACTTTGAGATAAACTCAGCAAAATAAGAAACGTCCCTTTTTGGGTCACTATATTTTAAAGATCATTTTGCAAAAATCCAAATAATTTTACATGACTTCATTGAACACACATGGAAAACCCTTTACAATAAAGATAAGTCATTTTTATTTGTATAGCGCCTTTTCACAACACACATCATTGTCATCATTGTGTAGTTTGATCAAATATGATTGTGAATTGTGTTTAAAAATAAGTAATTGATAATTGAATTTATAACCCCAGTGAGCAAGCTGAAGGTGACTGTGGCAAGGAACACAAAACTCCATAAGATGTTGATTAATGGAGAAAAATAACTTTGGGAGAAACCCGAGTTCCCCTCTGACTAACATCATGAATATAATGCCAATATTACTTATTTATGTATAGTGCAATTCATAGTTTAATCATTTTAAACTAAGTAAGTGTTAAGGGACAGTGTTTAAACAAAGTTTTTTTTTATGAACTGTAAGATTAATGACTAATATCATTGAAGTCCATCCTAGAATAACTGCAGAAGTTCACATAGATGCAATTGTCCTTGTTGGTTGGCTGATGAAGGCTTTTGTTGGCAATTTATTGATAGTCTATGTATTACATTTCAAGAGTGTAGTCCATCAATAGACAGAGGTGATGCAGGCAGGGATCAGTGAGGTGCAAGGTTCAGGCAGTGGCATATGAAGTATCCCATGTCTTGTGGTTGGAGTTGGATGAATGAACCATAAACAATTAATGAACATGCACCTGTGTAACAGTCATTAAGACACTAACAGTTTACAGAGGGTAGGCAATTAAGGTCACAGTTATAAAAACTTAGGACACGGAGTCCAAAAAAAAGATGCCTGGGGTCCCTGCTCATCTGCGTGAACGTGCCTTAGGTATGCTGCATGGAGGCATGAGGACTGCAGATGTAATAAATTGCAATGTCTGTACTGTGAGACACCTAAGACAGCACAACAGGGAGAACGGAAGGACAACTGATCGTCCTTGCAGTGGCAAACCACATGTAATAACACCTGCACAGGACCAGTACGAATTTCACACCTGCGGGACAGGTACAGGATGGAAACAACTGCCACTGAGTTACACCAGGAATGCACAATCCCTCCATCAGTGGTCAGATTGCCGCAATAGGCTGAGAGAGGCTGGACTGAGGGTTTGTAGGCCTGTTGTAAGGCAGGTTCTTACCATATATTACAATTTTGGCTATTGGACACAAACCCACCTTCGCTGGACCAGACAGGACTGGCAAAAAGTGCTCTTCACTGACAAGTCATGGTTTTGTCTCATCAGGGGTGATGGTCAGCCTCACGTGTATCGTCGAAGGAATGAACGTTATACCGAGGCCTGTACTCTGGAGCGATTTGGAGGTGGAGGGTCCATCATTGTCTGGGCGTTGTGTCACAGCATCATCGGACTGAGCTTGTTGTAATTGCAGGCAATCTCAATGCTGTGCGTTACAGGGAAGACATCCTCCCCCATGTGGTACCCTTCCTGCAGGCTCATCCTTACATGTCCCTCAAGTATGACAATGCCACCAGCCATACTGCTCATTCTGTGTGTGATTTCCTGCAAGACAGAAATGTCAGTGTTCTGCCATGGCCAGTGAAGAGCCCAGATCTCAATCCCTTTGAGCACATCTGGGACCAGTTGGATCGGAGGGTGAGGGCTAAGGCCATTCCCCCTAGAAATGTCTGGGAAATTGCAAGTGCCTTGATGGAAGTGTGGGGTAACATCTCACAGAAAGAACTGGCAAATCTTGTGCAGTCCATGATGAGGAGATGCACTGTAGTACTTAATGCAGCTGATGTGGCACCAGATACTGACTGTTACTTTTGATCCTTGCACCTGCATCTCGACGAAATTGGAGTTGAAGATTTCCACTCAAGTTACCATGTTGGAAGTTCCATTGCACTTTTCCTAGTGAAGAAATTCAGACTGTCCGAGTTGAATTGAATGCAGCATAAGTGCCTACTTGTAACATTTTTATATTTTTTTTAAAGAAAATGAGGAATGAGTAAAAATGAATTAAATTGAGCTTAACTTGTATTAAATGCAAGTATTTATGTGAAGAAAAAAAATATATATTTCGGCAGATTTAATTTGTCAGCATAACACAAACTACATGCGTAAGTTCTAGTAAGCAGTCAGTCAGGTGGTCATTATTGCAAATTAGGTGATCAGGTCTTCAGTGGCATTCTGAAGGTGAATATTTTGCAATTGTGACCACCTGACTGCACATTATTCTACTAAATAGACAAGTTAGCAAATAAATCCATTCAAGGAAATTAAATATTTGAGTTTGAAGAGATGGAGTTGAACAAAATTGGCTTCATAATACAACTATGCAGGAAAGCAGTTGCTTGCATCATTTATACAATTTAATGGTCATTGTAGAATGCTGTGATTGAACAATCAGCATCAGGTATTCGAGACAGCCATGCAATAAATGTATATTGTGCATGGTAGTTAAAAAGGATACACAAATTTAGCATTTTACAAAGATGCTGAAATGGTTCACAGCTAAAATGGACACAATGTGTGCAGCTCTTGGTGTGACAGTCTTTCTTTGTAAGAAAAGGCCAGGAAGAGTGGGGGTATCAGCACGCTTCGTTAAACTTGCTAATATGGATGAGGTGTTTGCCTTTTGGTCCCTTTCACTGGATGTTAAAGAGACCAAGTGCCATCTGCCATTGGTGACTGATGGATTATTGATCCTACAGAGAGTTGACTCCTCTGAAGAATGAGCCAAGCTGACCAGGGCAGCACTTAAGAATGAAATGTGACCTTGTGCCTGATCATGTTTATATGTATTGGATGTTGTACTTATGTTACTTAAACTTTAAAAAAGAAGAAAATAATACGGACATTGTCTATAATAAGAATGGAATACTACCACACTGCTTACTGCATACCATGTTTTATATACTGAATAATGGCTAAAACAAATGTATAGTTTGAAATAGTGCACATTATACACTGATGAAAATTTCAACAGTAGTATGCTAGATTTTTGTCACATGACATTTAATGCATGTTCCATTCAGCTTCAGGTCAAGTTGAGAGCATTTAGGGTTGGGAGGGTTACTTTTAAAATATCTTCCACTACAGATTACAAAATACATGTTGTAAAATGTAATTTGTAACGTATTCTGTTAGATTATGCAGTGTTGTTTCTAAAACAAGATTAATGAAATTGATCTTGTTTTAAAGATTTTTAGATATTTTTACAGCAGGGAAAAAATAAAAAAAATATCAAGAATATGATTTTTGCCCTAATATCAAAGGTCTTTCTAGAAAAATAAAATTATGATCCAACCTGAATTTTATTGATATAATAATATGATAATGTCTGTTAACATACATGTAAAATGGCTATAAATAGCATTTTAGCTTAGCATACATCTGACAATTTACACAAGGTTTATTTCTATTTCTTCTGGTCTAAACATACTTCTCTATCTGCTCGTATGATTGTAATGCGTCATAAGAAAGTTTTTCACCGCTGTTCAAATGCACTTTGGATCGCATCATTTATATGTATAAATATTAAATGAAACAAATGACAATAAAATGCAAAGTAATCTCTTCAGTAATCAAAATACTTTTTGAATGTAACTGTATTCTAATTACCAATTATTTAAATTGTAACTGTGGTGGAATACAATTACTTATATTTTGTATTTTAAATACGTAATCCCGTTACATGTGTTCCGTTACTCCCCACACTGAGTGTATTAAATTCTGTGCTTTAAGAAAATGTAAGTATACATAGTGAATACTACAGAAATAGCAAGTTAGCATACTTTTTAGAACATGTAACAGTTGTAGCATGTGTATTACATTTTTCCCACATATATCTTTTCTGTCTCTCTCACACTCTAGTTGTACTGTTTTTTCTGTGAGACGTGCTCTATGCCTGTGTGTTGTGAGTGTGCTGCTGGTCTTCACATCAGTCATGGGTTGGTGTACCTGCAAGATGCTGTACAAGAGTCTCGATCACTTGCCTTCCAACTGCTCACTGTGGCACAGCAGGGACGACAAGATATACGGGTAATTTTTTTCTTTATTTTAACTTTTCACATTAATGGTAGTATACATTCAACTTGGCTTTTGTTCTTATAACAGATTATATAGTAATAATGGATAGATCGATGGATAGCTCTCCTCTCCAAGTGGTATTCTTCTAACTGGGAATCACAACTTGCATGGACTATATAAATATGTCAGTAGCTTCAGTGAATAATGTAGTTTGTTGAGTCTTACTCAGAGGAAAAGCATTAAAAAGCCTTAGCTCCTCTTCTCCCTAGAGACTGTTCCATAGGTCATGGGGGTGGTACCTGAAACGGGAACAAACCAAAGAGAAAGGGGGGAGGAGATGCTCTAAACAGATGCTCTCCCCCTTCTTTTTTAACTGGTTAATGTCCAAGGATGCTTTGCATGTTAACACCATTACCTCAGTTGGCATATAACCCCACCCTTTGACATCTGAGGTTCTGCTTTGGATGGTGAGGTGAAGCCCTCTCTTTGGGCAATTTTATACTGCTTCTTTAGATAAGATGTTTGCGTCCTGAAAGGAACAAATCTTGATCTCTAATATTATAATGTTTGTAATAAAACCATTCAGAGCCACAATTTGAAGACAACAGATGTATAATTATTAATTTACCTTGTATTTAACTATCACACTAAAAAGATCTAAGACCTAGAACAGGGGGGTCAGCAACCTTGTTGACATGGAGTGCCATTTTTTTATTTTCCTGGTCAATGGCTATGCTGTGTTTTCATCAGATGAATGGGAGACTAAACACTATTAAAGTGAAATGAGATTCGCGTGTGCAAGCCATTCATGCATCACAAACCGATCAACAATTTAGTCTTTTTTCGGTCAATCACACCTGCACAATCCTAAAACTTTATTTCCAGGTTGAATTTATATTTTGAATAGACTCAGATTTTTGAACCACACAATGTGGGTTTATGTTTTCTCTTTAAATCGTTTAATGTAATTTTGGGTGTGACTATGGTTTGAGGGTGTAAATGTACACTGGGTTGGAAATCGTCTAGGTTACCATTGTAACCTCCATTCCCTGATGGAGGGAACGAGACGCTGTGTTGAAGAAGCGACAATGGGGGTCTTTCTTGAGAGCCTCGCGCAACTCTGAACTTGAGAAAAGGCCAATGAGAAGTGGAGAGAACTCGACCGCATACAGGAACTACACAGGGACAGAAGGGCTTTATAAAGACGCATCCTGAAAAGGACTTTCAAAACTGCTGTGTATTGCTCTTTTAGAGACAATAAACTCTTTTAGGAAAATAATCTCTTTTAACAACACAGTCGAAGCGCCCAGGGGCAAAGGTGCACTGCTGTGCAGAGGAGGAGAAAGCCGCTGATATGCGCCATAGATCCAACAGTATACGCACTTAGAGATGAGAGAACAGTCAGAAAATACAGCTCGCTGATCACACAACTGCTTGGCTCCGAAGCAAAAATCTGAATGGCCAGACGCATATTTCCCTCCCTTTATACACATATGTCCGGGGACAGGACATGAAAATTCTGTCTGCCAATTTCTCATTGGCCTTTTCTCAAGTTCAGAGATGCGCAAGGCTCTCAAGAGAGACCCCTGTTGTCGCTCCTTCGACACAACATCGAAGTGAGCGACAGACGGGGAACTCAATGATTAATATTGGTGTTTCCTTATTACATCACGTGTTGTTCTGAAAGCAAAAAAAAAAGAAACCAATGAAACACAGAAAGTAGGCTGTCATCTGTGCAGCCTGACCGAAGCAAAGCGGGCGTTTACTCTTGTGATTAACCGAAAGTGAAGTGCTGACGGCTCGTAATGCACAAATGGCTTGCACACGCTGCACGAATCTGTTGGGTATATGGTCTCGTCATATTTAAATTTTGTTTAGCCTCCCATTCAGCTCATGAAAACACGCTGCGTGATCACAAAGGATTGCATAAAGATATAGATTAGAATGCAGGTGCAAAATTTATATAAATAATATATTCTACTCCTGTCTCGCCATTGTTGGCGTGCCAGTGATTACCCCTGTGCATGCCAATAGTTGCACACTCCTGATCTAGAAGTCTGTTTAAGTCCTAACTTTACATGCAAGTTATCTGTTCATGTTTACAGAAAATTAGGAGAGTTTAATTTTAAAATGCTTTTCTTTTTGTGTGTGTCTTCATATTTGTGTGTGTGTGTAGGTTAGCATAGAGAGGGCACAGGTTACAGCTGAGCAAGTAGAGATGAAGGCAAAGCTGATTCAGACAGAGGTGAAAGCCATTATTCTCTGCCATAAAAAAGCAATAGAGGAACGGGAGTGTGAGCTACTCTGGAAGGTAAGTGTTTTGTATATCTGTTTGTTGGAATGTGTTGTGATTGTCTCTTTAGCTATGTTTCCATCAATGTTTTTTTTTTCTTTTTGGGATATCGCATAAAAACTGCTGGATGGTAACGCCAAGACGCAAATAAAATCTCCAAAATGCACATAAAAACGTATACGCTCACATGAAGTGGATACATTTTTTAATAGATAAGAAGAAATGCACATAATCCATGATAAACACATTTACAGAATAAACTCCTATTGACTTGATAAAGAATAAAAGATGTACATCAAATAAGTCATGTGACAGAATATCTCATTCATGACTGGACTAAACAGACCAATAATTGTATCTGAAATGTTGCTCTGATCATCTGGAAATAAAGGTGTTTAGAAAATCCAAAGACTGCACAGAGCAAATAAATCAAATACATACTTGAACTGTGCTGAAGATCAATAAATTACACTTTTGAAAAATGTTATAGATCAGCACGGTAAAGTCATAAAGATGGATGAATGCACACATATAGTGCCCCCAGAAGTGTATGACGTGCTGTCACTCCCAGACATGAGACAAAGTTCTTTAGTGTTTTATCTGCATGCTCTAAACCATCAGTATTTTATTAAACACTCATAGTGGCTATATTTTCTCCATAAGTGAAGATTTTGTTCTTTTGAACACATGGAATGAAAACGCTGCATTATTTACGATACATTGATATTGTGATATGTTTTTTGCATAAGTTAAATTTGCAACTTGGATGGAAACATAGCTTTTGTCTGTTACAGCTGTATGAATTCTGGATGTAATGGAGTGTGGCATTCCTGCACCACTAGCGATCTGTAATCTGTTTGTTTCAGTGGCCCTACATAACAATATTGGCCCAACTAATAGCATGAGTTTGAGGCGGGACAACCTGTTTTGTCAAAGTAATTCCAGATGGGTGGAGTGTTGTTATACCTGTTTGGAAAAAAATATATTTTTGTAATTCTGTTTGGTGCCACTAGGGGCCTAGAAATTACATATAGCACCTTATGAATACTTCTTTAAATGGAAGACAATTGTGCAAAAGGGTGTCCTTAAGTCCGGACATTCTCAGCTTCTTCATACCATCTCAACTCTACTGCATCTCCTTTTCTCACACTCCTTTTATTTTCCGCTTATGTACTCTTAGGTGGAGAAAATCCGTCAGGTTAAAGTGAAGTCCCTCTACCTGCAGGTGGAGCGTTTGAGGCAACACCTGTGTAAGCTTGACTCTAATGTGTCTGCAGTTACACAACTCCTGGAAGACGTTAGAGGCACTACAGGTGTGCTGATGGCACGGGAGCGAATGCTGGCTCAGGCACAAGAAACTCAAGCACTACGTTCATTACTACATCCACAAGAGAATGAGCACTTCCTCTTTACCCCTCCAGATTCAGCTCTGCTCCAGACCCTGCGCTCTCTCGGCCAGCTCAGTGCCGATGCCTTTGCCCTGCTCAGCACAGCCCAGGGAGAGGGTCTCAGATCTGCCTTGTGCGGAAAGCCTGCTACATTTACCTTGACGGTGAACGACCATGAGGGCCAGCGGCGACAGAAAGGTGGCGACCCTGTGTCAGCTGTAGTTCTGGCTGCTGATGGGAGTGCCTCTGAAGCAGATGTGTTGGACCATCATGACGGTACATACAGTCTGACCTATGTGCTCCGGAGTGAAGGGGAAGGCTTGTTGTCAGTGTTTGTCTGCAACAAGCACATCAAGGGCAGTCCGTTTTCTGTGCAAGTGACTGACATACGAACCCTCTGTTCGTTCGGACAACCAGTGGCCACCTTTGGCAGGGAAGGAGAAGCAGAAGGGCAGTTGTGCAGGCCATGGGGTGTTGCTGTGGATGCGGAAGGGTTTGTTGTGGTGGCTGACCGCAGTAACAACCGCATACAAGTGTTTGGGCCCAGTGGAGATTTCCAGCATGCTTATGGCAGTCTCGGTTCACGGCCTGGACAGTTCAACAGGCCAGCTGGGGTGGCATGTGATTGTCAGCGGCGCATCGTGGTAGCCGATAAGGACAACCATCGCGTTCAGATTTTTACCTTCCAGGGTAAATTCCTGCTCGCCTTTGGAGAGAAGGGTGCCAAGAATGGCCAGTTCAACTATCCTTGGGACGTGGCTGTCAACTCAACTGGACAGATCCTTGTGTCAGACACACGTAACCATCGCATTCAATTATTTGGCTCAGATGGCTCTTTCATCAACAAGTACGGTTTTGAAGGAGTCCATTGGAAACACTTTGACTCTCCTCGGGGTGTCGCCTTTACCTGCGAGGACCACTTAGTTGTTACTGACTTCAACAACCACCGTCTTCTGGTGATCCAGCCAGACTGTCAGTCAGCACGCTTCTTGGGTGTTGAAGGCTCTGGAAATGGGCAATTCCTGCGTCCACAAGGTGTTGCAGTCGACCGTGAGAATCGCATCATTGTTTCTGACTCAAGAAACCACCGTGTGCAAGTGTTCCAGGCAGACGGAACTTTCCTTTGCAAATTTGGTACACGAGGGGAAGGTCCAGGCCAGATGGACCGACCCTCGGGTGTTGCAGTGACACCAGATGGGCTGATTGTTGTGGTTGACTTTGGAAACAACCGCATTCTTAAGTTCTGATTGGCCAATTCATATCTCTCTTACACCTTGTTCCGTTTCCGGTGTTAGGCTCTGTTAATATAATGAGACAGTTTTAAAGGTGACATGTGTAATTTCGGCGCCACTAGTGGCACCAAACATAATTACAAAAACAATGACTGCTTTCAAACAGGTTTGGTAGCACTGCAGCACCATATTTTGGGGGAATCAAACTACAAATGGCTTAACAAATTTGAACATGTAAAAGATTACACACATCACCTTTAAGGTTAACAAATGAGTCAAACTTGAGGGTCAAATTTTGGAAATATTCTCCAGATGTGATATTCCAAAGTCTGTTAATATACATTTATTCAGTTTGAGATTAATCTTGTTATTCTTTCTATAAACTGGTGAGCATAACCCGTTAGTGTGAAGCCACTATTCATCAGCAGGAAAATGTATCTCCTGACTTGATAAGCTTCCAACTTGAAATCTTGAATGTGATAACAGAGCCAATCAATAAATGCTATCAAGTGTGGTTTGACAGCAGCTCTTAAAAGTCAGACTAGGGCATATTTTCATTTCTCACCAGTAAACTGTAACCTCTCATGATCTCAGGGATTACTTGAGCTGTATGACTTTGTCTACCTCAGCATCTCACCAATCTCATTAAGCACAGGTATGAATGTAGTCCTAGAGGAACTGTCCTCTTTCAAAGAATATTAAAGAGAAAAATGCTTTACTTTTACCTACCTCAGTACTTTTATATCTATTTAATGATGCAAAAAATAACATTAATATTCAGAAGTAGATAGTTGAAGTCAGACGTTTACATACACCTTAGCCAAATACTTTTAAACTCAATTTATCACAATTCCTGTCATTTAATTATAGGAAACATTCCCCTGTCATAGGTCAGTTAGGATCACTACTTTATTTTAAGAATGTGAAATAACAGTAAAGATAATTATTTATTTCAGCTTTTATTTATTTTTTCACATTCCCAGTGGGTCAGAAGTTTACATACACTTAGTTAGTATTTGGTATCATTGCCTTTAAATTGTTTAACTTGGGTCAAACATTTTGGGTAGCCTTCCGCAAGCTTCTCACAATAAGTTGCTGGAGTTCTGGCCCATTCCTCCAGACAGAACTGGTGTAACTTGAGTCAGGTTTGTAGGCCTCATTGCTCACACACTTTTTCAGTTCTGCCCACAAATTTCCTATCAGATTGTGGTCAGGGCTTTGTGATGGGCACTCCAATACCTTGACTTTGCTGTCCTTAAGCTATTTTGCCACAACTTTGGAGGTATGCTGGGGCCATTGTCCATTTGGAAGATCCATTTGCGACCAAGCTTTAACTTCGTGGCTGATGTCTTGAGATGTTGCTTCAATATATACACATAATTTTCCTTCCTTGTGATGCCATCTACTTTGTGAAGTGTACCAGTCCCTCCTTCAGCAAAGCACCCCCACAACATGATGCTGCCCCCCCCCAAACAAACATAATGATAGTCATTATGGCCAAACAGTTCAATTTTGGTTTCATCAGACCAGTGGAAATCACTCCAAAAAGTAAGATCTTTGTCCCCATGTTCACTTACAAACGGTAGTCTGGCTTTTTATGGCGGTTTTGGAGCAGTGGCTTCTTCCTTGCTGAGCAGCCTTTCTGAAGTCTGTAGTTATGTCAATATAGGACTCGTAATACTGTGGATATAGATATTTGTCTACCTTTCCTCCAGCATCTTCACAAGGTACTTTACTGTTGTTCTGGGATTGATTTGCACGTTTCACACCAAACTATATTCATCTCTAGGAGACAGAATGGGTCTACTTCCTGAGGCTGTGTGGTCCCATGGTGTATATACTTGCATACTATTGTTTGTACAGATGAACGTGGTACCTTCAGGTGTTTGGAAATTGCTACCAAGGATGAACCTGAATTTTTTTTCCTGAGGTCTTGGCTGATAATTTTTGATCTTCCCATTTTGTCAAGCAAAGAGGCACTGGGTTTGAAGGTAGGCATTAAAATACATCCACGGGCACACCTCCAATTGACTCCAATTAGCAGCAAATTGTCTAACTGCCTAAAGGCTTGACATCATTTTCTGGCATTTTCCAAGCTGCTTAAAGGCACAGTAAACTTAGTGTGTGTAAACTTCTAACCCACTGGCATTGTGATATGGTCAATTAAAAGTGAAACAATCCATCTGTAAATAATTGTTGGTAAAATTACATGTATCACGCACAAAAGTAGATGTCCTAAACGACTTGCAAAACTAGTTTGCCAATATGAAATCTGTGGAGTAATTTAAAATAAATATATATATATATATATATGTAAACTGCTGACTTCAACTGTAGTTTGATGTTATTTGCACAGGGGTTTGTGTACAAACAAACTAGATTTACATAATGTATTATTTTTTAACTTTGTGTATTTAGATGTTTTATGTCTTATGATTCTCTTTCTCAGGTTAAAACCTTTATGTGAGGCTGAACGGGTCAAACTTTCTGGGGTTCAGCTAAGGCCATTAATAACCTCATCAGACCATTTCGTCTTTTACACTTCAAATGGCAGATTTGATGTGGCTGCTTAATTTGTATTGCAGGTTTGAGGTAATGCAACAATCATGGTATGTCACTTTGTTTAGAAGCCATTGTTTTAACAAAAAAATCCTGAATCAGTACTTTGTCACAGTAGGATGAATCAAACAAGCTAACACAAAAGCAAGTTCTGTAAGATGATCTCGATGTGTGCATATTTCATGATATGCATTGTTTAGGTTGATCCAAATGCCAATACTCTTGTATTGTCCCACTATGACTTTTTGCAAATGCAGGCAAAAGTTTTTTTTTTTTGTTTTTTTTTAGAAAACATTAGAAAATAAATAAATCTAAACACTTTTTGGCAACCATTTTGAGTTATGCACTTCTCATACCAGCTCTGGCTAAGCCACAATCACAGAAGGTCAGAGTAAAAGACCCAAATACCAAAGATTTAAATGTACTTAATTTTAGTATATTATAATATACAGAGGGAGTTATATATTCTTCCTATATCAACCCTTTAACCCACCAGTATACACAAGGTATACTTAAATCAAAACATTCAGCACCCTGTATCCAGTGTGTGTGGGTGGTTATTATAGATTTTTTTCACAGTCAAAAAAGCATATGTCCCCATTTCAAGATGTTTGGGGGGGTTTTGGAAACGTTTATTTCGGATAATGATTGTTTTCACTATGCATTTTCTGCTATAAAAGTGTTTGAAACAGACAGTAGTGTTTGGAACAAATTAACATTTTAGTGATGTCACCTATGTGTACCAATAACATTATTGTAATGTAAATAAATGTATTATTGTAACAGTATTGTATTGTAAAGTCTTGCATAAATCTTCCAAAAGCCCCCCCAATTTGACCTCAACCAAACTTCTCCGTTTTTAGCTCAGTTTCACAAAAAGCTAGTGAATATAAATGTTTCCACCTAAATGTCTGTGATGATTACAGCCATGTTTGAAAGTGAAAGTATTCACTTTGAAGAAATAACAAATAATCAGGTCTAGGAGCTAAGATGGAGGAATGTCCTGGGCTAATGGGAGTTTGAAAGGTTTTGCCCTGTGCATTTCTTCGTTAGTTTGTTGTAAGTGGTTAGAAAGAAGAAAGATTTAAGTATTCAATAAGCAACCTAGATTTCAATGCATTAATGTGCTAATTGGATGAAGGTAACACCTCCTTAATGGGATGTTTGCTAGTAGTATTACATGTAGAGGAGTTAATGGTATTAGTGGAATATTAGTGTAAATAGTGATGTTGTCTATTAATTTGTCATTGTCCAGATCTGAAGGGTTTTCTCTTTAGCAGGTTATTATTCCATAGATCCAGGAATCCCGTCGTCAAGCTATTTTGTCGTTTTGACAAAAAAAATTTGTAGTTGGGAACCAAAGGGGTAAAATTAAAGAAAGGTGAGACTGCATCCAAAAGTAGTGGTCACAGATCTTGAATGTATGATTACTGAAAGAGTAGTATAACAAAGTAAAGCTTTTAAAATATACTCTTGTTAACTAGATGAGATAACTGTCACCCACTGACTGCACAGGCCAAGTTTACAACTGAGATAGTAATTTAGCAACATTTTCTTTTTTGCTCATTTATATGCAATTTTACAAACTTAATCTTAATTTTTAAGAAAAAGTCCTATTGTTACATCAAATAGTTTTGCTTTCTTGTAATTCACAATATTTTTTTAAAAGATAAATCACATTTTAGAATAATATTGAAGTCATCAATTTAAATTTTTTTTTTTTAATCATTACATTTTAGTTTTATAATTAAATTAATATGGTGGCACAATGACATTTTTGTCTACAAAACTAATTTCAAACATTTCAGAATATGCCTTCAGATCAAAAGATTTTTAAGATCGCGAGAAACATTTTAGTCAAGTGTTTCAAAACTTTTGAATGGTAGTGTGTATATGTTATATAATATATAAAATCATTTACATTTTTCCCCCAAAAATTGTAACTGCCTTGGATATGTTTTTTTTTTTTTTTCTTTTTTTCACATGCATGTAGCACTGCTGACACTATGCGGAATTCCAAGGAATCTGTGGGAAACAGGCAGTCTCATAATGTCCTGATTGACAGGTTTCAGCTTTTCCTTCGTTATTTAACTGGAAAAAAATAAAAACATAAAAAGCTAAATAATTAGTTTAAAGGGTAGATTTTTGTAGTTCACCCACAAAAATGAAAATTCTCATTATTTATTCTCCCATATGCCATCCCAGATGTGTATTGACTTACTTCTGCACGCAGAACAAATTTTTTTCAAGATTTTTAGAAAGATATCTCAGCTCTGTAGGTCCATACAATGCAAGTGAACAGTGGCCAGGCATTTGAAACACCAAAAAGGATATAGTCAACATAAAGTAATCCATACAACTCCAGTGGTTTAATCAATGTCTTCTGAAGCGATCCAGTTAGTTTTGGGTGAGAACAGAGCAAATTATTTTTCACTGTATATCTTGTCATTAGATTCTCTAAGCACAATTATGATTTCAAGCTCGATTACACTTCCTAGTGCTTGACGCATGCACAGAGTGCTAGATGGCTCTACAGGAAGTTAAACTGAGATCGAAATCATGATTGCCAAGGATACTGCTGTCAAGATGTACAGTGAAAAAGTACAGTTACATTTTGGTCTGTTCTTAACCAAAACCAACAAATCACTTCAGAAGACACTGACTTAACCACTAGAGTTTAATGGATTATGTTTATGTTTACTTGATCTGCTTTTTAACTTCAAAGTTCTGGCCACCATTCACTTGCATTGTATGGACCTACAGAGCTGAGATATTCTTCTAAAACTCTTTGTTTGTGTTCAGCAGCTGAAAGTCATACACATCTTTAAACTTAAAGAATTAGTTAACCCAAAAATGAAAATTCTCTCATTATTTAATCACCGTTATGAATCTAATGAGGTCTGATCAGATTTTTGGAATGGAAGGTAGTTGTGTGTAATGCATGACCATGATTGTTTGTAAGAACTTTTCTGTTTGTTTTTTTTTTTGTTAGTATGACTTGAGTCCACTGAATGTACTACAAGTGTAACTTCCTCAATCTCATACTGCAGGAGAGCTCATGCAATTTGCTGAGTTTAGATTTTTAGCCTTTCTGTATACATTATATGTGTGAAGCTGCAACACCGGTGATGTATGTCTCTTATCAAAGTGTGGTGGAGACTTAAATGTATAGCGGTTGCATAAAGCTCTCTTTGTCTGTTGGATTTTAAACAGTTCCTATGCAGTTTGCTATTGTTTATACTTGAATAAAGATTAGGTTTTTTTTGATTTTCACATTCTAAGTGCATTTGTGATTTTTGGCCACTTTACACGTGTATTTTAAAAAATGAGTTTAAAAAGCTTCAAAACACAGTATACTGTATATGTATGGTACCTGCTAATGTTACAGCATCCTCTGTTAAGAATGCAGTTTTACATCTTATGCCTTTAGGCCTATGTGTGTAGGTAAAATTTGAAAGTTGGATTTTGAGTAATATCTAAATTTGCTCTTTCTCTGTACTACACTGCTTTTGATTGGGATAATAGGCCGACATGCCAGCTCTGATGTGATCAATGTAGTATAGGGGTTTTGAGGGTGCATGCTAGTTTTAGCATGTTAGCCAAACTCAGTTCAACACTTATCTCAAATAATGTACATATTCACACAGCGTGGGGTGATGGTAAAGCATTCAACTCAGATTTGTAAGGTTCTGTCTTCATAAAGATTTTGCTAGTTGCCTCATTCACCACTAACTACAATTGTTTTCTCAGACCAGCACTTCCACGCCTTCCACTGCAATACAGAGGTCAAGCCACGATCGCTGAGTGCATGAAGTGTGTCCAACATTCTACACTCCCTTTTTCTGGTAAAGAATACATCATCCGGGTACTCGTTGTACTTAGTGTTGCATTTTCAGTGTAAACATACTACTCACTAAGGCTGCAACTAACGATTATTTTGATAATTGCTTAATTGAACGATTATTGCAACGATTTATTATTAGCTCTTAACCGATTATTCAGCTTGTGCCCAGACTTAAAAGGCTGTATTAAACGTGCTTAGATTTGCAGATCGGCTCTATGTGCCCTAAAGAACCATCCATAATCACATAGAATAAATAAATTCAATACTGTCATCATGATTAACACGGGCTAACAATTGGGGCAAACTCTGTCATATGACACTACATTTATGCATTAATGACATTTTTATCGACAAAATGTGTTTCCAAAAATTATTTTCGCAACATTTGACGTATCAACATAATGCATGTTTATGTGCTTAAGTTAAATGGAAAAATATTATGTCGACATTTTGTGACATTTTAGCGATAATGTGAGTTTCCATCAGCTTTATTTTGATGTGCCAAAACATTTTTCTAAAAAATCCTTGGATGGAAACCAAGTGTCGCCAATTTTTTTTTATTGTCGACATTGTCGTTAACGTTGACTAATCCTTTCAGCCCTACTACTCGCACTACAAAATGGCGTAGAATAATGGTGAGGTTTAGTCCAATTTCTCCACTAAAGGGATTAGTTTAAGATGTATTTTTCACTGCATTGATGCTTTCAGTCATCATGGCTGTTTCTCAATGTGCATTCTTACGTTATCATGGACTCAATCGATGTGACCAACTCTCGAAGTGTAATCCCAGCAAACGATTTTAGGTTCTGGGAACGTTAGTTTTTGGTTCCCAGAAAGTTCCCTATTGGTGATCCAGGGAAGTTTTCTTAACGTAAATAGAACATTCCCTTAAGGTTAGGGGAACGTTCTGGAAACTTTATGGGAATGTAAAAAAAGACTTTGCCAATCAATGAGCGCTCTCTACTGCCTGATAATGGTCATGTAATTAAGCATTTGATCACTGCTGTCAAAGCAAACATTTGCAACCTTTTAATTTGTTTAAGAAAAATAGAACCTAAAATAACCTACAGGGAACATTCCCAGAACGTTCCTGTTTGGTTCCCAAAAAATAACCAAATGGGAAGCATACGGGAACGTTCTGGGAACGTTCTGTGTTTGCTGGGATTCCAATCCTCAAGTACACAATTACAGAGAATGCATAAGATTACCAGGATGTGTTCTTGATCAGGCCCAGTATCGAGGATGCATCGGATGGTGACTTGTGGACAAAAACAGAACCCTTTTAATAAGTGGGGCCTTCAAGCTTAGCATAAAACAACATTACATTTTACGACAATAGGTGGCGATAAACAAGCATAAATTATCAAATCAAATCACTTTATTGTCACACTACTGTGTACACGAGTGCAACAGCAGGTGAAATTCTTGTGTGCAGTTCCGAGCAACATAGCAGTAATGACAGTGACGAGAAATAAACCACTTTACAATAAACAACATATTACACAAAACAATTTACATAACAAATGTACACAATACTTACACAACAATTTACATAACAAATGTACACAATACACACAATGTAGAATACACATACACTAGATACGGGTATAAATATATATAAACACTAACTGAATTGGGAGAATATATTGACAGAGTGATGATTAATAAAGTGCAGTGCTGATAGTTGATCGTGAGAGATCATGTGTTCAAAAGTCTTATTGCTTGTGGGAAGAAGCTGTCATGTAGTCGGGTGGTGCGGGTCCTGATGCTGCGATACCGCCTGCCTGATGGAAGCAGTGAGAGCAGCCCATGACTCGGGTGACTGGAGTCTCTGATGATCCTCCAAGCTTTATTCACACACCGTCTGTTATATATATCCTGGAGGGAGGGAAGCTCACCTCCGATGATGTTTCTGGCCGTTCGCACCACCCTTTGCAGGTCTTTGCGGTTGTGGGCGGTGCTATTGCCGTACCAGGCGGTGATGCAGCCAGTCAGGATGCTCTCTGCAGTACTGGTGTAGAACCGTGTGAGGATGTGGTGGTTCATTCCGAACTTCCTCAGCCATCTCAGGAAGAAGAGGCGCTGGTGAGCCTTCTTCACAACGGCCTCAGTGTGGACGGACCATGTGAGTTCCTCAGTAATGTGGACACCGAGGAACTTGAAGCTGCTGACTCTCTCCACCGGTGCTCCATTAATGGTGATGGGACTGTGTTCTCTGTCTTTCTTCCTGAAGTCCACCACAAGCTCCTTGGTTTTACTGACGTTGAGGAAGAGGTTGTGCTCCTGACACCAGCGTGTCAGAGTGTGCACCTCCTCTCTGTAGGCTGTTTCATCATTGTCAGTGATCAGACCTACCACCGTCGTATCGTCAGCAAACTTAATGGTGGCATTGGAGCTATGTGTCGCCACACAGTCATGTGTGTAAAGGGAATACAGGAGTGGGCTGAGAACACAGCCCTGCGGGGCTCCAGTGTTGAGGGTCAGTGATGAGGAGATGTTGCTGCCCATTCTAACCACCTGACGTCTGCCTGACAGGAAATCCAGGATCCAGCTGCACAGCGAGCTGTTTAAGCCCAGAGCCTGGAGTTTCACATCAAGCTTGGAGGGCACTATGGTGTTGAATGCTGAGCTGTAGTCTACAAACAGCATTCTCACATATGTGTTCCTTTTTTCCAGGTGGGAGAGAGCAGTGTGTATTGTAGATGCAATGGCATCATCAGTGGAGCGGTTGTTACGGTAGGCAAACTGCAATGGGTCCAAAGAGGTGGTCAGAACAGAGCAGATGTGATCTCTGATCAACCTCTCAAAGCATTTGCTGATGATGGGGGTGAGGGCAACAGGACGCCGGTCATTTAAGCAAGTGATTTTTGATTGCTTCGGTACAGGCACAATGGTTGATGTTTTGAAGCATGTGGGGACTACAGACAGGGATAGGGACAAGTTGAAAATGTCCGTAAAAACACCAGCCAGTTGGTTCGCGCATGCTCTGATGACGCGGCCCGGAATGCCGTCTGGACCCGCGGCTTTACGGATGTTCACCCGTCGAAAGGATCGGGTTACATCCGCAACAGAGACGGAGAGTGAACCATCATCTGTAGTATCGGCCGCGAGTGCTCTCTCCGCGAGGGCGGTGTTGTTGTTGTCCTCGAAACGAGCATAAAATGTATTAAGCTCGTCCGGGAGAGAGGCAGCGGTGTGTTCATGGCGGAGTTTTTATTCCGTTTATAGTCCGTGATGGTGTTAATATTATGTGTATTATGAGTTATGTGTAGTGAATTATTGATTCAACTGATTCATTAAAACATACGCTGTGTCCCAAATGACACAATATACACCATGCACTTAACAGTGTAGTGTATGAATTTTCAAAGTGTAGTATCGTCCCAATTGTAACACTTTAACGGTTTGTTACGCAGCGCTCCATTCAATTCTGATGTGGGGTATTCCTAATTGATATCTCCGATCTCCGACCATAAAGGCATTCCATTGCCACATGCTCATAAGAGTGACGTGTAAGGAAATAAAACTGCAACGTTCCCGTAAGCTTAGCTTGTGTTTGACTGTAACTAGAAACACAACTGATAAACAATGCTGCAACACTAGCATTTGTGCTACAGGTGTACGATTTTCAAGAGAGCATAATATACCATGTTTAATACATCTGTTTCTGCAAGCGTTGGTTAAACAAGCGTTAATATCATGTACTACAGGAACTTTGACTCATTGATTGATACTATTTAATACAATTTAATGTTTATCACTTACTACAAAGATGTAGGCTACAAATATCTCCCTGGGTGCCGACATGTTTGTGTAATTTTACGCACCTGCATCTCGACGAAATCGGAGTTGAACATTTCTGCACGTGTTTCCCATTGGGAATTTCAAGTTAAAGTGGCATTCCATTGAACTTTTCCTTATAGGAATTTGGAAAACCCGACATTCTGAGTGGAACGCAGCATTACTACACCACAGCTGAACGCACGTGATGCGTTACCGCTAGCTTTAGCGCATCAGCAAACCTCAGAACCGCAACTCGCATCGCAAACAACGACCATATTCACACAGCGTGGTGTGATGGTGAAGCATTCAACTTACAAATGCAAGGGGCTGTCTTAACAGAAGTTTAATTAGCTGCTATATTCTTCATTATTTACAACTGGTTTCAGTTGGACGCATAGTCGTTAACGACCGAAATAATTGAATTGTAAAAGAATGATTCAATTACTTCAAAAATCCACATGCATCCTGCTAAATAAGGAGACGCATCCACGGGCAGGCTATGGCTGCATCCAAAAGCTAAAAGGCAGCTGACTTGGTGCCTTGATGCCTAATCAGTTTATGGCTTAACTAACGGGGTCTTTGTATGAATTGAGCTCTTTAGTAAATTGGTCTCTGAACATTTTGAAAGGCACCGTATTTTCACCCTACCCTCATGTAAAGCCTCTGAAAGCAGCGTTTTCCAGATTTCGGATTCTGAGGTGCTTACAATTGACATGTGAAACTTATAAGCCTTTTGACTTTTTCATCCGTTTGTACTTTGAGGGAGGCACCTGTTCTAAAATGACCTCGTAGGCCTGCCTCAGGTAGAAAACATTTACATAAAATTCAAATTACGTTTATTTTGGCTCCTGTCTATTCAATTAATTACTGCAAATGAACACAAAACAAGTGTGCAAAAAATGTTTTGTAGTCATTGGGTACTAAACCTAGAACAACACCTACAGTATTGGTCTAGAATATTCTAGAAGCATACTACATACAATGAAAATGTCTTGCTTTCACTTTATTTCCATTAAAATATGTCCTATGCTGTCATTCTTATCTGTTTTTTTTTGTTTTGTTTTTTTTAGAAATAATAATAATAATAATAATAATAATAAAACTTTTCATGCCAGCCACATGATGTCACTGTTGCTTTAACTGAACTCTTATGAAAATAGTCGAGCCTGTCCTTGCTGCAGACTGTAGCGCGATGACGTGATAGATTTAATCCACTACGTATTCGACTTCAATGACGTACTGAATGTTTTTAATGTACATGCGCACAGCTTTATATTATATTTGATTCTCTTGACAATATTATATTATTTAGGGTTGTCAGTGCGGCATATAGCCTATAAGCAGTTTTGTTTTACAGGTTATATTAGCCTAGTGGCTACTAAAAGTTAGTAGTTTAACTACTGCCGGTACACATCTGTGTCTGTATAATCTTTAATGTTTAAATTAATCCACGTAACAAATGTTACATTTGAACTACTTAGTTCAAGTTTATTTATAAAGCACACTTAAAAAAAAATACCAAAGTGCTGTACATTTTTTTTTTTTACTAACATTAATAACAGAATATAACTTCTAAAATGTTAAAAAGAGAAAACTAATAAAACATTGTAAAATCTACACATAAAACTCTTATAATTATCATACAACGTTATAGGCTAAAGAGAAAAAATGTGTCTTCAATCTAGATTTAAATATTGGCAATGAGGAAGAGCACCTAACAACAAATGTGAGTGCATTCCACAAACGCCCGATCACCTTTGGTTTTCAAACGGAACGAGGAACAGAGAGGAGTAACCGATTTGATGATCGAAGAGACCTAAGTGCAGAATGTAGTTGAAGTAAATCAGCAATGTACTGAGGGGCTAAACCATGCAAGGCCTTATAAACATACAGCACAACCTTGAATTTAACTCTGTAACTAACTGGAAGCCAATGTAGGGAAGCGAGAACTGGGGTAATATGCTCTCTTTTAGAAGTCTAGCTACTGCATTTTGGACGACTTGCAGACGTGAGAAAGAAGATTGAGACAGACCCATATTAAAGCCTGTAGACTGATTTTCATGTGAAGGGAGCAGGTTGCTTTTGCCAGGAAAATACAAAGGATGTGACATTTATGCGTGCTCCCGAGAGCCTTGACTCAGACATTAATAACTTCTTTTCCGCTATTCAACAGCAACAACTGTCTGCAACAGTAGGTAACGTTATCTTAGAGATGGAATCCAGCAAACGTCCGGCTCCCAGCACAACACCGACTCCTACACAAGAGTAAGAGTAAGCAAAAAAAACAAAAAACATTAATCTACTGAATCCCATCTGACTAAGCGGAAACGTGAAAACTAGAGTGAACATCGGCAAGGCATTTGATTCCTGGAGGGACCTTTGTTCGGTTTTGGGGATCAAAACCGACCCTGAATTGGCATTGTTCTTATTGGACAGATAAGCTTACATAACTTACATAACCATCAGATCCTACTCTCCACCCTCTCTAAACTGGGCATCACCGGAACTGTGCTTGACTGGTTCAACTCCTATCTCTCAGGTAGATCTTTTAAGGTAGCCTGGAGAGGTGAGGTATCCAAGCCACATCAGTTACTTACTGGGGTACCTCAGGGATTAGTGCTTGGGCCACTTCTCTTCTCCATATACACAACGTCATTAGGACCCATCATCCAGTCGCATGGTTTCTCTTACCACTGCTATGCTGATGACATGCAACTTTACTTGTCTTTCCAGCCCAACGACACCACAGTGACCGCTCGAATCGCTGCCTGTCTGGCTGACATCTCAGCCTGGATGAAGGAACACCACCTGCAACTCAACCCAGCCAAGACTGAACTCCTTGTCTTTCCAGCCAACCCTGATGTTGAACACAACATCACTGTGCAGCTGGGTCCAACTACAGTGTTGCCTTCCAAAACGGTCAGAAATCTAGGGGTAACCATAGATGACAAGCTAAATTTCACAGACCACATCTCAAAGACCGCAAGATCATGTAGATTTACACTCTACAATATCAGGAAGATAAGACCTTTCCTCTCTGAACATGCCACACAACTGCTTGTTCAGTCACTTGTCATAACTAGACTGGACTACTGTAATGCTCTCTTTGCAGGCCTTCCTGCATGTGCTATTAGACCTCTGCAAATGATCCAGAATGCAGCAGCACGTCTGGTCTTTAATGAACCAAAGAGAGCACATGTTACACCACACTTTGTATCTCTCCACTGGCTGCTGGTTCATGCATGTATTAAATTCAAGGCCCTGATGCTGGCATACAGAACAATCACTGGGTCTGCTCCAGCATACCTAAAAACATTTATGCAGAGCTACACTCCCACCAGAAGCCTGTGGTCGGCAAATGTGCGGCGCCTTGTTGTACCAAAACAAAGAGGCACCAAAACACTTTTCCGGACTTTCAGCTTTATCATACCACGTTGGTGGAATGACCTCCCCAACTCAATCCGTGAAGCTGACTCACTCTCTATATTCAAAAAACGGCTAAAAACACATCTTTTCCAAGAGTATTTAACCAGCCGCTAAAAAAAATAAAAAAATTCTAAATGTATTAACAATTCTTGTTGCACTTAAATCGGTTTTGTATACTATTGTGATGATACTGAAACTTTGTAGTATGGCACTTTTCGTACCACTGTCTCCTTAAGATGATTCGCTTATGTTCTTCCTTTTTTGTAAGTCTTTGGCAGACGCTTTGGATAAAAGCGTCTGCCAAATGAATAAATGTAAATGTAAATGTAAATGCAAAGCATGTGAAATATAGTGCCATAAGGATTGATCTGTATAATTTTAGCTAACTTGATCTTGCCAGCTAACACTGAAGAATTGCAAGCTACCTTGCTTCATAACTTTCAAATAATTTCAACGATCTTCTCTTTATACTAAAAGTCAGGTATGCTGATTCACAATAACTGACATAATGTTAATCTGTAATTATTCAGCATGGTAAACTACAATAACACATGAAATGAATGCTAGACAATGTTCAAGATAATGCAAAAAGACACATTCATTAGTGTAAGGTAACTTGGTTATACAGAGAATATATACAATCTATTATTATAAAACAATAGCGCATCGATGTATCAAAATGACAGTTGTGAAGGAATCACATCAATACAATATTGTGTCAGCATATTTATAATGTACTTTCTATTTTATAAACAGCTACGGTCATCATCCACCAAATTTAGCTAACAAATATTGATAAAGGTGGCTAGCTAGCTAATGCTGACGTAGTCTATCGTATAAATGCAGTCAATGTAACATGCAAAGAAAAGTGATTACTTCAAACTTCAGTCTCACATAGCCAGAACTATATCACACTTTGTTTTATCCCTGTTTCAGCACTGGAGAGTCAAATATAATACACAGTCTCAAGGTTTTAGGCAATCTAGGAAGTCCGGGAAGGGTTCATTTTTTAAGATGCATTACAAGCTGTTCACACATTGGCATAAAAGGCGAATATTACATGAAAAATGTTACTTATTGCACCTTTAAGGAAATAGAGTCATTATTGCACTCTCTCACGTTTATTTACATGTAATGCTATATACTGTACACGCTGAGTAAAATGTTTGCATTAAAAACATCCAGTAGAATATATCATGGCTCAGAACGTTTTAAATCCATTAAAACATGGATATAATCCTCTAGGTAATGGATGTCCATGACGTAGTAGCTGAAATCCACTACGTCATTGTGCTATAGTCCGCAGTGAGTATCTCTTGGGAATATTTGGAGACTTCTAGAGAGCTGAAAATATGCCGTACATTAATACTATGGAAAGATAGTTCTTCCACTCTAATCTGGGTGTTAAGCCCAGCTAGACAATGATATGTCTTTTTTAGGGACCGATTAACCATCGGGCCGATTGGGCCATTGCCCAGGGGCCTGTAAACCCAAAAGGCACTGAGCTCTAAATCAATTAATTATTTAGTTTGCCATATCTATTATAAATCCATGTAAATGTCAGCCTTATGTGAAATACCATTTGTTCGGCCGAATGCATGCAGGACAACAGCAGCGCAGTAAGGCCTGCTTCAAATCAGGGCAGCGGCAGCTAGTAGCTGCACTTCCGTTGGCACGCTCAGCTGCCGTTGACTTTCTACGGCAGCTGCTGTGGTTTGTGGTGGGGGTCTTGGGGGTTAGGTGCTGCGACATGGTATGGTCATGTACGGCTTTCATTGTGGACCGGTCAAGGACTTCGGTAATTTCTTTAATTACTTATTATAAATTATTCCCGACATGGAGACAGTATCAGGATCTAACGGTAAATGATACTGTGTACTTTTCTTCACTTCAGACAGGTGAGCTGTTACACACAAATTCAGTTTATAAGATGCGGTCAAATTATTTTTACAAAGCGGCTGTCCTCAGATTCAGTCTGGAGCTCAATCACAGCTGTTTTTGGATATTATTTTACTGTTCGTATAAGTCTGATCCTCTTAGGCTACTTAAATCTACTAATGGGTGCATTCTCATAACTACATATAAATGACCTCTCTAATCATTAAAGTAACTATCAAAATATAGCAACAAGTAGACAATGAAAGCAAATTTTATTGTATAATAAGTGGCTGTAGTTAGAAAAGTTTGAAAAGAAATTACACATGGACAGAATTTTCAGTGTTTTTTGTCAGCAACACAGACAGCACATTTGGTCTCATTATTATAAATTATTTATTTGGGGTATTGTGTTATGGGACTTTCTGTGTGAACTTTCTCCCCTCACCTGCACCACCATCTCTTCTCCTGAACTACTTAAAGGGTCGTTCACATCTGGCCAATGTCTTTATTAACCCATTCCTGTCATAAAAGAAATATCTTTGCTCACAAGAAGGGACTATCCTACTAATTTTACGAATGGTTCACAATGTCTTAAAAGTGAGTTGGGTAGCTCAGCGAGTAAAGATGCTGACTATCACCTCTGGACTCACAAGTTTGAAGCCAGGTCTCCTAAGCAACCAAATTGGCCCGGTTGCTAGGGAGGTTAGAGTCACATGGGGTAACCTCCTCGTGATCGCTATAATGTGTGGTTTTCGCTCTCGGTGGGGCACATGGTGAGTTGTGCGTGGATGCTGCAGAGAATAGTGCGAAGCCTCCACACATGCTATGACTCTGCGGTAACGTGCTCAACAAGCCACATGATAAGATCCGCAGATTGACTGTCTCAGATACAGAGGCAACTGAGATTTGTACTCTGCCACCCGGATTGATACCTGCCTTTGTCTGTGGCAGCTACCTCTGGCTTGCCTCTGTTTGTGGCAGATGCCAAAGTAAATCAAAGAAAGTGTGTGATAATAACACCTTTTGATTCATTATCACAGTTTGTTATGCAGAGGAAAGTAATAAATCGCATATGATGCGTATAGGCTGATATCTTTTTTTTTTTTTTTTATAAAAAATGCAGTGCAATATTACTGTGATTACTTGTCTTTAAATGCTTTTACTTCTCAGTGTTTAAATCATGATCATATTAAGGGCTACATTAATGCTACACCCTTTCCTTTTTCAACCTTGACATTATTATTATTATTATATTGTTGTTTTTTTCAGACTCTGATCAGCACAAAACTAGCAGGTCCTGGGCCACAATTCTGTATTGTTGTGTATTGTGTGTTTTGTGTTAATTGTTTGGTGATGGATCACATTTATTATGACTGTTCTGATATGAAGCAAGTTGTATACTGGAGTAACAAATTTGTATAACATACTATGTGCCACCCTGTAAATATTATAATAGCACACATTATTCTTTGTTGCATTGACAGGTGACACTTAGTGAGGCTTGTTTTTCATTGTCTTTTTATTACATATCTGTATATATTACAAGCATATCTAAATTTCACAACACATAATTATTTTATATTCATTTTACCAAGATGTGTGTTTTTATAAAAAAAAAGATTTCTAATTTGCCATGGTGTATGAAATGTGCCGCATACATAAACTTTCTATTGCCCTTTATGAATTATCTGAATACAGTCTCTGAAATAAAAATGAATTGAAATGGTTGCCGTTCTTTTAAAATTTTGAGTTGTGGCACAACGATCAAAGACGTCCATACAGTGTCTGTGTACATGGCCTTGACGGACGTGTGAACAGCCAGTCTATAGCCTACTTGAAAAAACTGACTCGAACCTGGCCCAAAACTTGTATGTTTGTCAGGTACCGTCAGACTCAGATTGGGTTGAAGACCTCTAAACACGTGCAGAATAACTGAATGGTGATTTTGGTAATTGAATACCATGCACATCCCTATTAATAATGCATGATTTTGGATCGGTTCATAATTTAAAAGTACATATTATTGGCCGTGTAAGACATTGCTCCAAACTTTTCTTTCGTCATGTGACACACCCTCTCACTTCTTAATCTGTCCTTAGTCTTTGTTGATCCAAACCAAACACGATCCTTCACTGTTACATAACAGACATCATAAATCAAAAGTGACCTAGTCTAGTAAGGTCAATATTGATTCAGTAGCTGTACAATATATGTGTTCACAGCCATGCTGATGTTTGGGATCATTTTAAACAGGAATCAGCCTGTTTCTTTTCCACAGTGTATTGAGAATGACAACTTTTCATCATACTAATTGAATTTGGAGCATCTGTAGGCTTTGAAACGAGGTTGTCTTCCTGATAGAACATCTGTGGTTAATTCTCCAAAGCACTTGTGCAGATTTCTTGAAGTCTATCTCTCGAAGGTAGTTTTAAAGACAGAAAACACTTTTATGATTGTTTATATTGGCTGATAAGAACCCTGTTTACTGGATGCCATTTTGACAAGCATGTTAACACTTCTACTTTAATTTGGCTGTGAGATCTCATTGAAATTTTTTAATTAAGGTGCTCAAGAACATGAAAAAATAAACAAGGTATAGACTATGAATATTATATAACGATATGCTGCCAATAAATCCACATGTTTGCCAAATCTTAATAGTTAAACTATTCAGTAATATTTAGGTTTGTTCACACCTAAAACCAACTGGATCGCTTCAGAGGGCATGGATTAAACCACAGGAGTCTTATGGATTACTTTTAGGATACCTTTAGAAGATATTTGGCCCTTCAGAGTTCTGGCAACCATTCACTTGAATTGAATGGATTTACAGAGCTGAGATATTCTTCTTATCTCTAATCTTCATTTGTGTTCAACAGAAGAAAAAAGTCATATACATCTGGGATGTCATGAGGGGGAGTAAATGATTAGAGAATTAAAATTTTTGGATGAACTATTCCTTTAACATTCTTGCTTTTAACCTTTATATGAACTACTATCCAATTACAATTTATCTAGACTAAATATGTATATGAAAAACATGTTTCCAAGATCTTTTTCTTGTTTTAATCTTTATTAACTTTTAATAGCTACTAGCTGCTGCTGCCCTGGTTTATGCTTAAAACAATAAAAAGCAATTTGCCAATAAGAAAAAAGCAATTGTCAATATCTTAAATAGTTTTGCTTCTCAAGTAAATGGATCTTAATTTAAGTATGTTTGGAAAACAAGACAAAATTACTGATTAAGAAAATAGTTTTTGCAGCGTAACAGGAAGTAATTGGTACATCAAGTGCCACACATACACACAAGCTAGCTCCAGATGTGTAATTCTGCAAAATATTGTAAGTGTAATTGAGTTTCTCTTCCTTAAAGCATTATATGGCAGGGTCACAACGCACTCTGCCTGTGCCTGCTCAGGTTAGTGCTCAGGGTGGATAAGACTTAAACCCTGCCTTCCACAGTGGCATTGAGACCAGCAGATGAAGTATACATAATGTTTCACATAAAAAAAAAAGATTATCCGTAGGGATCTGTCTGCCTCTTTGCACACAGTAACAGCAAAACTGCAACTATTTAACAGCTGGAAAAGTACAATTTTGGCCAGGCTGCAAAATACTGTATACCCTTCCCTATCTGTCACTCACTCGATATTGTGTCGATGTAGTGACACTAGGGGTCACTATTGAGAGCCCAAGACACCTCTGATCTTTGATAAAAGGCCACTGGGAATTGGCGAGTGGTATTTGCATGCCCCTCCCCCGGACATACGGGTATAAAGGAGGGGACATGCATACCAATCTTTCAGATTTTCTCTTCGGATCCGAACGGTCGATGGTTCAAGCTGAGTCAAGTAATTGCCATTCCTCACCTCTGGTGGATCCTTACGGCGCATTACAGCTGCTTTCTTCGCTCTCTGCATGGGTGCACTGCAGAGATCGCCCCTAAGTGCTTCAGCAGTTAGAGTGTATTCTAAAAGAGTATATTCTAAAAGAGCGGCACACATCGGAACGTCTTTTTCAAGACGCGTCTTTCTAAAGACGCCCTTCCAATTGTGTGTTATTCCTGGTTGTGGTCAATATCTCTCGCCTTCCGATGACCAAGATCACTCAATGGCAGAGCGGCCAGGGGTTACTCGGCGATGCCCCCGGTGGATTAGGTGCCACCTGGCGTGGGCACCCAAAGCTCCTGTCCAAGGCCTGTAGGCTTATGTCGTCCCTGACGGCCAGAGCCTATGGTGCCGCCAGACCAGCTGCCTCCGCCCTGGACGCCATGGCTCTCCTGCAAGTACACCAAGCCAAGGCGCTGAAAGAACTGCACAAGGGTAGTTCCAAACCGGGATTGATGCAGGAGCTGCGCTCGGCGACCGACCTTGCCCTCTGGGCAACGAAGGTCACGGCACAGTCTCTTTAGTGGTTGATGTCCACTTTGTTGTTCCAGCAGCGCCATCTGTGGCTTAACCCGTTCGAGATGCACGAGGCCAACAAGACATGCTTCTTGAACTAAGAAGAAAACTTCTATGCGATTCAGTTTGCCAGGCGCCCACCCATGTTTACCAGCGTCCACTTCACCACAGTGAAGTGTGAGAACGCCGCCACCTTGCGTGCAGAAATCGCCACCCTTCTGCAAAAGCATGAGATACAGCCTGTTCCTCCAGCCGAGATGAAGAGGGGGTTTTATAGCTCCTACCTCATTGTACCGAAAAAAGGTGGTGGGTTGCACCTAATCTTGGATTTGCGAGTTCTGAACCAGGCATTATACAGACTCCACAGACAGTCACCATAAACATCATCCATACAGTTAAATCAATGTCTTCTAAAGCGGCATTATCACTTTTAGTGTGAAAAAGATAAATATTTAAGTACTTTTAACTATACACCATCGCTTTCGGTGAGCAGCAGTGAGTATACACATTCAGGAGAACACTGAGTTCAGATTTAGAGACATATAAAATAAGATTTGAATCAAGGTAGAATTTTAAAAAAGCGGTATCAGTAGATGTTATTCTAAATAATTAGATATATTGGTATAAGCACACAAATTTCATATTGGTGTATCCCTATTTCAAACAAGCTTCCAAACTCCCATTTTGCCATTGTTTGAACAGATATTCCTGCCCCAAACTCACGACATAGCAAATGTTGCTGTGTGGACGGAAGCACAACATGTGGGAAAAATATGCGTTTTCAAATGAAAGCATATTTTTGTGGATGGAGAGAGAACCATCTGCTTTAGTAAGAGGAAAAGCCTGAAAATGTATTCAGAGAATGAATGAGAGTACAGAAAATAAACCTCAGAGTTCCTTGAAAAGGCATCGCTTCTATTCAACGACAAGGTCGATATGGTGGAATCTGCTTTGCAAATGTGTCCCAGCCGGTGTTTACTGTGGCGGTGAACCACACAGCAGTAACACAAACTGAGGAAAACAGCCTTGTTTTCTGTTCTGTAACTTTTGTGACACACTTTTCTAAAACACTTAGTGTCACTTGAGAAAAATGTATTTCTGAGTGTCTCTGTGTATGTCAAGTCATTCAAATTGTCTTTTAGGGAGCTTCACATTTTAATGCTGAATTTTTATTAAAGGCAGACCTTGGGTGGTGAATGACTGCCGTAGGCACTGTCGCAGGAGTGAGTTTAGTAGCTTATTATACCGTATGTATTTCATAATGCGATATGTTTTGTGCTCTGTTTGGCTGAAATAATTGAATATGCTCTTTTTGGAAATTTTGTTTGGAAGTTAATTTTAACCAAATATTTAAAAAATAGTCCTAAATATCCCAAATAGAATAACATTGATTAGGCACTTGCTGAGCCTCATGTATTCACATCCTTGGAGCTGCATAAGATGTATCCAAAAAAACAAAAGCAAAAAAAGTTTGTCCAACAAGTGCTGGAGTGACAACGCTACAATGTTACATTAATAAGATTTCAGTCTCTCACTAGCAGTCAAAGCACTCGTCTTTATTATGCGCAAACACGGTGCCACATTGTTCACATAAGCTTTTAGCTTTTCAAAGGACACTGCTGCTGCATGGCATGTCTCTTGTCCTTCACTCATCATTGTAATGCCTGTACAAGAACATCTTAGTCAAGCCCAGGGACAAAAACATAAAATATTTACAAAGAGCGACATTAAAAATGTAGCAGTTTAAACAGGTATATGTCTCACTCTTGTGTACTTAAGTGAGAAATCCTCACAAGAACATATTCTAATATTTACAAAGCAGACAATATTTGCTGATTTCTCTCTTGGCCATCCTCTGTAATTGTACAGCTGTTAAAGTTACCACAAAGATTAGCATTGAATTACTGTGGCAGGTCGGAGGGTGGGGCAGGGTCATGATTCTGCACACCCGGCCCCTAATCAGGCTAATTAACCCTGGAGAGGGATAAGGGCTGACCGAAGACGGCAGTGCGACAAAGAGAGAGATTTACTGACAGCTGTCCGACACCTGTGTGTGTTTGTTTGTCTTTTTGGTTCAGTTTATAATTAAAATATTATTTATATTGTCAAGCCGGTTCTTGCCTCCTCCTTTTCCATTAATCCCTTTACAATTGCGTATATGAAATCCAGTAAAATCTTTTGAAATGCTCAAGTAATGATATGACTTCAACAAAAACAACCATTAAAGGAATATTCAATACAAGTTAAACTCGATCGACAGCATTTGTGGCATAATGTTGATTACCCAAAAAAAAAATATTTTGACTGGTCCCTCTTTTTCTGGGTTGCAATGAGGCGCATACAATGGAAGTGGATGGAGCCAATCCGTAAATGCCACTGTGTAATAGTCACTGTTTTAAAATTATATAGCTACAATATATAAACAAAATGCATGTTAACATTATTTTAGTGTAATTGAATATCTTACTAACCTTTTCTGTGTAAAGTTATATCGAATTTTACAACTTTGTTGCCATGATGACGTTACGCCGTAAACCCTATTATTCCAGTGGAATAGACAATGATTTAAACAACTTGACAGCTCAAATAATACATGAGTTTTAACAAAAGAAAATTTAGAAGTGTGGCAAGCAGGGTGGGGCCAAGCAGCGTCTGGGCAGAGCAAGGCCGGGAAAATAATTGGTGAATGAATTCCACCTGTGTGTCACACCTGTCTCGCGTTCCAGTGAGGGGCGAGTAAGCCAGTCCGGATGGTGCCCTGGCCTGAATCGTGCGGTGGAGGAGTGTGACGAGGAGGGCGTGTCCGGCGGTGATTTGCATAATCAGCGGGATGGAGATAAGGGAAGAGCGGGGAAGAGTAGGTAAAGGGGTGACGTTTTAACATTTGAAATTATAACACTGCCTTCACTCAGGGTTCCACAGAAGTTCTGAATGAAGACTCTAATTAAAGCCTCAGGGACACATTGCAACACCAACTCTCAAAGCGGCTTATCAGACACAAGAATTATGAATAAATTACCATGAGAAGATAAAAACAAGGGTTGATTTCTCAAAAGACTGGAGAATTCGGCACTTGTGTTGTTTTGGGCCAGGAGACAAAAAGAGTACCATCTTTTGATTAATAGAAAATGAAGGAAGGACCATGTTTGAAGATGAAGATTTGATACAATGGGTATGATTACTATTAAATCTTTAGGAGACACACTCTGATTGGCCCTGTTTTATTTGATTTGGACTTTCTGATGGTTTACGATGGTCTAATGATATGTTTACTCACACAGGTTCTCTGAGGGAGAATCTCAGGCATCTAATATTAATGGTGACTGGAAAGTAATAGGCTTGTTAATGGCCAAAATAGTGAGCCACACACACACACACACACACACACACACACAGTGCACGCCCACTCCACAACACATGCAACCTTTTCCGGTTGCCACTTTTGTTAAGTGAGGTTTAAATTATCGTTTGTGGGATAGAGAGCTGCGATTTCCACAGCACTGATGTGAGAGCTGTTGATGTCTCAGACGCCAATAGTAAATAGCCTCAACCTAAATAGCCTCTCCCCACATTAATCGAGTCAGCTGAGAGGACTGTCAGTCGGACTGCTACTCAGAAATACTCCAAATATTCACTGTAGAAATAACCATTATTAATGTTTTAAACTTCAGCCTTCAATCTTTTCAAGAGAATACCCTGTGAAGTCTAGGCTCTTGTGGACTCAGTTCTAAAGAGGTCCTGATGTAAAGTTTTTCTATAAAGAAAGGTAAAGTGGAGTTATTATAAATATGTATTAGTGTATGTATTCATGTAAAGTGACACGGTAAAGTGCCAAAAGCATATTTTATCTGTCTCTTTCTTTCTAGCCTTCTCTCTCCTTTTTGGTTAGGAGTGGTATCTCAGATGTGTTTGTTTGGGAAAAATCTTTGAGCAAAGATGAAAGACAATACGTGGGCGATGTGCTGACATTCAGCCTTCCAAATAACAAAATCTGCAGACATTCTTGACCAAACTATTGTGATAAATTCAGAGAAACCTTTTAAGATTGAATTTCAGTTCACACAGATTTACACACACACAGACCATTTTTCTAGCATTGATTAAAAGGTGTGACTCTAACAGCATCTTGTTTCTATAACAGCAATTAGATGATTGCATGGGAAGTCAACATGCTGCTCCCGAATGTTCCAGTACCCTGACATAGACCAATTCTGTGAGTTGTGTAAGCAGCCTTGGAGACACATTTCAGTTCCCATCAAAATCAGGGAGTAATCACATTTACAATCAATGTAGAGTGAGACTCTGTGGTTGCGATTTTCCACTAAGTTTACATTTTTACTCCACTGATAGTTAGGTTTAGGGTTGGGGATTGGGATATGGCATATAAAAAATATGCATTCCTGTTGACTGTATACTAAAATTAACTAACTTTTTGCATCACTATGTGGAAGTTCACACTTCAGCCACCTGAGGCAGTAGTTGGAATTTCGCAGCACAGACTGATTTCATCTGAAACTCTGACTCATGCCATATATATGTCATCAGAATTGCAAAGTATACTGTATCAAGCAAACTTCAAAATTCCGGTTGAAAGTCTTGGAAATTTGATATCCTGTAATATTGGTAATGTCTCAATCTTCATTGCATGGTTTGATAAAAAACGTGACTGTAGATTGTGCCTTAATTTATATATATATATAGTTCTATACTGGTTAAAAAGCAAGAATGTCACACCAAAATTAGTTATCTATGTGTAATACAGGTCATAGTTTAAATTAGTAAACAGAGTACATGTTGGTGGCCAATGTTTAAACTATAGGATTTTGTATGAACTGTAAGATTAATGACAAAGACTTTGAAGTCCATCCTGAATTGTCTGTGGAATTGCAAGTAGATGCATTCTTTTTTTTTTTCTTTTTTTTTTTTTTTTTTGGCTATTTGGCTGATGAAGGCTTTAGTAGGCAATTAATTTATTGTATATTTAATTTTAAGAGAGAGTGTAGTCCATCATTTGATCAAGACAATAGAAGTAACAGTCAGTGAGGGCTATTGCAGTGTGGCTGGAAGCTTGAGGCAGTTCATTTCCAAATTAAGTCCATCCTAAGTCCAAGGTTCAGGCAAGTGAAGGTACCAGTGAAGTATCCAATGGTGGGTTTGATTACTGTTAGCTTAGTTTCTTGGGGCATGCCCTAAGGATAGTGAGGAGTTAATAATATTAAGAAGAGGTTCTGAGATTACAGGAAGCATCTCTCTCAGGAGCTTAGTAGGTAGGGGTAGTAATAACCAGTGTCTGTGTTTAAGAGCATAGCGAAATTTTGCACTCTTTCTCCTCATCCTCATCCTCCTTATCACCTGCTCACAAATTCTCTGCAGCATACTATGAAGTATGGGATCAGTAATGGAATCTCCTCTACTCAACTGACAAATATCTCAGTTATTTCAACTCTACATGTGCCTCTATTCTGGACACCATTGCTCCATTGAAGCTTAAAATTCATAAGCCGGGGCCTGTTCCCTGGCATAATGACATGACATGTTCTCTCAGACAGGTTTTCAGACAAGCTGAGTGCAAATGGAAAAAGGATAAACTTCAGATAAACTTTCATATGAAATCATGAGAAATTCTCTCACTATATTCCAGAGGGCAGTTGAAGCTGCAAAGTGCAAATACCTCTCTGATCTGATTACAAAAAACTGTCATAAACCCCAAGTTCTTTTCTCCACCATTGACTCTGTGTTAAATCATCCTGTTTTTCACAAATAAGATCAGGGCCATAAGATCTAAGTTGTCTCATACTGGGTATACTTTGCCTGACATTCTTTTATACTCTGTTGTATTCCCTGTATTTGCTCCCTCTGGCCTCTATTTTTGAAAAATATGGAGTGTCTTTTCATTTATATGCTGCCAATACCCAAATCTATCTTCCCTTACACCGTAACGATTGCCTAATCGAACATAATCTATTCAAGTTATTTGAACCTTAACGAAAAGAAGTTTGAAATCATTTTGTTTGGCACTAAGGAAAACAGCGTTTTTGATTATGATCTCGGCTCTCTTGCCTCATATAATGCGCAGTGTGCCAGAAACCTGGGCATCCTATTTGACAGCAGCCTAAAGTTTGACAAACAGATCACTGCTGTTGTCAAGTCTTGTTTTTTTCCATCTAAGCCTTCTTTCAAAGTTAAGCCCTTTTTATCCACAAGTAATTTTTAAACCATAATCCATGCTTTGTAACAACTCGGCTAGACTACTGTAACTCACTATATTACAGCGTCTCTCAGTCTTCCATTTCTCGTCTGACAAAATGCATCTGCTAGGCTTCTCAAAGGGAAGTGCAAATATGACCATATTACGCCTATTCTAATTTCTTTGCACTGGCTCCCTGTCAAGTATAGCAATGTTATAAAATAGTATTATTTGTCTACAAAACCCTCAATAATCTGGCTCCTCAATACTTAACTGATTTATCACTCCCATAAACTCCTTCTTGAACCCTAAGTTCGTGTGACCATGGCCTACTCATTGTCTGTAGAGCCAAACTTAAAAAGCAAGGTGATCGCACCTTCGCTACCGCTGGTCCAAAACTTTGGAATAGCCTTCCTCTTTATATCATCCCTTAAGACTTAACTATGTCAATAACTATGTTATTTTGGGGTCTTTTATATATATTAATGTTAATTGCTTGTTTATTTTGTTTTGTTTTTATTTTTTATCTTTGGCTTAATTTATTCCTTTTATTCACTGTTCAGCACTTTGGTCAACCTCGGTTGTTTTTAAATGTGCTTTATGAATAAACATTGATTGATTGATTGATTGATTGATTGATTGATTGAATTTGCTGGCTTCCAGTGCATATCACCTTATAAATGAACGCTTAAACACTGACTTCAGTAGCCTCCATGCTTACTTCTGTATGACAGCATGCTGCGTGTGATGCCTTTGTCTTATCTTAATCAATTCACACTGGAATCTGATATTGGCCACATTTAAAAAATAATGTGACCAGCCAAACAAAAAAATAGGATCTGAGCAATAAATCCGAATTGAGCACTAAGGCTTGCTGTGTGCATGTAGCCTTATGCAGTTATTAGTGGGATGCTGTGGTCCAAAAAACAACAACAACAATGTAAAATTGGATGAAATGTTACTGCTTAGGAATGTCCACCTCCGACTAGATACTCAAGAGTTTTTTGTTTTTTTTTTGCTTGCTGTAATCCACTATATAATCCACATAAATCACTTAGAGATGGAAGGGCGGCCTCCTGGCTTTTACTTCCAGAGTCCCGCTTAGAATGCCCGTGATTGCACTCGCTGCTTCCGCGAAGTCCAACTCAGTATTTAACTGATTTCTCCCATAGTCACGTGAGAAATCAACCAATGAATTGAAGCAGAGCCCCCATCCCAGAATCACACATAGAGCATAGATGAACATACATACAGTATCATAAAGAAAAAGAATGAAAATAATAAACATCATTCTTAACACAATAAAACAACATATAAATCAGAGACTTAAGTTACATTTAATGGGCAACCAATTCACTGTAGCAAGTGCAAAAGATGAAAGCAATTTTGTTTTTATTTATATCAGACAATCTCACATTAAGTATTATCACTTCAAAAGAATTACAATTGTATCCTGACCTCTAAGTAACACCAAAAACGTCACTATAAATTGTAGCAACACCTCCTCTTCGCTAAGTATAGAGCAAATAAGTGGCCATGGTTTTTAAGATTTACAATGTTAATCTCACAAACAGAATAACGGTGTGATCGTACATCTGTTAATGTCACCATTCACTCAGCTGTACATGACGTAATCATGCGTGACTATCGTTTTCCTGTGTGTTCAGTGATTATCCACCCTCTGTGTATGTCAGGTAATGAATGACTAACAACTATTCGACATGTTGACTTTACCTGATACGGCTGAGTCTTTACGCCAGCATGATAATGAGATCTTTAAACCACAATCAATACAGTTCTATGACAGAAGCTCCGGTAGAACATCACCCACCGAACCAGAATCCGGATGTACCCTGAAGATAGCATAACATGAGTTTAGCAGGGGATACTTACTGATCTGTTCATTTATAGACTTACATAAAAGGTTACACATAAACCTCACAAAATTTTGTTAGATGTATACTTTAAACAAGAAAAAAAAAAGATAAAGAAACTCAATTCAAAACCTATTCAGTGAGAAAAAGTCATATAACTCAGTTTTGCTTTTCAAGTAAATAAATCTTGTTTAAAGGATGTTTAAAATTATTTGCAGGAAAAGTAGCCAAAATACTGATTAAAAAAAATATTTTTTGCTGGGTAATCTGATTTGGCAATGTAGAAAAGATGTGGTGAAAGAAATTTTAACATTTCACTGCAAACTTTAAGAGATGGAAAGATGTATGGTATTTCAGACACTACAGGCATGGTTTAATTAAATGTGTAGTGAGGGTACAGGTGCACATTAAGAAGGCTAGAGCCAACTGCTGCTACTGCAAGACATGCCAAGGATTAAATATTCATAAGCACACAAACACACATAAACTCTCATGCACTTTAATATGGGCAGGCACTGGCTGACAACCTCACATGCACTTACACAATCCATAGTCACATGTATAAGCATTGCAAAGAGTATCCATAAGCATATATACAGTATACAACTTGCACATGTACACACTTAAACAACACACTTTGCAAAAATTGGTGTCTTGGTCAAAGTGTGTTGGAATTGTTTATATGCATTTAAACACAAGACCCCCGCTGTGACCAGGGACTTGAGCTTCATCTCATTTCCATTTCAGGCGAAAATTAAGAATATCTCTCTCATTTTAGCCTCTTTCAATTACACTCCAGTTGTGACATCAATAACTCTCATAGCTTCAGTATGCCACAAACAGCTTGGAAGTATTCAGTTGGAAAGCTTCAATAGAAGGCCAAGTACCAAGCATATCAGTAAAATGTTAGACTTACAGTGCAATATTTGTTTAATGACAAATGCCACTATATGTGATCTTACCAAGAAGCCATTGTCAAAAATCCTAAACGAATGGGTAAAGAACTCCTGTTTAAAATTCTGTCAGAATTTAGAACTAATCCTAAAGGATCCTAATAGAATTTTCCCATTTGATACCCCTATGATTGCTTTTAGAACATTTTAGGATTCTTTCAGAACAAATAATTCCCAATAAGAACCATCAGGATTTGGATAAATAGCTTATGTAGGACATCAATGTAATTCTTCCCTTTAACAGTCTAGTGAACCCCAATAATTTTCCAGTAGGAAGACATTATTCCAATACAATACAAGGAGAGTTTGATAAACATTATCCAATAGGAGCCTAGAATCAAACAAGACTCAAGTCCTGTATTGCAATGTATTCAGAAGGATTTCACTATGATTTCAAGAGAACTCTTTTCTGATGCCATTAGGATCCTTCAGTGTTGGATCCAAATGATGACATGAAACCCAATAGGAATCCTATACACATTCCTTGAGTTGACATATCTGATGTTAATTCAGTGGGTTGAAGAATAGTCTACAAATGGGCAAAATATTTAAAGTCGAAAAACTTGGGTCTGCCTTTTCAAGAGGTCATGAAGATGATTTATTTCGCCCCAATACATTTAATACAGCAATCAATATAACACTTTACTATTTGAAGAAACTTAATGCTCATGACATACATTTTGTCCAAATGATTACATAACAACCCACTAAATAGTTATAAATCCACAAGGTACACAAACTTCCAAATTGACTTCTGTCAACCACAAACTTCCACTCTGATGAACCTCCCTAATGTCCCTCTGAGAGCACCATTAGAGGACCAAGACGAGCAGATCTTAGTCAATATGTAGCTTGAAAATATTAAAGTGCATTGTCTAATTAGAGCCAAAGAGGATCCTGTTAACCAGTGGTGTAAAGGGACTAAACTACATTATATAGCGGTCTTAAAAAGCAGATGTATTATTAGATAATACTTACATTTAATCATTCAGTATGCACAAAGAAATGTACAAAAGAGGAAAAACACAAGCCATTTACCATAATGGAGTCAGATATATCAGCATTGCCACAATACCCAATTTTAAACAAGAATATTATACAGCTAGATCACTACAGCAAGTAAAATTTTAGAACTGAAGAGCAAAGAGAGAAAGTTATTATAATTTTTGTGTAATACTTTAACTTGAATAATTCAGGACTTTTAAACCTATTTTGGTGTATGTAAACTTTTGACTTCAACTTTATCTACTTCTGAATATTACTATTATTTTGCATCATTAAATAGATATAAAAGTACTGTGGTAGATAAAAGTAAAGCATTTTTCTCTTTAATATTCTTTGAAAGAGGACAGTTCCTCTAGGACTACATTCATACCTGTGCTTAATGAGATTGGTGAGATGCTGAGGTAGACAAAGTCATACAGCTCAAGTAATCCCTGAGATCATGAGAGGTTACAGTTTACTGGTGAGAAATGAAAATATGCCCTAGTCTGACCTTTAGAGCTGCTGTCAAACCACACTTGATAGCATTTATTGATAAGTTATCACATTCAAGATTTCAAGTTGGAAGCTTATCAAGTCAGGAAAGGAATTTTCCTGCTGATGAATAGTGGCTTCACACTAACGGGTTATGCTCACCAGTTTATAGAAAGAATAATGTGGCAGGGCGGAGGGCGGGCTGGGTGGTGATTCTACACACCTGGTCCCTTATCGGGCTAATCAAGCCTCTGAGAGGGATAAAGGCCGACTGCGGAAGATGGTGCGAGAGAGAGAGATCGTTTACGGGCATGTCCGTCATGTGTGTTTGTGTCTTTTGTTTAATTTTCTCATTAAACTGTTATTTATTTTGTCAAGCCAGTTCTTGCCTCCTCCTTTCCCTTATGTTCCCTTTACACTGGTGCCGAAATCCTGGAAGGTGGAGGGATGCCCGTCGCGGAGTCCTCGACACTGCCGTCCACCCAGGGGAGCGCCACTGCCATCCATCGGGGGATGGAGTAGCCCGAACGTCCGGACGCAGTGAATGGCCGCCGTCCGCGAGGCAAGTGGGGACTGGACTCCCCGACCGCCTGGAGCAATGGAGACGCTCCCAGGGGTGGAGGAGAGCCAGGGGTGGAGGGGTCCCTCAGCCTGAGAGAACGAGGGAGGAATGTGGCAGGGCGGAGGGTGGGGCCGGGTGGTGATTCTACACACCTGGTCCCTTATCAGGCTAATCAAGCCTCAGAGAGGGATAAATGCCAACTGCGGAAGATGGTGCGGGAGAGAGAGATTGTTTATGGGCATGTCCATCATGTGTGTTTGTGTCTTTTGTTTAAGTTTGTCATTAAACTATTATTAATATTGTCAAGCCGGTTCTTAACAGAGCCTGATACAATTTGAAAGTGGAAACAGAACAAGGTGTAAGAGAGATATGAATTGGCCAAACAGATCTTAAGAATGCGTTTTTTTCCAAAGTCAACCACAACAATCAGCCCATCTGGTGTCAATGCGACACCCGAGGGTCGGTCCATCTGACCTGGACCTTTCCCTTGTGTACCAAATTTGCAAAGGACAGTTCCAAAGGAAGTGTTTCCAGTGTTTCCTTCAAAACTGTACTTGTTGATAAAAGAACCATCTGAGCCAAATAATTTAATGTGATGGTTGTGTGTATCTGACACCAGGATCTGTCCAGTTGAGTTGACAGCCACGTCCCAAGGATAGTTGAACTTGCCATTCTTGGCACCCTTCTCTCCAAAGGCGAGCAGGAATTTACCCTTGAAGGTAAAGATCTGAACTCGATGGTTGTCCTTATTGGCTACCATGATGCGCCACTGACAGTCACATGCCACCCCAGCTGGCCTGTTGAACTGTCCAGGCCGTGAACCGAGACTGCCATAAGCATGCTGGAAATCTCCACTGGGCCCAAACACTTTTATGCGGTTGTTACAGCAGTTAGCGACCATGACAAGCCCTTCCACATCCACAGCAACACCCCATGGCCTGCACAACTGCCCCTCTTTATCTCCTTCACTGCCAAAGGGGGCCACTGGTAGTCCAAACAAACAGAAGGTTCTTACACCTGCGCTCGGGTTACATTGTATTAATCAGCAAAAGACTTTTATCTCTCCACAACACCTCAAAAATATGGGGAGAATTACTCACAGCAGAGGATTTAAAATCTGACAGTGATTGTCTTGAAATGTATTATGCGGTTCTTTGATGTCTGTAAAAACAGCTGTGCATAAAAGGACTAGACCTGAAACATTAAAGAGACTTTTTGCAGAAGGGTTTACAATGCAGACTGTTATTCATTGTTAAGCACAGCAAGCTATCATTATGCAAAAAAATAAAAAGTTGTGTCTCACAATTCATTCGAGAATTACGTCTCCCATTAAAACCACCACCATTAAAATACTAATGTTAATAGTTGACCCCACTAATATACTAATTGGTTGTTGGACGACTGTTCGATTGGTCGACCATGCTGGGACATCCCTACTACATTGTAACAACATTGTAGAAAAAGTACTGTTCCATTTTCATAACATCTTTTCATCTCTCATGGTTGTTTGGTATCTAGATGTACTATACATGAGTATGAGCACCACAAATAGGATTTGTCATATTTACAGCATGGTTCTGTGTTTTGTAACAAGACAAATAATCTACTAAAGCTTTCACTATGTGGATTTTATTTTATGTATATTTATATATTGTTTGTGATGTATAGTGAAGCCAGAGACAATTTTCCACAATGTGGATAATAAAGTAAACTAACTAACTAACTAACATGTCTTTTGTTCATTTTGCAAGTGTGCAAGTTTTCCAATTTTAAAATGGTGTAACCTTATTTGTTTAAAGAAACTATAGCAAGTTCTATTGATCTGAGATGTGTCTGGAGGGGTTTGAAAATTAGTTTTTGTATGTGACTAATTCCAACAACAGGAAAATATCTTAACATCATTATGTTTGTATTTACTTGGTCCCAGTAGAACAAAAGAAATGACAAGTTTCCATCATTCCAGTCCAGGCTGGGAATTTCCTTAAGAGGCCAATGAATCTTAGGTTGTTTATTAAGATAAGGGTGGCTGAAATGCTCAAATCTGTCTTCAAAATTATACTTGTTGATTACATATTCTCTTTATAGATTTTTCTGTGTAAAGGTGTGCACACACACAGATGGTGACTTTGAAGATGCTGCCTGGGAGTTTGGCTCTTTAGACCCTGTTTACATTTATAAGTTTGCTGATGAGAGATTTGGTGTGACAACAGCTGGCAGCTTGTCAAAGTCTGACTGATAAAACTTATGTTTACTGTCTTAAAGTTCACTCAAAAACATAGTTACACATGTAAAAATGAAAATGAAAGATTCCAAAACAGGTAATAATTATTTTAATTTATTGGCAATTAAATTAATTATGCATTGTTCATTTTCAAAGTTTTTGAGTAGTATTTACATAGTTTAGTAATTCCTATTCCTAAACGGGCATACCATTTTCCTCTTCTTTTTAATAATGAACTGAATTGTGTACATTCTGTGTGTTATAAGGCTAACAAATGTATGATTTTATTTAAAGAAAACTATAATCATGAGGATAATTTTGATAAATAATGACAGGCTGTTACAAGACATCTCAAACAAACAGTTAATACACAGGTAATCTGCTGAGCATTGCCCTTGATAAAGTGTACTATTCAAACAGCAAGGGGCCAATTACCCTGAGGAAGGACCTAACACTTGTGTCAACAATGTACAATAATTTTTCACACTGACATTTGTTTTACTAGGTTGCTATTAATAATTGAAGGCTTTTACAGAAAGATCATGACCAGTGGAATGAGAGAGACAAGAGGAGGTAAAGTGGAAGATTTTATTTTATGAGATCTAGTCTCAACGTCCCTAGCCTTGAAATTAAAGAAAAAAGTGCATCATTGGACCATTAAATGGACTGTGGAAAATGCACAATCCAGAGATGTCACAGAGGAAGAGTGAGACAAAGAGACCCAAGAGCTGAGGAACAGTTCAAAGGATTATTAACAAAAAATAGCAACTTAAACTGTGCTGGCGAAAAATGGAGAACTCCGCACCGGATGCAGTAGCAGGAGGAGAAGCTTGTGGATGCATGCTCGCCATGGCCGCTCAGTGGGCAGATCTGTGAGGATCTATGAAGCATAGTGAAGTGCAGAGAACCAGCGCACAGCAGACTGGAAGGCAATCCCTCTACCAACACGCAGGGCAGAAAAGTGGAATCCTTTGTTGAATTTTCATGAGCACAGAGAACAAGCGTACAGCAAACAGGAAGGCAACCACACTCCTGACACGCAGGCAGAGACGGGCAACCAAACAGATACATGAGACAGGACCAACTAGGAAGAGAGAGTGAGGTAAGTTACTTTACACCAAACAATAATATAAAGATACTGACAGCACGAAGGGATTAAGTAGGGAGTGAATCAGCGGAGAACCAGGTGCTGCTAGCACACTAATTAGTGGCATGAACAGCACTCCCTGGGAACAATCAATGTTCCCATGGAAACACTGATCATGCATGCCATAACCCTCCTAGTCCACCAAGTACTGGAACCTTCTGCCCCTCCACCTGACATTGATCAGTCTCCTGCCGTGTATCCCAGAGAGCCCTCAACAAGACGTGGAGAAGGTGGGACGTGTGTGGTGGGATGTAAATTAGAATGTAAAACGGGTTTAATTTTTTAAATGTGAAAACTCGGGGGAATGCGTTTGAGGTAAGGAGGTAGTTCAAGACAGACCGTCACCGGACCAATGACCTTGGTGATGGAAAACGGGCTGATAAACTTGGGACCCAGCTTACATGAGGGGAGTCAGAGCGGAATGTCTTTAGCAGACAACCAAACCTTCTGCACACACACTGCCGACCTCTTAACATGAGCACTAGTCCTTATGAGGGCTTCTCTGATGGATTTCCAGGAGCACAGGCACCTCTGAATGAACGGGTGGGAGAATGGGACCTGAACGTCGGGCTCTTGTGCGCGGAATAGAGGGGGCTGATAACTGAGGCTGCACTAGAAGGGTGATAATCCATAGACAATACTGCAAGGACATTTTGGCATACTCGACCCAGACTAAATGATCGCTCCAATAAAACAGATTACGGGATTCCACACAGCGCAGGCTTTTTTCAAGGTCCTGCTTCGCCCGCTCCACTTGCCTATTTGTCTGGGGATGGAACCCAGAGGACAGACTCACCATTGCCCCCAGCTGTCGACAGAATTCTGCCCAAAAGCGAGACACAAATTGAGGGCCTCTGTCAGAAACCACATTGACTGGGAGGCCATGAATCTGGAAGACATGGTTTATGACTGCCACCACTGTCTCCCTCGCTGTGGGTAATTTGGGGAGGGAAATTAGGTGAGATGCCTTTGAAAACCGGCCCACGACAGTCAAAACGACATCTGCAATCAACCAGAATGTGTGACCAGGGTCTAGAATGGACAGACAGAGGTTGGGGGGGGGGGGGTTACAGGAGGTCTTATTTGTCACACAAATGGGGCAAGTGGCTGTGAACTGGTGTACGTCCTGCACAAGTGATGGCCACCAGAATCATAATCTAATGAGTGTCTGGGTGTGAGTTGCCCCTGGATGACAAGCAACGTTGAATGAGTGGCCCCACTGTAGGATGTACGTCCGAACTAATCGTGGAACATACAGCCGACCCGCTGGGCACTTTGTGGGGATGCTGTGTTCCGTAGCGCAGCATGGAATTTAGTGGCGGGTAGAATGGTATCCGGTGGGACGGTGGAGGTCTTGACCTCAAAATATCGAGACATCAAGACAGGCTTGATGTTATTTAAGCCCGGGAGATACGAGAGAATGAAATTAAAATGGGTGAAAAATAGTGCCCAGCAAACCTGTCTAGAGTTAATATATTTGGTGTTATAAATGTACTCTAGGTTCATATGATCAGTACAGACCAAGAAAAGAACCCCCGAACCCTCTAACCAATGATGCCACACACCTTAAGCCAACCAGAAAGCCAAAAATTATCTGTTACCAATGTTGTAGTTCCATTCTGCTAAAGGTGCACGCATGCATCTTTCCATCCAAGGAAGAGTGCTGCAACAGCACCGCTCTGACACCAACCTCAGAAGCATCCACCTCCACCACAAAGTGATATGCAGTGGATAGGATAGGTGCGGTAGAAGTCTGCGAGGACCAACCAAAATCAGTGTGGGTGGAGGTGAGATCCATCAGAGGTACAGTGAGTTAATTCCAAATAAACATCCAATAGAAATTAGCAAACCCCAGATTCCCTGCTAAGCCTTGCAAGAATCTGGGGCTGGCCAATCAGAGACAGTTCTGACCTTGGCAGGGTCCATGCACATTCTCTTGGATGAAATGATGAACCCCAGGAACAGAACCGACTGTGCATGAAAGCACACTGCTCCGCCTTGACAAACAGCTGATTCTATAGCAGTTTCTGAAGCACCTGCCTGATGTGCTGAACCTAGTCCTGGATATTCTGGGAGAAGATCAGAATATCATCAAGATAAACACACACAAAATGATCAGCCATGTCTCTAAGCATGTCATTTAAGACCCCGGGAAGGCATCGGGGGCATTTACCAATCCAAAAGGCCTGGCCAAATATTCAAAATGCCCCCTATGGGGGTTTAAAGCCATCTTCCACTCAGGTGCTAAGGTGCATTGCATTAGTCCAACTTCGTAAAGCTGAGAACATCAATGGCAAAAGATGACTATTCTTTACCGTGATAATCTATACAGGGTCTAAGCATGCATCCTTCTTCTCCACAAAGAAGAACCCCGCCCTTGCCAGTGATGAGGAAAGGCAGATAAAACCGGCAGCCAGAGAATCATTGATATACATGTTCATGGCTTCCCTTTTGGGAGCAGAGAGCGAAAACAGCTGTCCCCAAGGATGCAAAGTGCCAGGAAGCAATTTAATCGCAGTCTTACGGGCAGGAGGAAGGGTCGTGGTGCGGGACTGGCTGAACACCACCCGCAAGTCATGGTCTGTCAACGGTACTCTGGATAATCCGCCTAATCATCCTGCAACAAAGCACAATACTGGACAGGGGAGATACAGAGTTAAGACAGTGCCACAAACAGTAAGGACTCCAAGCAAGAACAGTGATGGTTGACCAGTCTATGTGTGAGTTGTGCATTACCAACCAAGGATGCCCCAACACTACCGGTGCCGATCAAGATTGGATCAGGTAAAAGGACAACTACTCCATATAATTTCCAGAGATGAGGATGACTGGCTTTGTGGACTGTGTGATGATGGACAAGGGCGTGCAACTGAGGGTGTGGGAGCATTGTGAAAGGAATGTGCTGGAGTATCCCGCCTCACCTGAAAGTGGAGTTGGAGGAAGGATACTGAGTGCCCAGAAGAATGTGGAACCACCGGAGCTGGTGAGGGCACCTCCTGAGTGAGACCAGCGTCAGGAGGTTGGCAGAGTTGTTGAATGATAGAGGTGAGCTCATCGAGCTGCGATGCCATCATCTCCAGAACCGGGTTAGGTGCAGAGATTTGATCCAGCTGAAGTTCCAGTTAAGATCCCTGAAGTTACAGTTAAGATCCCTGCTGGGTCCATACTTGGCTAGATTTTTCTGTCACAGAGCGAGATTGAGACAAAGAATTTATTAACAATAAAGAGCAACTTAAACTGTACTCTCGAAGAACGGAGAACCCAGCACCGACTGCAATAGCATGGGGAGACGCTCATGGATGTGTGCACTCTGTGTCCGAGCAGTGGGCAGATCTGTGAGAACTCTGTGAAGTGTAGTGAGGTGCAGATAACCAGCGTTGAAGATTTGTGAGTGAAGAGAACATGCGTAGAGCAAACTGGAAGGCAACCACTTTCCCGAAACATGGTAGAGACAGGCAACCAAACAGATACACGAGACAGGAACAACTAGGCAGAGAGAGTGAGGTAAGTTACTTCACACCAAACAACATTCAGCAAAGATACTGACAACATGAAGGGATTAAGAAGGGAGTGAAACAGTGGAGAACCAAATGCTGCTAGCATGCTAATTAATGGCATGATCAGCATTCCCCTGGGAACAATCAGTGTTCCCATGGAAACACTGATCATGCATGCTGGCAGTGCCTGTGAAACATGAGGGAGAGAAATAACAAAACAAACAGAACAAACCAACAAACTCATCGGAGCTGTGACAGGAGAGTAATGTCATTTGTAATGTTGTTTTATGAGGACAGCTTAAAAGTATTGTAGTACAACATAATAAGTTTTGTATGATGGAACATTACAACATTCCCATATAGAACTCTTCAATTAATCTCCCATAAGAGTATTTAATTTACTGTATACTTCCATGGTAACAATAGACAGTCAAATTATTAAAGGAATAGTTCACCCAAAAATCATGTCCTCATTATCTCACCTCATGTAAATCTAAACATGTATGACTTTCTTTCTTACTGTATGTGAAACACAAAAGGATAATAGTCCATGTGACTTGTGTGATAAGTCATGCTAGTTAGGTGAAACACAGAACACAATTTAAGTTGTTATTCGCTGATAATCTTCCTCTCCAGTGAGTTATTAAGTCAAGAACTGTTGCAACCATATCATTGAGTCAGTGAGTTGAACTTAAGAAACAAATCAGTCCAATTTGTGAAATAAAGCTCACAAGTCGTTTGCACCCTTTTTATATATACTGTATATATGTGTATGTATATATATATATATATATATATATATATATATATATATATATATATATATATATATATATATATATATATATTTATATATATATATATACATATATATATATATATATATATATATATATATATATAAATATATATATATATATATATATATATATATATATATATATATATACATATATATCTATATATATCTATATATGGTGCTTTTGTCTCCTTTTTGAAGTATGAAAGCTCCAGACCCCATTCATTGTAATTGCATGAAAAAGAGAGACTACATTCTTTAAAAAAAATAAAATAAATGTTGTTCTATGGAAGAAAACATAAAGAAAAAAGGTTTAGAGTAATATGAGGGTGAGTATATAATGACAGAATTTTCATATTTGAGTAAAATATTTCATAAATTCAGTGATTCTGACATGCTGAAACCCTATAACCCAAAATCAAGTGTTAAACTTCCGTAAATTTCTTCAGAAAATGTCTGTTTCTTTTTCCCACCCTCCATTTTTCCTCAAGAATATCCCATCTCTCATAGATCCAAGATTCATTCATTATTCAGTATATGCTTGTTGTCTCTCCCTTATGTATCTGACTCGTTCTCCCCAAGGAGAGCCCCTGGAATGAAGCAATTATCAGAATGGCATTCACACCAGTGGTGGGGTCATTCTACAATCAAGCCTATATATGCCATAGCAAATGTACTGTAGGTCTTTCAGGCAATTTATACAGCTAAATAAATCATTTAAATGTTGAGGTTGAGGAAGCTGATGATTGATGATCATTCCCAAAATTATAGAAATTAATAAACTTTTTAAAGGGATAGTTCACCCAAAAATAAAAATGCTCTCATGATTTACTCATCCTCATGCCATCCCAGATGTGTATGACTTTCTTTTGCAGAACACAAACAAAGTTTTTTAGAAGAATATTTCAGCTCTGTAGGTCCATACAATGTGAATGTGAATGGGTGCCAAAATGATTAAGCTCCAAAATCCACATAAAGGGAGTATAAAAGTAATCCATATGACTCCAGTGGTTTAATTCAATGTGGCGTGGGAACGTTCTGCGGGAGAGAGATAGAGCCGTAAGTCTCCTGGTTTGTAATTAACCCTAACACCTGTGTCTTGTTATAGTGATGCGGAGCGAGACATAAAAGGAACGCTGAGTGCCCAGAGAGGGAGAGAGAACCCTGAAGCCTGACTGTTTATGTGTGTCATTTGAGTTATTGACGATTACCGTCGATTGTATGAAAATTGAAAGTAAAACTGACCTCGAACCTACTTCGCTGTCACCTGACTCCTCCATTGCCCGAACAAAGTGTGTTACATTCATATCTTCTGAAGCGAAATGATAGGTGTGGGCAGTGGTATAGAAATGTCTGAAGAGGTGGGCATACTGTGGATTTATGAAAGACCCAAAAACTAGTGGAGGTGCAATAACATGCAGTGTTAAATTTTAATATATATATATATATATATATATATATATATATATATATATTAAAGTTACATTTAAATATATATATATTGAGCAGGGAAATAAATTTACAGTGCAAGCTTACAGTGCAAATTATGGTTACTCCAGAGATCCTTGTGCATCAGATGCTGGAAATGTCCCAACCCTTACTGAATTGGAAAATATTATTGGTTAGCAAATATCCAATCACGTCTGAAATGAACGTTCTGATTGGTTGATCAGCTTAGTCGGACTGTCTGTCTTGCCAGTGCCATCAGTTGCATTCCAGCAGATCCGTGCGTGTTTAAAGAGAATCTCTGTACACTTTATAAAAGTATGTACATTCACTAACTGTCAAAAGTTTTGAAACACTTGACTGAAATGTTTCTCATGATCTTAAAAATCTTTTGATCTGAAGGCATATGCTTGAATGTTTGAAATTCGTTTTTTAGTCAGAAATATAAATGTGTCACCATATTAATTTATATATAAAAAAAAAAAAGAATTTGGTTGAAATTGATGACTTGGACCAAATAATAAAGAAAAGCAGCCAATAAGTGCCCAACATAGATGCAAACTCCTTCAATACTGTTTAAAAGCGTCCCAGGGTGATACCTCAAGAAGTTGGTTGAGAAAATGTCAAGAGTACAAGAGTTCTTGCATCCTTGATGTTAAAAGGAGTTTATGAACTGCTTTTGCAAACAATCTTTGCATTGTTAGGTCACTTATGTGACAATCAAAGCACTTAAACAGAGTGGGTGAAATTGTTCAGCAGCACATTTATCTATCGATTAAGATTGTAGAGTCTCACTAACTGATTCTTATAACTCAATTTAGAAGTAGACTGAACTTCCTTTATAGCCGGGGTAACAATTCATTCTCATAATTCATCAAAATGACATCACGATTGTGGCTTGGAATTCAACCTTTTCACATTGTGCATACTACATGTCCACTGCCTGGCACATCCATATATTAAATGTAAATTTATTTTACTTGGTAGGATTTGACACATGTGATTGATAGATGGTTAATTTAGCTAAGAAAATTTTCAAGGTGCCTCTGTTCTTTGTGTGCAGTTATTGTTCAAATTCAATTATTTTTCTGTGGTCTGGATCTTTTTTTCGTGAAATATTGATTTATTATTTTTTGATAATGTTTGCGCCATACAGTTATATCACTGTTAAAGGCAATGTCAAAAGCTGCAGTTTCCAAGTACCTGATAACCTAAAGTAAATAACAATCAAGTTACCCTTTTGAAAAAGTAGTCAGGCAAAAAGCTGCCAGGCTACCAGGGACTATATAACCTGAGACAGAGCACTTGTATTTAAATGAATGGAAAAAAGTAGAACTCCATTATCCCAGATGTAGAGTCTCCCTTTACAAGTAAAAAAAAAAAAGCAATCGCCTTTAAGATACAGACATCATCTGTCAGTCAACTCAGTTAGGTGGACCAGCCTGAATTTTTCTTTTAGCATGATCTGAGCTAAAGAAGCACAACTTATGACCATTGTTGCTAGATTTGACTGCTTCTTTGATTGATTATGATTATAATCAATCAAATATGTTTGATCAAATTTTTTTCTAGATGTGCATCTACTAAATATTATTCTAAATAAATTAACATAATCTTGACATGTTTTGAAGATTTCTGTCTTTTCCATTTGAGTAGATGGGAGCGGTACTTTTATGCTACTTGTATCCATAGGAAATAGCTGACTGGAAGCAGTCCCAAGATGGTGGCCAAGTGGAATGACTTGCCTTGAAAGGGACTTTGGGTTACTAAAAACCATTGCTAACTAGATTGAAGCTGTTTAAAGGGTACAAAATATGTTTTAATATATAGCATACAGGGCTGGACTTGTAATCTGGCATACCGGGCATTTTCCCGGTGGGCCGACGCACTTTGGGGCCAATCAGGGGCGGACTGGCAATTGGGAGAACCGAGCAGGCCGGTTCGTCAGCCACGAAACCGGCAGAATGGGCCATGAAAAGCTAAAATGATCCATCGCGTTATGCAGAACGGACCACAAAATGGCGCCGTGATATGCAGAAAAGGACAGCGAATCTCTTCCCAGTCCAGCCCTGTTTACAGTCTAGCTGATCCCAAAAAAAGCTCAATGGGGTTAAGAACCATAACACTCTTTTCCAATCATCTGTAGTTTAGTATCTGTGTTTCTTTTCCCACTCTGACCTTTTATTTTTGTTTTTCTGTTTCAAAAGAGGCTTATTCTTAGCAATTCTTCCCATAAGGCCTGCACGCCTGAGTCTTCTCTTTACTGTTGTACATGAAACTGGTGTTGAGAAGGTAGAATTCAATGAAGCTGTAAGCTGAGGATATGTGAGGAATCTATTTCTCAAATTAGGGACTCTGGTGTACTTTCTGTCCTTGTTAGAGCTAGTTGTTTTTTTCAATTTCAAGCATTGTAAAGCCTTCATTCCTCAAAACATTGATTGACTGACGAGTTTCTAGTGAAAGTTTCTATTTGCCATGTTTACCTAATATTGACCTTAAGACATGACAGTCTATTGCATACTATGGCAACTCAAAAAGAAACACACAGACAATGTTAGTCTTCTTTTACCAATCCAAATAGCTTTCAACTGTATTTGATATAATGGTAAGTGATTCTAGTACCAAATTAGCAATTTATCATGATTACTCAAGGATAAGGTGTTGGAGTGATGGCTTCTGGAAATGAGGCCTGTCTAGATTTTATAAAAATAAAAATGACAAATGCAAATAGTGATGGTGCTGTTTTTTACATCAGTAATGTCCTGACTATACTTTGTGATCAGTTGAATGCCACTTTGGTGATTTTCCAAACTTTTGGCTGCCTGTGTGTGTGAGTGCTTTTGGTTCCTGTTTTTCCACGTACAATGATATACTTATATATACTTACTTATATATATATATATATATATATATGGAATTCATTGTGGACATATTTGTCCTTCATGATTTTTTCCCCCTTCTGATTTTCAAAAACTTTTATGCTTTGAGTCAAATGTTGTGATTCATATTGTTGCTGGCTGGTTTGGTTTGAGGCTCAGAAAGCTTTGAATAATTTTTGGAAATGCCTATGGAGAAATTAAATGCAGAATATAATTTAAGAAGCCAGCAAAATGCAAAAATAAGTTTTGAGCTCGATAGTCAGGATATGGCAGACTCTGGCAGTAAAGATAGAGTGAGAACTCCATGGCAGTGTTGTTTATTGCAATTGCAAAACAACTTAATCAAAATTGAGCATATAGGCCCACATGCAGAATAATAACACACATGCATATTTGCCCTTTCCTATATGGTCTCACAAGTAGCCCAATCCCTTTCATTACCTTGCTTCATTCAGTATTATTGACTTGCTGTACCTTTAAGGACAACACTCTTAACTTAACAGAGACACATAAGATAATGGTTTAAATTAGTTCTAGATCCTGACAACACCCCAGACAAAATATAATAACATAGGCTGAGGGATGGTGAGGAAAATCTTTAAAAATTGAATATTTAGACATGGTAGACAAAGAAAAACTTGTAATGTGCTTTGCTTGGGTGTTGGTATTTTTAAATATTCATAGACAGATAGGAATACTTTATGGATTCCCAAAGGCAAATTCATTCATCCTCATCCTCCGCCAGCTAAAAACAAACAGTTTTCATTGTAGAGATTTATTGACATTGTATTCAACTCAAAGCAGCTAGCTCATATTATGACAAAAACCTGGGGAGTTTGTATAAATGGAGAAAACGCTGTATAGGGCGTTAAGTTCAAATTGCCATATAAGCTGTGAGAATTAAAGACATTAGTGCTGTTTCTGATGCTTCTTTGTGATTTAGCATGGTCAAAACATTCAGAACTCTAAAATATGCATGCTAGAAAAATATGATGCGTAGAAATGCCTGTAAATGTAGACAATTATTTGTTAGAAGTTCCTCCATAAAGATAATATGCAGCGGCACCAAAAGTATTTGGACACTGTAACGCAGTTCAATGGATAGGAGGAGGCAAGAACCGGCTTGACAACATAAATAATATTTTAATGAAAAACTTAAAATATACAAACACACACATGACGGACATGTCCGTAAACGATCTCTCTCTCCTGCACCACTGTCCGCAATTGTCTTTTATCCCTCTTCAAGGCTCAATTAGCCCGATAAGGGAGCGGGTGTGTATAATCATGAACCGGCCCCGCCCTCTGCCCTGTCACAGACACTTAACAATGTCTGAATATTAGATATTTTGTAAGATAATCACTGCAAATATCCAATTACTTCTACTTCTATTGTAATTAAATTACTTTACTGATTACCTCATGGAAAAAGTAACTTTACTTCTAAGTACACTTTCTTTAACACTTCGAAAATGTGATGAACTACACCTGTATTTACTTTAGGCTAGGAGCTGTGTTAATAATCACCATGATACCATTTGGTAATTGCAAAAACAGCTTTAAAAAATGACATTATTTTAGTGCAGAAAACACTCTTAATAACACACTTATATACTTTGCTATTAAATGCAATGACAATCAGATTTTAAGTGTGATAGATAGAAGTGTGAAGATATTTTAAGTGTGGCATAAGTGTCCAAAAGTGTCCTAAAACTTTTCAGGGCTAAATGTAACATTAGTAAAGGCTAAGCCATGGAAAAGCCTAAATGCAGTTCTCCCAGACTAGTCAATAACCCCGGTTACCAAAAATAAAGCAGATATATTTAAGCAGCATCACAGGGACCCGATTTGATCATTGTTAATCTATCCTCTCACTGCCTTTGCTCTATACAATAAAGATGAGAAGGAGGACAGGTGCCTCTTTCAGCTCAACCCAGCTGCCTCTTCATTCCTAATTCATCCTGCTTCAAGTGTAATTGGCCTAGCAAGAGGTAAAATGCAGCTAATATGATGCTGTCTCTTATACAGCACCATACACAAGGATAATTACAGTGGAATCATTGTTATGCTGGGGTATTCCCCTTGGATCAAATTGGTGTTTGGAGACAAATGTGAACTAAATTTGTCTCCTTTATCTATGCAAATTTCACCTACAATCATCATTACAAGCATGTGCTTTGAACATTTTATCTTGACAAATATCATAACCCAAAAGGAAGTTAAAGCAGAGCTGCCATGGAGTATCATTACTGACAAGGGACCTGCTGGCTTTGTGAAGACAAATGCATATATTTCCCACCATTCAAATCTCACTGGTATCCTAAAGGTGACAGAGACTTACGCACTGAAACCTGCATTCATTTAAATGTGAATTATTTAGTGTTTACCAAAGGGATTTGTGTATGGTGATTGTGTATGTTGTTAGTGTTCCCTTCACATTGTATCCTTTTTACCTTGATTTGTTACCAACTTAGAGTCCCTGTATCTTAGATGGTGGAGCACTAACAATGCCAAGGTCATGGGTTCAGTTCAACTCTTGAATTTGAATTTATGTCTTTCTTTGATAAATTGGTCATTGGTGTCTAGTCATTTGCATTTGGTACACACACACACACACACACACACACACACACACACACATACACACTCTATTGGTATTGGTACTAATCACAAAGCATAAGACATTGGTCTGTCAAATTCTGCTTGCTTTTTCAGCTCACATCCATGGAAGTAACGTACATTTTAGTTCTTGGTCTTTTCTGGTCTGAAATGTGGTAATTAAATGTCATTAATTGGCCCCAGTATGTAATTACAGACAGCGAGAGGGACCAGAGAAAAACAGCTTTAAATGACTAATTTATGTGTGCAGTGGAAAGTTTATCCATATTGTGCAATAAGCATAGATTTGCATAGGTCATCCTCAATTACTCTGGAATGATCTTTGGTAATGGTGCTGGTTTAATGACTTTCTAATAGAATGCGAGGTATGCACAATTACACTTGCATGTAGTTTAACCTTCTAGCCCTCGATTTAGAGTTGGCCCTGTCATGACAGACAGTAGACACTGATCAGAATAAAACAGAATGAGGGCATCAGCTCATTCGACTGGAAGACTGTGTTTTGTAAGTTTTGTATTCAGGTGGACTTTTGGAAGGACTGTCTGTGGGTAATTGTTTCAAATTGGTGCAAGATCTTTTTTAAACCAGTTTGCAATTACTTTAATTAGTAAGGGTATTTTTAGAGGATTTTTGAAGTCCAATACATTTTGAGGGAATCGGTTCGTTTGGAGGGTTTCAGTGAAGCGATTCAAAAAAACAGATTCATTTGAATTTTTCCTGAAATCGATTACTCTCTTTATAATTTCTTCTCCTAGCAAGTACATGTGTTGCAATATGCTGTATGTTATTTAACTATCAGAGACAACATTCTTAACATTTAAGCGTACTTGTGCAAACAGTGCACAAGTACGCTAAAACACGCTTCGTGTAAACACCCCCTAACTCATGTGTTCACGCACAGGGACCTGACAGTTTGTGGTAGGGTAGCAGAGCTCTAATCGGAATAGGAAACACATAACATTTCAGACTATTTTAAAACATTGTTTTACCTGAATACTGTTTTTTGCATATTTTATTTTGTGTTTTTTTTTTTTAGCCTTTTGCCACTTATTGAGAGGAGGATTTAAAAAGGACAGGAATGAAGGGGAGGGAGGTGAAAGGAAAATACTGCAAGCCACATTCGAACTCATGCCCCCACATGACCACTTGTGCAAACCATTAGGCCACCAACACGTTAAACATTAAAATCTTGAGATGCCTGACTCTGTCATGTAACGTAATGGAAGCCACTTCAAACCAAAGGTCAGTGGTCTTGATTTGTAACTTCCTTGATTGCCATTATAATCTGCAAATCAAACACAGGTTGAACAGGGAGCTCATGCTTGACCATCCTTTACACCTGAGCAAAAAAAGTCAAGCAAATTGAAGCAGGTTGTCTTCACGCTACAACTGGCTCCAATCACATAAACACCTCTCACATGCCAGCCAGTCAATTCTCATCATTCACAGCACCTCCCACACAAGTGTTCACACATGACCACGCAAATGTTACACACTGATAACCATGAGAGGGAGAGAGAAATGGAGATAGGGAGAAAGAATAAGAGAGACAGGTGGAAAGAGAGAGAGATATTTATTCACAGCTTATTTTTATACAAACAAATTAAAGTGCCCTCTGTGAACTTACATTGCCACCTTGTAAAAGCTTTAAAGAAGATGTGAAAATGGAAAATGGCGGCAAAACTGCGTCTAGTGAGTGGCAATACTTTTGAAAAATTTTGTTTTTTTTTACCATTTATGGATTATGCAACAAATGCTGCCGATTAGGCTTAACTTGTAATTTTGTAGTATTGAACCTGGAGTACACTGTTAGGGTTCCACAGATAATTGCAAAAAACTACCTTGTGTCTTGTCTTCCCATTACTATGCAAATGAAGGAATCAATTGTTATTGATTATGGCTGAATGATCAGTTTATCTCAAAATTAATAAGCTTGATTTTCTTGATCTACACCACAGTCACCATTCTGTGTAAAGGGGTTTATAATATGACTGGGAGAATGGATAGAAACAGATAAAGCAAATGAAAAAAGAAAATGGCCTCGAGGCAGGTATGTACTTATATCATGTTCACATCATACTCATCGTATTGTCGCTGAACACACAACTAGAAAGTTGTAGTTCATGCAATGTACAGTACATAGCTGGGTAGTCAGCGTAACCTGTGGTTTGACATGCTATACTGCAAACTCTTCCCTTCTTTATATATTTTGTTTTTAAAAAGCAGTAATAGCAAGACACTTACAATAAAAGTGATAAAATCCCATTCTAACATTATCTGTGTAAAGTTATATCCAATACTGGGATTACATGGCTTCATTGTCTTGGCAACAAAGTTGCAATAGTGGATATACAGTATTAGTGGAAACTTAATAGTGGAACTCATGAGATTAAAAGGTTTAAAGTGATTTTATCACACAAAAGTCATGTTAACACCTACAGTATACTGTTTTCATCTTGTGGATTTACTTTGAAACAGTACAGTGCATTCATAATGTATTCAGACCCCTTCTTTTTTCATGTTACATCCTCATGCTAAAATGCGTTCAGTTAAAAGATTCTTCTGATTTATTTTTCCAACATTAACCAACACTCCACACCCCATAATAACCAAGCGACAACCAGATTTTTGATAACTTTGAAAATGTATTAAAAACAAAAAACTGAAATATCACATTGACATAAGTATTCAGACTCTTTGCTATGACACTTGAAATTTAGCTCAGGTGCATCCCATTTCTCTGGGTCATCTTTGACATGTTTTTAGACTTTGATTGGAGTGCACCTGTGGCAAATTCAATTGATTTAAAATGATTTGGAAATGCACACACCTGTCTATTTAAGGTCTCACAGCTGAAAAGGCATATCAGAGCAGAAACCAAGCCATGAGGTCAATGGAACTGCCTTCAGAGCTCAGAGACAGGATTGTGTCCAGGCACAGATCTGGGGAAGGCTACAAATACATTTATGGCTGCATTGAAGGTTCCCAAGAGCACACTGGCCTCCATAATTCTTAAATGGAAGAAGTTTGGAACAACCAGGACTGAAGAATCTCTTACTAAGAGCCTTGGTAAGAGAGGTGACCAAGAACCCGATGGTCACTCTGGTTGAGCTCCAGAGATCATGTGTGGAGATGGGAGAAACTTGCAGAAGGACAACTATCATTGCAAGACTCTGCCTATCTGAGCTTTACGGCAGAGTGGCAAGATGGAAGCCTCTCCTCAGTAGAAGACACATGAAAGCCTACTTGGAATTTGCAAAAAAAGCCCCTAAAGGACTCACAGACAGTGAGAAACAAAATTCTCTGCTCTGATGAAATGAAGATTGAACTGTTTGGCCTCAATTCCAAGCACCATGTCTGGAAGAATCCAGGCACCGCTCATCACCTGTGCAAAAGCATCTGAACAGTGAAGCATCCTGGTGGTAGCATTATGCTGTGGGAGTGTTTTTCAGCAACAGGTAGGAAAGCTGAATGCAGCAAAATACAGAGATATCCTTAATGAAAACCAGGTCCAGAGCACTCAGGACCTCAGACTAGGCCACATAGCCAAGACAATGCAAGAGTGGCTAAGGGACAACTCTGTGAATGTCCTTGAGTGGCCCAACCAAAGCCAGGTCTTGAACCCAATCGAACATCTCTGGAGAGACCTGAAAATAGCAGTCCATAGATGGTCCCCATCCAACCCGACAGAGCGTGAGAGGATCTGCAGAGAAGAATGGCAGAAAATACCCAAATCCTGGTGTGCAAAGCTTGTCGAATCATATCCAAAAATACTTGGTGCTGTAATCGCTGCCAAAGGGTTCTGAGTTAAGGGTCTGAATACTTATGTCAGTGTGAAATTTCAGTTTTTTCTTTTTTATAAAATTATAAAAGTTATTAAAAATCTGGTTTTTGCTTTGTCATAATGTGGTATGGATTGATAGATTGATATGAATTGATAGATAGATTGATGTGAAAAATATTCCTTTTCATGACCCCTGTATAGCATTTTAGCATAAGACTGCAACAAAACAAAATGTGAAAAGGGGTCTGAATATTTTATGAATGCACTGTATTTTGATGTTTATGGACTGACTCCATTTACTTCTTTACTATAACCATGATGTTTGCTCTTTTATTTTAAATAAATGAGCGATAAATTGAAATTTTGTGGGAATCAACATTATGCCACAAATGCAGTTAATTGAGCTAAATATTCTAAATGAACTAGTGAAAGTTAAAGGTGCCTTTAATATATAGGACCTAAGATATACATATTCCCATATTCTTATACGCATTATTATTCAAAGCCTTGATGTTGATTAAAAAAAAAAAAATCCATGGGCATGTTATGCAACTACCATGAGCAAAGCTGCAGTAAATACAAGTGATATGAAGACTTCAAGCAGCAATCTTTCACTAACATCTCATTTAAAAAAGCTCTTGCTTCACCCCTGGTCTTCCAGGAGTACAGGTGGGGCTGGTCCCATGACTCTTCCACTCCTTAAAGAACATTCCCACAGGGTGTTAAAGGGCTGAAATGGGAATATGTTAGGAATGCCACCAAACCTTATGCACAAAAAAATCCCTTATGATTGCACATGCTTCTCGTGTGGCTGTGATGCTTGAAGACCCCACCCTGCCCACCACTCAGGCAGACATGGCTTAATTGGCTTCCAAACTATCCCGTTTTCCACACAACCCTCAGTTGTTCATGAATTTTTGAGTAAATCAGTTTTGACCATGATCCCTCTTCATTGTCTTGGTGTGTGTGTTTGGGTTAGGATTAAATTATCTCTAAATATAACTGTTTATTTTTGCAATTAAATTTTGTTTTCTCTTTATTCTTTTATTAGAACTATTTTGTCATTTGACTATTTTGTAAGAAAAAACAGCTCTAAGCTTTGAGTACATTTGTTATTGAAACAACTGAAACACTTTCCATGTGCGTGCATGTCTATGTATGTATGTATGTATGTGTGTGTGTGTGTGTGTGTGTGTGTGTGTGTGTGCATGTGTGTGCACGTGCATGCACGTCACAGCTGGGTATATAAGTGCCTTTCTCCTCCTTTGTGAGAATATCCACTTTCCTCTTTCTCCTCCAAGCACACAAAAACAGAATAAGGTAAGAGTAATATTATCTATCTATCTATCTATCTATCTATCTATCTATCTATTCTTAACTAGTTGCTATAATATAACAATAAATTATATTATTCTAAATTATATTATTATGTTATTTTATATTACATTTTTATCATAATTATTACTATTATTAAAAAACAAGATATATTTGATATACTTCAGATATAGGTATTATGTATATGTAAAAATTCCTGCCTTTACACCTTTCACCTTTTGCAGTAAAGCCGACATTCATATTGTTTAACATTTCAAATTTGGTTTAAATTCAAATGTGACTTATGCATAAGTAAATTCACTCTTTCTGCATGGTTTCCCAGAGAGTCATCAACAGTAATCAATAGTTTGTTTGTTTTATCAATACCAAATTAACTGTATTTAGAGTTGCATGTTCTATATTCCATTAGAATAAAATCAATTTGGGCATTACTGATTGAGATTTAAGTATAAATCTAACTCGATAAAAAAAAGAGAGCTTTAAAGAGAATTAAAGAGAGCATAGAAAAAAACATAGAAATGTATGGCAGTAAGAACAGAATTTAGGACACTTACTAACAGGATTTCTTTCACCATGTTTGCCTCTCTTTTTCTGTTGCTCTCTCTTCTTCACATTTGCAGGATGAACAGCAGGTTGTGCGTGTATGTGATCCTGGCTGCTCTTTCTGCCTCCTGTTTGGGTCGGCCCCGCTCCTCTTCTCCTGACATTGATGACAGCCCTCTGCCCTCACAGATGGATGCCAGTTTAAGTGGGCACCAGCGTGTCGCTCGCTCCACCAGCCTCAGCGCCGCCCTAAAACAGCAGCCAGCAGCTGACACAGACTCAGACACCAATGCCAACCTCAGTGAACTGATTGCCAAACTCATCTCCAAAAAAGGTGAGAAACTCCAGAGTTTGCATAGCTCCACTGGTAGAGAACAGCACCAGGAATAACAAAGTCATGGATTTGATTCCCAGGAAACATACAAAATGCTAAAATATATCTTGAATGCACTGTAAGTCACTTTGGATAAAAGCATCTGCTGAATGAACGTAAAAAAAAAAACTTCTCCTCAACAGCTGAACACCAGACAGCAGCTTGCTGTAAAATTCACTACAGTTTTACAATTTCAGATGAACTCACAATAACCCTCAATAATAGAAATTAATCTTGACATACAGAACAAGAGTGGGTGATTCTTTGCTCAGGAGAGTAACTTCAACAAATGTTGTGTTTTGTGCAATAGAATAATCCATGTTCAAACCAGGATGAAAAATTGTTAATATACAGCAAAACCTCCTGCAGTACAGAGAAACAGACAGAAAAGAAAATATTGGATGAAAGAAAGCAGACAAACTGATGGAGAATTAGTTGCTAATATTAATGGTTTTATTTGAGTCAACCATTAGAGACGCTTCAAGTCTGAGCTCAACCACACTAATTCTTCTCTTTCTTTAGATTCTACTCTTTACTCTGTATAAGTGCTTTCTTTGCTTTTTTGCTCTACAACTTTATCAGCAGCTGAGAGTATGAGTACAGTGTTTCATTGGCTTTAGCTCAAAACACTCTACAAAAAGTTAGAAGTTAGAAGCAAAAAGGGTTTGTCAGTGTAATGTGGTTTAAGGGAAAGTAGGGGGCGAGAACCGGCTTGACAAAATAAATAAGGTTTTAATAATGAACTTAAAACAAAGGACACAAACACATGATGACGGACATGTCCAGAAATTATCTCTCTCGTCGCACCACCGTCCACCATCGGCCTTTATCCCTCTTGGATGCTTGATTAGCCTGATACGGGACCGGGTGTGTATCATCACTACCCGGCCCCGCCCTCCGCCCTGCCACAGTCAGTCCACAAAGAATTCCTAGGTTTTCAGAAAGTAATCTATGTGGTGCTGTTAAACCAATGCAACCATAAAATCCAATGCAACCTATTATGTAAATTATAAGCTTTTTTTAAACTTCAATGAACCATATAGCCTACTCAAGAACCTGATACATCAAAATGGCTCTTGATGAGAAGGCGGTACTTTGGTGAACCTAAGGTGCTGAAAAAGAACCATTGAAGAACCTTGTTAATTGTGTGGTCACAAAGGATTTGAAAGTTAGTGGTCATTTAAATCATTTTCTTATATCTAAGAAAAAAAAAAAAAAAAAAGTACAGGCCAGTCTCCATGCTATGTTTTAACACTATAAATTTAGAGCAACCCATTATTTTTTTATTTTCTATGTTTAGCTTCGATATTCAGGTTTTCAGTATATAAGCAAAGGAGTTTGTTGAGTAGGTCACACCTGACAAACATCAAGTAAAGTGTACTTCAGGAAATTACAAGTTCCTCATAATGAAAGGAAAGCTTTTGTCATACATTAGCCTTGGGTTAGCGTTGCTGGGCATTGGTAAACAAAAACAAACCCTAGTGAACTATTTATGCCCCAGGTGTGGGGGTTGGATGTTTGGGTCTGGTGTGCATCATTAAATTGCATAACCTCTCATCATGGCCTAACCTCTTCCAAGGCTGCATAACAATTATCATTCATATTGGCAAGAACAGGGAATTCCTCCTTTCAACATGTAAGTGGAGTGTCACACGACAGCTGTGTCAAAACGGTTGGCTCAAAATGACAGTTATGAATTACCAGCAGTTGCCTAATAAATTTTTTTCCCCCAACAGTTAATTGTTTAATACTGTGGGATTTTTTTTTTCTAGAGGGGCACCTGGAGTGTGTGTGTGTGTGTGTGTGTGTGTGTGTGTGTGTGTGTGTGTGTGTGTGTGTGTGTGTACATGTGCATGATACACAACCTCAAAGAGAAAAAATGGCTATTCCGTGTATAGTGGGAACTAATTGCTCCCATTACAGTTTTTCTCAATCGCTTTGGCTCTATAAGCCTTTACATTCTCTAAACTGTAAGTGCAATTGTCACAACTGTTTTACGGGACATCACAACTCTACAAAAAAAATGTAGTAATTCACCCAAAACTTTTTCACAAAACCCAAAACAATTAATGCTTCAAAACCTAGTTCCCCGTCTGTCGCTTACTTCGACGTGTCGAAGAAGCGACTATAGGGGTCTCTCTTGATCGCCGAATATGCCTCTGATCTATGAAAAAAGGCCAATGAGAGTTGGCGAACAGTATTTGCATACCCCGCCCCCGGACATACGGGTATAAAGGCGAGGGAAATACGTTTGTTCATTCAGTAATTTTCTTCGGAGCTGATGGTCGTGTATGCAGCCAACTGCGAGTGACACAACTGCTTCCTGCTTCTATCCTCTGACGCTCTGCTTTGCTGTTGGATCTACGGCGCACTTCAGCGACTTTTCTCTTCTCTGCACGGCATGCAGTTTGCCCCTGGGCGCTTCGACAGCTCAGAGTTAAAAGAGTTTTCCTATAAAGAGTAATTTTCTCTGTAAAAGAGTTTAATTCTCTGAAAGAGCAATACACAGCGGCGCTGAACGTCCTTTTCAGGACACGTCTTTTTAAAGATGCCATTCAACCCCTGTGTAGTTCCTGGATGTGGTAGAGTGCTCTCCGTTTCAGACGGCCACAGGCGCTGTCTCGTGTGTCTGGGCGCCGATCACACCGAGGCAGCATTTGTGAATGGTTCATGCTCACTGCGAGAGCATGACGATGGCAACGTTGCGGTCACGGCGTGCTTTCAATAGAAAGCATGCCACTCCAGCCGCCCCCCGTGTCGCTCCTTCTTCCCACGGGATTGAGGACGATGCAGATGGCGATGGAGGTGATTTTCATTTGCCACCCCCTTAGATGGGGTTGCAGTACCCACATTCTCAATAAAAGAGCTATTTCCTATGTCTCTGGGTCACCTGGCACGCAAATGCCTCATGTTCTCACGGCACTTTGCCACCAGATCTCAACAGTCCCGGCTTCCTGGACATGGACCACCCATCTCCAATCCCACAACTGTTCCCCGGCTCAAGTCGCTGTGCGCCACTCACATCCCCGGCAACCTCAATGTGATAGCGGACGCGCTGTCATGACAACACTTGCCTGGCGGAGAGTGGAGACTTCACCCCCACTCGGTTCAGCTGATCTGGGGACGGTTCAACAAGGCCCAGGTAGACCTGTTTGCCTCCTGAGAGACCTCCCACTGCCCGCTCTGGTACGCCCACTCAGAGGCTCCCCTTGGGGCAGATGCACTGGCACACAGCTGGCCAGTGGGGCTGCGCAAGTACGCATTTCCCCCAGTGAGCCTTCTTGCACAGGTGCTGTGCAAGTTCAGGGAGGACGAGTAACAAGTCACTCTTGTGGCTCCTTACTGGCCCACCCGGGCCTGGTTCTCTGACCTTATACTCCTCGCGACCCCCTCACTGCTGTGTCTGGTACGTGCTTTGCGTGCCTACCTGGAACGCACCCAGAGCTTCAGACGCTCTGAGCAGCTCTTTGTCTGCTTTAGGGGACAGCAGAAAGGGAACTCTGTCTCCAAACAGAGGCTGTCCCACTGGGTGGTGGATGCCATTCTGTTGGCCTATCACACCCAGGCCTTGCCACCCCCCCTTCGGGTTCGAGCCCACTCTACCAGGAGTGTGGCATCCTCATGGGCACTGGCTAGGGGCACCTCCCTAGCAGACATTTGCAGAGCTGCGGGCTGGGCAACACCTAACACTTTGTGAGATTTTACAATCTCAGGGTTGAGTCAATCTCGTCCCGTGTTTTCTCAGGTCCAAGCACGTAGAACTCGGTACACGTCGACGGTCTGACCGGATGAATCACTTGCGTCCAGCACCCTTTCCCTCGGCCGAGGTAAAACAGTGCGCCTTCTTCCCAGGAGACCCCTTTAGGTTTCTGGTCGATTCCTCCCCAGCCCTCTTGGATTGTAGTACGGCGGAGTAACTCGCCGACCCAGTCCACTACGGGTACCCCAGGCTACCCCTACTGGAATAGCTGCTCCACAGATCAGGCCTCCTACGCGGACTCCTCCTGTGTGTGCTTCCGCGGTACGTCACCTTACGAGCTGACCCGCGTCTCCCTTAGGCAGTCCTTCGCCGTGTTTAAGCAACTCCCCCCTCCTCGAGGCTGGATCTACCACCACGCCATTCTTCCCACATGTGACCGAAGAGGCCATGTGATGTATTTTGCCACCTTTACCTCCCCTTTCGGGCGGGTGTGTCCTCTGCAGGGTCTTTTCCCCCTGAAAGAATAGGAATTCGGGTAAGACCCCCTTCCCACAATGCGGTAAGGGCCCCGGCTGCTCTTGCTCTATGCCGAGAAAACATAGAGAGAAAAATGGCCCAGCCAGGCTTGGCCCGTTCCCTTGTTGGAAGCATCGCCTTGTTCCCCTCTAGGGTAACCAAAAGGATTCCGACGACTTTTTGGGGACATTGGGGAAGAGTACGTGCAGTCTGAACAAAGTTGGTCGCTTGTGCACGTGAAATACCTGCCCGCTTCTGTGTCAGCAGCACACATACACGCCTCAGCACATGGCGTGATTTGAACTGGACCCCTAGTGTCGCTTCTTCGACACGACGTCGAAGTGAGCGACAGACGGGGAACATCTCGGTTACCTTTTCTTACCTTTGTAACCTCCGTTCCCTGATGGAGGGAACGAGACGTCGTGTCTTCCCGGCCACGTCGCTGAGCCGAGGCGCTGAGGTGCCCGGAACACTCCCGGCTCCTCAGAAAAATCCTGAATGAACGAGCGTATTTCCCTCGCCTTTATATCCGTATCCGGGGGCGGGGTATGCAAATACTGTTCGCCAACTCTCATTGGCCATTTTTCATAGATCAGAGGCATATTTGGCGCTCAAGAGAGACCCCTAGTTTTGCTTCTTTGACACGACGTCTCGTTCCCTCCATCAGGGAACGGAGGTTACATACGTTATTGTGTCAGTAAGTTGGCCAATGCCACCAAAATGAGAAGTTTTTTGTTATCTTGTGAGCCATATTGGTCAAAAAGTTTAGATATTTTTTCACCATAGCAGTCTACCCTGGACATTTTTTATATACAAATATAATTTTTTGTTCTATTTTTTTGTTGACACTGACTGCTTACTGTACTATAAAGTATGTCAGTTTTGTCTAGCTGAATGCTATTGTGTATCACACTGAGCTTTATAGATATCGATTTCAACAGTAGGTAAAAGTATAATGGGAAAAGTCAATACTGCACAATACTTTAGTGCACAGAAAAAGGATATGATCATTTGTATGTACACAGTACATTTATTTTTGTGTTGCATGTAAACAGAAAATTCACATTTGCATGTCCATTTTGACACATAGTGAACAGTATTGCCTACAAAAAATGGCATCCATGCACAAAAAAAAAAAAAAAAAAAAAAAAAAAACCTGCAACAATAAAAAACATTCCATGTCATGGATATTTATGGAATATACATGTATGTCTGACAGATTTTTAGAATTGAATAGATGAATTTGTATGTGATTGCTCACACAATGAAAGAATGTTTAGTAGTTATGAGGAGTATGACAATTTCACTGAGAATCAACTCCTTTAGTTTTCACAAAAGCCATGTGCATTTAGATATTGTGCAAATTGTAGACAATTACACTTACTATTTGGCACACGTGCCAAAACACATGCAATTTGCTTAAATGAGTAAGAAATTCAAATCTGGTGTGAACAAGAAACAAAATGTTTAGAGATTTGAACTTAATGTTTTGAAATAAATAATTCTCATTCCAGAATCGAGCCAAAGCGATTGATAAAAACAGTTATAGAGCGCTACTTTCTCACTCATTCTTTCCACTTTCTCTCTCTCTAATCTGGTGTGTTTTTATATTATGTCTTCTTTTCAATAATTGTGTGTAGGAGGTGTAAGTTTCACGTCAGCATGTCAGAACTAGTCTACAACTCTCTCTAAAATGGTCTGGCGAAACATTCAAAGACATTATAGTTTGCGTGTGTGTGTGTATGTGCATTGTGCTAAAAAGTCTCCCATCTATTGTAAACACTATCACACCCTTGACAATAGCTTGAGTGACACTTGCCATTCTATATGCAGCTGAAACGTTACATTGAATCAGTGTTTTTTTCCCAAACAATAGTAAAAATCAGTTGTTGCTCAGCAACAAAAATTATCACAAGGAAATTCTACACAATATTACCTGAATGGTGCAAACTCTGTCTCTTTAAATGACACTTTGTATTCACTTCCATTGCAAAGCTTCAGTGGCTGTGACCAAGACAAGGTTAGTATATAGTGGATATAGTAGCCTACATTAGCTGTAAAAAGTGAAAACTTGCAGTTGTTACTAGGGCTGTGGATTTAACGCATTAATTCAGTGCGATTCATTATACAACGCGTTTAAAAATTTGCTTTTTACTTTATAATGTATTGTTAATCAACGTACAGAACATTACATTACAGAAGGGCACATGATGACATGGTGACCGCTTGGGTGTACATTTAAATACACTTGATCTTGGCAAGTATTCACGAAAACACAATTGGTTATGTCTTAAGTGAATGTATCATTTATTCAATTGGCCTGCAGTGCTTTATAATACAGCAAACAGAAAATAGAAAAAAGCATGTATTTGCTCCATAGGCTAAACATGAGAAAAATGGCAACATCTGATTTTATGCTTTAATGGCACTGGGATCAAATATTACAGTTTTAATGGGTTTCAATAGGGACATTTTTGTCCTGAAGTTCCTGAGTGTAACTATTTTGTGTACACAGTGTATTAGACGTATTATTGGAACTGAGGTTGAAATATCAAAATTCCCAAAAAATACACACCTTTGGCAAAATGTATGCCGTTGGCATTAACACAAAATGATCGAAAAAACAAAAATGAAAAAAGACAAAAATGTCCTCTCGTTGGTGCAACTTAATGTCGTCCTAATATTTTGACTTGAATAAAGGCACAGCCAGTGCATTTAAGATGTTACCAGAAGAATGTTATATGGTACCTGCCAAAAATATTTTACAGTGTGAAATGATAAAACAGCTTTAGCTAAGTAAATTTGTCATGGACAATTTTGGGCTTTCATTGATTTAGTCTTTGCAATTATTTCATATAGGCTTGGTTTCTGGAGCTTGCATCACTTGCACCAAAAAGCAACGGTTCACCCTGACATCTTTCTGAAACAGCCTAGAAAATTTATATTTGTGAGATAGCTGGGCAGATAACTTTTAAGTGTTGCAATCGGACCCAGAGCCAGTGAGATAAGAAGACAAGGTGTGTATTGGGACAATACATGTCTGGTCAGCTTGACACAGCAGTGTCAGAGAAAGCATCTTCACATATGGATCATCACACTCTTATTGATATCCTGAGATAACTGTCAGACAGCAACCTACTCTCTCTGTATCTCTCCTGCAATCACAATCATTTGAGTCTTCTCTCCAACAATCAAACTTTAGAAACAAGTACAAAAGATGTAGACGTTTTTATTAATGTATTTCTGTCTCTCATAGGGTCTGTTCGGCGTAACTCTTCCATGAACAACAGAGCAAACAGCGTGAACCATAAGATAAAAGATCGGGATTACGTGGGCTGGATGGATTTTGGCCGCCGTAGTGCCGAGGAATATGAATACTCATCATAAAATCCATATATATATATATCATCCAGCACCTCCCTGTCACAAATAAAAGAGTATATTTATTACTATTACTATTGGTATAATTATTATTCTAATGTACATTTAAGAAATCAGTATAATGCAATATACACATATGCCTAATTTTGCAACAAAAAAAGACAAAAAAGTCTCAAAAAGTATTGTTGTTTTAAAATCTTGTCATTTTATTTCATTTTCTTTTCTTTGTTACATGCAGAATTGTTTTTGCTTCAAATGAACCATTAAGCTGAAATGTGTGTGAGATTCATGATCACAGTTTTCAATAAATTTGGTCAGCATTCAACTTTGGCCCTAAATCCTGCAGACTCTGGCAGTTTGTCCATCAAACTCATTTGCGATGATAAAGCAACTCTCTTACTAGAACTTACTTTAATGGAAGGAAGTGGTCACCAAATGGCTTAAAAATATTTAGCATCTTGTAAAGTCTGAGTAAACATACTCTTTGCATAAAAAGCCCTTAAAAGAGTCAAAAATCAATCCATAAGTAAATGAAGAAATGGAGGAAATGCTCTTTGGCTTAATGTGATGCAGCTAGAAACTGTGAAAGACATTAAGAGGAAAGGGTGGGGAAAACTGTGGTTCGAAAAGACCATTTTAATTATTTAGATGTTCTGCAGAGAAAAGAGAAATAAAAAGTGTATTAAGGGGGGGGGGGGGTTGGGGGGGGTTGGGGGGGGTCTTACTGTATATACTTCAATGGTCTCAGTTGAGGTGGAAGTACTGTCCAAGAGTAAAGATTTCTGTTTGACAGGCACACTGAGACAGACCTCTTTACATTAACAAGCCCCAAGCTGCATATCTCTTCAGACTGGTCATCAGACGCACACACACTTAGCTGTCTAATAGGGGACATTTCATAGACATCTACTGTTTTTATATAAAGCTCATTTTAAAGACTAGACTCATTCAAACCTATACCTAGCTTAATTTTAATAAACAGTTTTTGCTTTGTTGTTCTCCAAATGGGAATGGAGCAGTTTTAGTCACATTTTGCTCACTTTTGGGGATAATTTGGTCATCATACTATAGATAGGTGCACACACATGGTATATTTACCCTCCACTATAATAAGGCAGCATTTGGATGCCCGAGAGCAGAACAAAACGGTCATATTGTGAGCATTACCCTTTTTTACTGAACCTTAAAGGTGCACTATGTAGATTTTTTTTGAACAAATTACCATTATTGATTAAGTACATAAACAATCAGTGTTCAAAACAATGTCATTACCTATTCCCGATTCTTCGGTGAGCCTATAAAAAATGATTTGTACTGTGAGCTGTCAGGTCAAAATTTGGTGTGAAATCATTGGCTTATGTCATTTCTCTTTGCATCACGACGTCATATCCATAACACAGGAAAGAAGTGCTGGCTGTCACGTGTTCTAGCAGAGGACACTGTTCAGTTCAGTTAATTCAGTCACAATCACACAGTCCAGGAGATCAGCGATGCAGTCTGGATGGATGTTTATCTGTTATCCGTTTGCCATGTTGTTTACCTGCTATAATGCTTGGAATTGAATACAGTATGTTGTTTGGTAGGGCTAATGCTTTTATGAACCGAACATTACTCATGTATTTACCTAAATTAAACACACACCACTATAAATAGGATGCGTCTGAATGAGGTATTTACCCCGTTTAAAAGAGGTTAATTTTGCAGATGCTAGCGTGTTCAACTCACGTGTCAATAAGCCTGACCGCCCCCAGTGGCCCCCCTAAATTGGAGTGGTAGGATGGTAAGAGTGGAATTCTCATTTTCCATCCCACATCATAATAAATAGACCAAACAAAATATATTTAAACAAAACATCAATACATTATGACTGCATGATAAATTGAGCAGAGTAAAGATTAATTTGATTAAATATTTGCTTATGTTTAAAAAACATTTATACGTTCTAATGATAATAAATTGTATGCACAATTCACACTTTAATTGAATTAATTAATGAACGAATACTTGGACAATTCCAATGATTTAATGCTGTGGATGGAATTTTCAGACAGTCCCTTACAAGTGCTGAAATCCCATAGGAGCATTTTTAGGCATAATTCTCCAGCTACAACAAGCGTTGACCATTTGAGTTCAATGTTTTATGCTTGTATGATATAGTCATATATTCTTTAACCTAATTGTGCTAATGATATCATTGTAAAAGTGTCGGCTCCAGAGAGTGTGGGTAGGAGAAACCGAATGTCAAACAAATAATGAGCCAGCAACTAACTTCTGGAGATAAGGTCATGTCAATTCAGCATTAGTTTCGCATCTTTGGACATGCCAGCTCCAGTTTCAGTTCAACTTAATGTGAATTATACAGTGCATGCTGGTGTAAATGTAAGTTACATTACTTTTATAGTGCAATTTCCCACATTATTATCACAAAACCCAATCTGGATAGAATTTTCAGCCTTAATGAATGCATCTGAGCCCAACTCATTACAGACCACTCATATTTGGCAAGCATTCATTCTAAAATATTTTTGGTATGTATATCTGTCGGGTTTTTATTTCTGGAACAACATACAGTACACACATACTTCATTATAAATAATGAAGTATATTTTCCACTGTCTTTAATTTAGTGTTTTGCACTGTGCAATGCAGAAACAAGACAAATGTAGTGCAACAAGTTTGGCAAAATGAACAATGAAGCAACTCAGATGAAACAGCACACAGGAACAGATGTGAAGATGCACCTGCAATTGCAAATGTATAATGAATACACTTAAAAATATAAAATTGGAACCCTTATAAACCACCCCACTAAAGCCCAAATACGTAAATGCCTTGCCTTCAGTAAGAAAGGCTCTTATACACTAAGCTCCCCAAATCAACATACTTCAACCTAATAACATATACAGATTAATATTGGTACTGTTGGGCACAGGCGTAAGAATAAAGAGCAAATGCACAACTAACCGGGAGAGACAGAACAAAGCTACAGAGCTGATCCAACTGATTCTCTCTCAAACGAAATGCAAGAAGCATTAAATAGTTTATAGGGAAGATAACAAATGCAACATCCTCTTTATGAACACCATTTATCAATCAAATACGTATCGCACGGCTCACCAGGATTGAGGATTGAGCTTAATATTAGCAACTGCATTCTCTTATAAAAGGCACACACCAAACGCGCTCAATAAGGAATGCGCATAGACAATGACAGACGTAATAAATGATTAAAAATGACAAAAACACATTAAAGCCATATTATTAGGCACTTATGATGCATGCAACTTTTTATAATTCATAGTATTTGAGATGGATACATACATTTAAAAATGAACTTGTACACTGGACCATTTTAAATGAACTAGGCAATTAAAAAATGTGCTTCCAAATTCTTAGAAGAATCTAATAGGAAATTGTGACCATTTACGAGACCTGTACATGCTGATTATAGCCTACCACTTAAACTCTAACCTAAAATCTTGATGTAGGCTATCATTCATTTTACCCAAGAATTTTACTGCATTTGTCTCGCTAAAGAACAGCATGGCAACATGGCTTCAAATTTGTTGGTAAAACCAGAATATTGGAGAGAATTGACTTCTTGAATCATTTGCCATGAGCCTGTTTGTTTATATATTTTAAAATTAACATTTAAAATGTCACTCAAATTTGGTGAATCTTTGCTTGTCTTTAAAAAATTGCATGTCTGCAAATATAAAAACAGCAAATTATGTTTTATATGTGTACAGGGGATATAAAGGTATAACACAGTTGCCCCCCTACAAGCACACCCAGACTCACCCTGGCCCCCCAGTCAAAATGGTCTAGAACTGCCCCTACTATCTATCTATCTATCTATCTATCTATCTATCTATCTATCTATCTATCTATCTATCTATCTATCTATCTATCATATACTCTATCTATCTATCTATATATCTATCTATCTATCATATACTCTATCTATCTATCTATCTATCTATCTATCTATCTATCTATCTATCTATCTATCTTATACTCTATCTATCTATCTATCTATCTATCATATACTCTATCTATCTATCTATCTATCATATACTCTATCTATCTATCTATCTATCTATCTATCTATCTATCTATCTATCTATCTATCTATCTATCTATCTATCTATCTGTCTGTCTGTCTATCTATCTATCTATCTATCTGTCTGTCTGTCTGTCTATCTATCTGTCTATCTATCTATCTATCTATCTATCTATCTATCTGTATTCAGTTACTGTATAAATAGCAATGAATGAGTGCACAGTGCCCTCTAGCGACAGCTCTGAACATTGACAGGTGAGAAATTGCAATTTTATTTCTTATTTGAAAACAAAAGAATAACAAAAAAATATATATTGGGTAGTCACTATTGCTTTTACTACTGTAACATTACATGAGAGCAAAAAACAAAACAAAAAAACTCAGATACAGATATCAAACGACTTCAAATGAATATAATGTAGCTAACTTAATAAAAGAGACAGACAGTAGTTTTAAACTGCACTTAGGAACATCGAAGTGCAAATCTCAAGAATGTGAAACAAACGAATGTGAATGAACAAATAAGTTGAATTAAATAGTTCAATACAATTGCTCAGTGCTAAGTCTACTTTAAATTGCTCCACAGGTTTTTAAATGATTCGTTCAGTACAACATTGGCTTAACAGAGGACACAGACCTTAAATACAGGCTCTCGCTGCTTTTCAGAAAACCAGCAAGACAGCAGCACATCCAATTTTGCCCTTTTTTAAACCTATTCATCTATCTAGCCAAACTTTATCTCATTCACCCATTCATCAATTCAAAAGCTACCATTATCAATTAATTATTAAAGACTCATCTGCAAAAGAAAGAAAGACCCAAGGTAGAGTCAAAGGAAGAGACAAACAGAGGAAAAGGGTTGAGAGTGTGGTGAGATGCATCTTTAATCTTATCCTACACATTCTCTCTACACCAACATCAATACATCAGTCTGTTGTATGAATGTCACCCTTCAAATACCAGCAGGCACCAGGGAAGAAAAGGTTTCTAGAGTCACATCCCCCAAAGCAGTGAGAAAACACCACTGATCCCAGATCAATACCTGTCATGCTTTAATATGTCTGGGAAATGTCCTTAAAATGAACTGTGAGTCATAAGCTCACTACGGACATGGAAAACTACAACTCAAGTCTGCTAACTGAACTGAAAATTGTCATAATTTACAGTGATTTAATCATACAGTAGATGTGATTGCCAGTTCAATTGGCTTTTCTCCCAAAGGATTATTCCTTCCTGCATGTGCGCAGTGATATCAAAGTGAGGTCAAAGGTTAAAATCAAAGCAATATAGTAGTGATATTACCATTAGTACCAGAATATTTTACACAAGATTGTACAAGTCAAAACTGGGCAGTTAAGTGTGTAGATGACAGATCTGTTTGGATAAAATGGAAACACTTTACAATAAGGTTAGGAATCAGGAATTAGCAACAATTAACAGCATTTATTAATGTAGGCTAATGTTAATTTATAACACTATTTTACATTTTTAGTTTGTGTTAGTTCATAGTGCATTAACTAATGTTAATGTACAATTTTAAATGTTATAAATGTATTACTATAAGTAGAAATAAGCATTAACCAACATTTAGAAATGCTGTAAAAGTATTTTTATTTCACAATAACTATAGAGTTAAAGGGATAGTTCACCCAAAAATGAAACTTCTCTCATAATTTTCTCATCTTCATGCCATCCCAGATAAGTATGACTTTCTATCTTCTGCTGAATACAAACAAAGATATTTAGAAAAATATTTCCACTTATTTTTTTTACAATAAATTCTCCTCCCTGCCCAGTGGGTGGCGATATGCACGAAAAATGTGATTCGCCAAAAACAAAAGAAGAAGAATGTGAAAGTGAAAGTGGACATTTATAGTAAAAAAGAGACTTGACCATTGATCTGTTTCTCACCCACACCTATAACATCGCTTCTGAAGTATTGACATAGATTTAAACACTGAAGTTGTATGGGTTACTTTTTGGCTCCACTTATGTGCTTTTTGGAGCTTCAAATTTCTGGCCACCATTCTCTTGCATTGTATGGGCCTACAGAGCTGAGATATTCTTCTAAAAATCTTTGTTTGTGTTTAGTAGAAGAAAGAAAGTCACACACATCTGGGATGGCTTGAGAGTAAATGATGAGAGAATAGTCATTTTAGGGTGAACAATGAACTAATGTTAATGTTTACAACCTTATTGTAAATTGTTACCAATAAAATATTTTAAACTTCCATTTGAGTGTGCATATGTGTTACAAGTAGTGTTTAAGTGAATGTGTATAATTTTTAAAGTGTTAATAAAATGTTTTAACTAGGAATCTGTATGTTTATTAGTATAATATACAGTATTTTACAGTGTTTAAATGCAGGGATGTGTGATTGTGTGACTCATTATTATGCACAGTCCATTATTTGAGACTTGTTTGCTTGGGTAGTTTAGGAGCCAGTAGCATTTCGTCCCCTTGAGGGCCGGGCCCCTTCATCGCCATACTGGCCCCAACCATAGCAGGATAGCTACGGTTCCTCCTCATGCCTTCGTTAAGTGGACTAAAGGGTGAACCTGCCCTCCGAATCCCACCTAGAGGACCTATAAGTGGACTTGTCCTTGGAATCCCTCCCCCTGTAGCCCCAGAAGCCCCTGGACTTGCTAAACCCAACCTTTTGAGCTTATCCACCAAGTTTAGATTGTACATACTCACATCAGTTTGGCTTTCACAGTCTATAGCCTGAGACCCAGACACCCCTGCCACCTCTTTCAAAATGGACCGTGCCGGTTTGGAAGTCAGAAAGTTCTCATAGGATGTACTCTTGAATGAGAAGAGGGTGGCGGTTTCTGAATCTGAAACCCCAGCGCCTGGGCTTGGAGTGTGACGGGTGGGGGAGTTGGGTGGGGTGGAGGGTCGATGGGGGTCTAGAGGAGGGGGAGGAGGAACGGAGGTGGAGAAGAGGACTCCTTCACTTCCTCTGTCCCAGCTCTGAGGCTGGTACACTGCGGCAGAAATACCCCTCTCCTGGAGGAGGCGCACTAGCCCCAAAGATGTGCTGAAGGTTTTGGTGGAGTCTCTCAGGTTGGTGAAGGACTGAGACTGGGACAGACTCATTCGACGAGGAGTGCAGGGTGTGGCAGCGGGTGTCGATCTAAGACTGCTTGACATCACACAGGATGAGGTTTGGATGGGGTTAAGACTGGAAAGAGAAGCAATGAAAGAGATAAGAGTTCTTTAATTATTGTAAGGTGTTTTGGACTTTCACTGCATCCGACAAATGATAGACGATAGACCGGAAGTCAGTAATCTTTTATTGGAGAGTCGCTCGGGAGCTGTGTGGATCTCCGACCATCTGTGGATGCTGAATTTTTGGATCTTGATTTGAGTTTTGGATGCATTAAAATATGTGAACTTGTGCAACTAGATTGTATGCGACCACCTGACTGGATGTGATATATTAGTTTACAATTAAAAGCACAAAATGAGAAATATCAATGGTTTGATTTGGCCTAACTTTTATTCTAAATGCACACTACCTTAGTTGATTAGACGGTTATGAATATAGAAGTTAGAGATGATCATTCACACTGAAAATATATCACAAAATGCATTTGTAATTATATGTGTACATATATCATTTGTTTCTGCACTTGCAAAACCTTCATTTTGAAATCATTTTTGTGAATCTTTATGAATTTCTATTCCCTATTTACTTATTATTATTATTACTATTATTGTTGTTATTATTATTAGCCTATTATTATTATTATTATCATAACAGTAACTGTAAAACTGGGTGCTCTGACATTGCAGATTCGCAAGTCCCCTGTAATGAAAAGACTAAAATCCATCTGAGCAAATTGACAGTTAATCACGACTGCCACTAGGGGGAAAAATACGACAGTCGTTCAGTGTGCGAGTGTCAGACAGAGTGAAAAGGCGGCTTTAAAGGGCACACAGCATGGTACATTACCTGGGTGTCACCCTGGTTAGTTCATCAGAAGGATGGAGGATTTTGCAGGTGGTGAAGGTGTAGGTAGAGCTGGTATGAGCCATGCATTTGCCAGGGAAATACACTGAAACAGACACAAAAGCTCAGACTAGACACAAGCATGCTAGAAACGTGTAAGTGAATACGTATATTAAAGGAGTCACATCTTACAGTTTTTTTTATTTATTTAATTATTTTCACTCAGGTCTATTTATAATGTTAATAGTTTTTAAGACAATTTTCCAACCTTTCATTCCTTCCGGAATGAACAGCGTTTTGCTGCTGTGGCTTTAAAGCTTCTATGTAAACACACTCTTTGCAAGTGAAATATGATCAAACGATTTGCACCAATCACACACAAGCTGCCAGTTTGCTGTTGAGTACAATATAGTTAAATGCCTTAAAACCCTCTTTAAAGGAATTGTCATCTACTTATCATTATCATTTATCATTTACTCACCCTCATGCCATCCCAGATGTGTATGACTTTCTTCCTTCTACTGAACACAAATTAAGATTTTTAGAAGAAAATCTTCTCAAAATGCAAGTGAATGGGTACAAACATTTTGAAGATTCAAAAAGCACATAAAAGCAGTATAAAAGTAATCCATAAGAATCCAGTGGTTAAATCCATATCTTCAGAAGCGATATGACAGGTTTGGGTGAGAAACAGATCTGTATGCGTGCATGCGTGTCCTTTTTTTTACAATAAATCTCCACTTTCACTTCCACATTCTTCTTCTTTTGTTTTTGGCAATACACATTCTTCATGCATATCACCACCTACTGGTCAGGGATGAGATTATATAGTACAAATGGACTTCTGAAGGCATGGATTTAACCAATGGAGTCAAATTGATAACTTTTATGCTCCCTTTATGTGCTTTTATGAGCTTCAAAATATTGGTACCCTTTCACTTGGATTGTATGGGCCTACAGAGCTGAGACTTTCTAAAAATCTTTGTTTGTGTTCAGCAGAAGAAAGAAAGTCATACACATCTGCGATGGTATGAGGGTGAGTAAATTATGAGAGTTTTGTTTTTTTATTATTGTTTTTGTGTGAACTATTCCTTTAAAAACCTCTGTGCAAAACCTGCATTACACTGTGGCAGACTTATAATCACAATCCGTGCTGAAGTGATCCTGGCAGACTGAAAATTGTGATGAAATGATCAGGGACCTTGTTAAAAATATACTTCAGCCACTACATCAGAAGGATAGGCAGAGCAGCAGGTGATACACACTTCCAGGAACAGAACAAATTTGATAGACTTTCCTACATTTTACTTTTATCATCATTTCTTCTGGTGTTAGAAATTATAGTACAAATCCCAATTCTGTTGTAACAGCATTACCTAATCATGACTATTTCTAAGTGCCAAATAGGCATCGCAGATGAATAAATGTGGGCGATCATGCTTGCATTTATTCAAATCGATTCAAATGTCTGATGTCAGTAAGCTGTGGAAGCAGTTTTGCAGATTAGTTTTATTTCATGTATTTTTACAGACTAGGGAAGACATTTTGAGTACTGAAAGTGATGGTTTCAAAGTATAGTGAACTCTCTTATCTTTAATTGATCATCAAATTTCCTTAGAAATTGTATGGAAAATTGTATTCCTTATGATATGACCCCTTCAAAAAGAATTATGCAAAAACAGGTTGTCTTACCAGAGAACTCTATGGAACCATGGCCTGTGCTGAGACAGGGCGATGGGGACACTGAGGGGGCATGGCTATGGCCAGTGGATGCACTAGGATTGGGAGTAGTTGTAGTCGGAAGATTCTGGAAGTACTGGTCTCCAGGCTCGTCTTCCTCACAATCGGCATAGTGACAAACTTCCTCCAGGTCCAGTTCCAGAGGACGGAAGCCTTTTGGGACCACACCAGGCCGAGCATCCAGGATACCACCCAGGTTGGGCTGAGCTAACTGCTGCCAGTGCTGAAGTGTAGCTGAACCTAGGAAGTGTGCGAAAGAGGAAGACTTCAGAACCTAATTTATAGAAGGAAAACAAAACTCATGATGCATTGTTAATTGTGCTAATGTTGCAATAATGGAAAAACAAAAAATGAGAGAAAGAATGAGAATAGCAAAAGGAATAGGGTGAAGTGACTTTATTGGCGGTATAAAGAAAGTGAAGAACATACAAAGTCAGATTTATACAAAAAATGAGTCGTGAGAAAATAAAAAGTATGAGAGTAAAAGAGTACAAGAAATATATGATGTTGAAACAGATAAAGGGATTAAAAGAACAGAATCAAATAAGATCAACAAGTATATGTTAATTTTTTCACTTATATTACAGCAGGTGGCGGTATTAAGCTGCTTAACAAAGAACATGGAGTGAAATGTAACGAAATGAAATGTCTTTTACTTATATATATATATATATATATACACACACACTCACAACCACTTTATTAGGTACACCAATACACCTACTTATTCATGCGATTACCTAATCAGCCAATCCTGTGTCACAGGTGCAGTGTATAAAATCATGCAGATATGGGTCAGGAGCTTCAGTTAATGTTCATATCAACCATCAGATTGGGGAAAAAAAATATGATCTCAGTGATTTTGACCATGGCATGATATTTGGTGCCAGACGGGCTGCTTTGAGTATTTCTGTCACTGCTGATCTCATATTTTTTCCCCATTCTTATGGTTGATGTGAACATTAACTGAAGCTCCTGACCCCTTTCAGCCTTATTTGATACATTACATGCTGCCATATGATTGGCTGATTAGATAATCCTATGAATAAGTAGGTGTAAAGGTGTACCTAATAAAGTGGTCAGTCAATGTATATATATATATATATATATATATATATATATATACATTGACTGATATATATATATATATATATATATATATATATATATATACTTTGAGTATATACATCTACTTAAAGTATATATTTATAGATATATACATTATAAAATTTACTGTTTTGATTCTTATAAATTGCATATAAACTTTTTTACGAAGTGTAGACAAAATATAAATGAATTAAACTTCCGCCCCTTCGATTGCCTCATAGTAAATAATAGAATAAAAAATATATAATTGAGGAGTAAATATTATAGAATAAATTACTATGCATAATATTAATAGCATATGCAAATATTTTGCATTAGTCAAGTGATACACAAGAGGGGCTGTTACCTTCTAAATTAGCTTTCATTCGAAATTAAACGATTAGTTCAGCCAAAAAAATGATTTTGTCATCATTTACACCCCTTTACCTCACATTTACATTACAATCAGTGTAAAAGGTATTTAACAAGGTCAAGAAAAAAAATGCAATTTGTAAATGAAATGAAGGTCAGGAAATGATTTTTTGAACTTTTGGGTCCCTATCTCTTTTTTTTTTTGCTATAACTTTATCACTATTGTAACTGTAACCAGGAGCGTGGTTGAGTGCCCAAAATGAATTGAAAAGCATCATAGAGGGTGGGCAGGGCTTGGAACGGTAACATAGGTGTGTCCTACATCTGAAATTTTGGTCACCTTCCAGAGGTTTGACAATCTGGAGCTTGTCAGGAAGATAGGGGCGGCTGGCCCAAGCACCCAGTGACATGATGCTCTCGCTGTGCACCATCCTGTTGGAATAATCTCCACCTTCCATTAACTCCCGATTACGTCGCTCCCTCTCCCCCTCGAAAAAGAGTCGCTCGCTCAGACAGTTCTGCCGCCGTAGAGACAGTCGCCGCAGAGCGAGTTTGAGCTCCTCAGAGCCGGTTCGCTTCTCACGGATGTCCACACTGCAGTCAGAGAACAAGGCATAATGAATAAGCTTCTTGCTATAACAGCTTTGATCTAAAACAGACAGATTGGTTAATGCTTTTATACAAAAATGTGTTGCTTTGCAAACAAACCAATGGTTGAATTATCTTAAAGTCAACATGAAATCAAAATTTACCCTATTTACTTTCTTAAAACACATTAATGCCATTATTGTTTCTCTTGTGATCTTTCATTAAAATCGAATAACTTGGTCTGCCTCTAAAGCTACTTCTCTTTTTTGTCAGACGTCAACTAGGGCGCTGAATGGTCGAATCATCAACTACAAACTCCATTTTGGATATCTGCAATACTTCCATTCTGTCATGGAATGCTGACTTTTTTACAATCCAATCAGTTTTTGATAAATAAAATCCAAGTCCTGTCCTATATTTTTTCTTGTTAAAAAAATCCTGTTTCACTCCCATTCAAATATGTCATATTACAGAATTAAAATGGATTGAGACCTCTGTTTCATGTTGACTTTAAAGGTTTAATGAACATTATAGGCTCTGTAAACAAAAAGTCCCAACTCACACAGCATCCGTGGAGTCGGTCTCCTGGAGCATGCTCTGTGTACGGTTGTCAGGGGCGGCATTGTTGCTACTGCTGTCAGAGAGGGCGGAGTTAAGGCTGAAGAGCATCTGATTGGACCCGGGGATGTTAGCGGCAGGATGAGTAGAAGAGCGCTGTCTCACTGATTGGTTGATGTTCTTCACAGTCTCAAACACACGTTTATGACAGACCCTACAGACAAGAATCACACACTTCTGTATTCAGATTATGGCAATGAAAGAAAATGTGCTGTGTGATGGGAAGTTGAGAAAGAGAGGCAAAAGTCATACTTCTGCTCTTCATTTTCAGGATTTTCAAGACTCAGTTCCTTCCTCATGGTTCCCTCAATTTCAGCAGCCAGGGAGTCCTGAAACACAAATACAGACAGATAAAGTGGTGTGTTTTCCCAGATTCATTAGTTTGTGTCCTCCCTGTCCTTGCATGAGTTATACAACTGTATGTGTTTACCATGGGAAAAAGTCCCATATGGTGATAGCGCCGAGGAGTTCCTGCGGACACGCTGCGGTTCCGTAAGTTCTTGAGTTCCTCTTGAGCCTCATGAAGCATCTCAATACACTCAGAGTATTTATCCTCCAGCTCCTGAAGCTGTGTGCATGTAAACAAAATATAGCAAATTACATTCACACAGAAATAATAAATGAATACATAATAAAGACATGCTACTTAATATTATAATTAATAGCATCACAGATGAATGTGACTATTCTTTGTTGATTACACGGCTCTCTGGAATACTCAATTCTGATTGGTCAATGGTGCCATCTAGTGGTCTGATATTTCTCAGTAACATCCACAAATCCACGTATCAGACTGCTCAGTCAGGTGTGTGCAAGCCATCTTTCCCTTCATCTTGGACCACTATATGATCAATACAAGTAAGCTAATAAAACAATTTCAACTCAAATCTATGTTTAATGTTCTTTAATTTATTTATTTGGCTAGTATCTTATAATAAGATGCATAATAATCAGACATGAATTAAAAACACCAACAGAACTCTGGCGTAAACCTGAAGTGTATATCAGCTGTTCAGCAATTTATTTGTTCTCACACAATTACATAACGCAAATCAATATTTTATGTCCATGTATTTATTTATTTGGTTAGTAGTAGCTTAATAACCGTGATAATGTACAGTCAGCTGGTTGCTCTGCGTCAAGTTGGGGTTTATTTTGCAATAACAACTGGCTGACTGTACATTATTCCTTACTTATATTACATATGAAATGAAGTACCTCTGCTGTGAGCTGTCTCTGAGCATCTTTAGCTGCCAAAAGGTGCTGAGAAAGTTCTTCATTCTCAACAGCATACTGTCAAATACACACATAAACAAAACTGAGATCAGCATCCTCATCCCAATAGCACCCTGATTAATATAACTGTGAAAAATATAACTAATATTGCCCCCCCCCCACAACCAGTTATTAAAACATTGTTATATTTCACATACTTTTTCCTGTCCTGTTTGTTTGTTATTTAATTTGTTAATTTATTTAAGCCTGTGTTTGACATAGTAGAAAAATATACAATTTCATGACACACACATACACATAAAGTGGATCTTAGCATAAGTGAACACAAAAACTCTCACAGTTTTGGCTTTTTTCTGCAGGTCCACTATCTGTGATAGTAAATGTGTGATTTCTTCCTGTTGGCGAGAGGCGTCCTCTGTCTTTTTGGCCAGCTCCTCTGCTATGGTGGAGATCTGGATGCTGGATTGCCCTATATGTGGCAAAAAAAAATGGGAAAATTGGGGTTTTGCCAAAATATACAGGTCTACACTTCCACATATGGCCTGAAACAATTAAGTTCACTCACTCAGCTCTCTGACGCAGTCATTCACCAGCTGCTGTTCTTTCTCCTCATATGACTCCGTCTCAGACTTCAGATGGCTCGCCTACGGAGAAAGAGAAACAGTCAAATCATGTTTATTTATAAAGCACATTTAAAAACAACACAAGTTAAGAACAACATTTTTTTAGGTTGTTTGCTCATCTGCAAAACGTCTACAAGACGTTTCCTCTCAGATGTCAAGAAGACATTCAGCAATGATTTAGAAAGTTAAATCTGATCTTTTTAATATGTTTAGCAGATGTTCCTAAAATGCGATGCTTTCCAGATGAAAAGATCTAAAATAGACATCTCGGAGATGTACGTGTGCTATCTGGGATATATATTAAGGTAAATATTTCAAAAACAATTATGAACAAATAAATGGAAAAAAAAGACAAAATGAGACACATTCTTTGTCGTGGATAGTTGCAGATTCGCCTCTGACTATCCAATGATGGGGAGTACATATTGAAGTCAGTCACATTTTCATTAGTGTTGCATTTTGGACTCTTCGACTCTTAAAACAATGCTTTGTTATTGTGGGGGTGTTATGTCAAAGTGATTACCAGGAAAGATTAAAAATGGCATTTCAAGGTTACTGACCCCTGAGTAATGCATTGCTGGGTCAGTGAGAGTTCAGAGCAGTGTGTTTATAGTTAAGGGAAACTAAAACTAAAACTAACTAAAATAAATTTCGTTAACTAAAATAAAAATAAAAACTGAAATTATTGGAAAAAAAATGAAACTAAACTAAAATGCTTTCTCATAACTCCAAAATTAACTAAAATAAAATACAAATTCATTTTAGTTTTTGTTATACTAGGGTGAATATGGGCAAAGTGGGACACATTTGGAAATTTTTACTTTTCTTGACACGTTGAATTATGATCTAAACAACACATAAACTGAGATTATACCTTTAAAGAATGCTTAGGTCGTCTTCTACTTTTGTCAAAAAAAAAAAAAAAGAAATATTCAATACTGGGATGTATAGTAAAACCTTTTCACTGCATATTTTGCAATTGCAGTCTACAGGAACAATCATTATTTCAAGCTCAATTACACTTACTAGTAGAGTCAGGAAATATAATCAAGCTTGAAATCATGATTGCCAAGGAGACAGTTGATGTCAAGATTTACAGTAAAAAAGGACTTCGATATTTATCTGTTTCTCATCCACACCTATCATATCACTTATGAAGACAAGGATTTAACCACCGGAGGCATATGGATTACTTTTATTCTGCCTTTATGTGCTTTTTGGAGCTTGAAAGTTTTGATCCATATTGACTTGCATTGTGAAAACCTCCAGAGCTGAAACATCTTGGATGGCACGAGGGTGAGTAAATGATGAGATAATTTTCATTTTTGGATGAACTATCCCATTTTTTACTCCCAAAAGATTAGTTTAGTATGGTTAATAATAATTTAATGAAATACATATGGATACAATTTGGATCAAGCTTAAATGTCCTTTGTCAATTTACCTGTATTTCACACTATATTATAAAATTTGCAACATTTACAATCCACATTAAACATGAAAATACCACTAGATAGCGGTAACACAAGACTGCCCTGAGAATTGAGTAGTAAACACTCAGCTTTGGCAGCCATAAAAAAATACTAAAACTAAACAAAAAAATAACTAAACTGAAACCTCAAAACACTGAGAAAATGAAAACTAATGTAAATTGTTATGTCAAATTGAAAATGTAATTATAGATATTCTGTGGAGATCACGATCTATTGTTATAACTGCACAGATTCACACACAATAAATGAATCAGTTCCTCCAATCACTCGTGGAGCTCGGCCAGTAGCACACACACACTGCTCTAACATACCTCTGATCTGAGAGTCAGGTTTTCTTCCTCTAGGTCTCGAAGTTTCTGATTCAGGATGTCCAGAGAGGAACCACCAGGAGCAGACGCTCCTGCCCTGCCATTTCGACCCCTGACCCCACACAAACAAAAATGAATTAGACAACTGTACTAAAATGGCAAACTGGAATATTACCATTCTTTATTCTTCATTTCCAGTGGAGAACTCTGATCTCTCTGGTTAATCACAAATAACATGGCTTGAAATAGTCCATTTTTATTTTAGTATCTATAGCCAAAACGCCCTTTAGGACAACATCTGAGCCAATAATATCCTAACTGAAGCAGACAGAACAGGCTCCACTGGCATTGAGAGTGATAAAACAGGACAGTGTTATAAAACAGTGAACTGACGTGGGCAATCCAGGCGCCTCTTCGCTCTCCTCTGCTGCATTCGTATAGAATTGCAGAAGTTCATCTTTCAGATTTAACTCATGGTGCAGTTGAGCCACCTGCAATACAATCACATTGCCAAAACCTAAATAAATATCATTACTAATAAACTGACTCATCAACACCAAAAAGTGTTCTTTTAACTCCTTTTATATTACACTGGATATACTTAAATACAACCATTAATGTTATTAAAGGGGCCAAAAACACTCAGACTTGACTACAAATTCAAAATTATATTCAAATTAATATTTCATATGTCATGACTGTTTGATAGTTATGGTGCTGATGTGCTTGAGTGAGCAGTTTAAAATATTCGGAAGCAATGTTTTGGATGCGTGTTATGTGTAAAACCTGAAATGTTGTTTTATAATGTTGTGGAGAGCTTGCTTATTCTCGTCATATTGAGTTTCAACTATGGCTGAATTTGAGGGGCTACACAATGTTAGCCAATCAGAACAGTGGGCATTTACATTGAAGTTTAAAGTATACAATGTAGCCAAAGCCAAGCATATTAGACAGAGTGCCAGAAACAGGGTGGATGATCATTTATTATTAAACTATGACAGTTTTGGTCCATCATTCTTTACTGATATTATCAGTGGACCTCAGGGTTGATAATAAAATTATTTAAAAGAAATTGCATTTCACCTTTAAAATGACCCCTTTAAAATAATTATCTTGCTAAACTAAAATGATAAACTAACTGCTAAAAAAAATCAAAGAACAATTAATCATTTTAATTTATCGTCAATCATAACTTTTACAATGCAACTTCTGTTTTATTGGTTAAACATACCATTGGTTGGAAATCACTGGACAAGACTAATTATCATGTTTAGTAATTAGACATGATAATTAGTAATCCACTGATTATTACTGACAGTTATAACAGACTTATTCTGTAAACTTTGCGTTGAAACTCCAAAAGAGCTTGGCACTTTCATGTAAATATTTGACTGAATCTGATCATGTACCTCCTCTCTGATGGTGCCAACTTGTTCCTCCAGGTATTCATTCTGTTCGGACAGAACTCGGTTCTTCTTCAGGAGGGACTGACCGATCTGGGCTGCAAGCTCCAGGTCCCTCTCTTTCTGTAGAGAGAATGAGAAAGTTTCCATATATTGTATCATATTATAGAGAAAACTGCAATGAAAGTTGTAACAGAACTCTGTCATCACAATAAATGGATGTATTTTCATTATAATCCAAAGTAAATTTACCTCCTCCAGAAGTCTTGTTACAGCATCAATGTCATTGTAGGTCTTAGTCATCTGGCCCACTCGCTCAGCACATAGTACTGAAACACACAGAGATTGGAAGAGAAAAACATGTTGGTTAAGCACTGAGCTCTAACAGAGGACAAGAGGATGGAGTACATAAACAATTACACTTCACCCTAAAAAATAAAAATGACTTAATTGGAAAGAACGAGAAAATCTAAATTATTTCATCAACCAAAGAGGTCTGAAAAGTGGGTAACACTTTATTTTAGAGTACAGTTCTTCATTTATGCACTATATAATTACAACAACTATAGAAATTACTAAGTGCTAACCCTAAACCTAATATAAACCATAACCTTAACCCATATTAAGTACATGTGAAGTTACTCTAATTCCTGACCTATTATTACTCAGTACTTTCTTTGATGAGTACACTCTAAGTATACCGATAGTACACGTATTGAAAAATACAGTTCAACCGAAAAGTGTCTTGAGAGTTCTGGAGCTTTGCTAAACTGTACGATGAATCAAAGATCACATTTAAAGACTGACTTAAGTGAAGTGATCTTAAGCTTTCAGACATCTAATGAGTTTAACATGATAAAGAGGAAAAGGCTCCTGGCTTTCTGACCTCGCACCATCACGCTCTTACAAAAACACCAATTCCAAATCATGCATGAGTGCCCTAGCAACTGTTTCCATGGTGCTGTTACCCAGCAACCCCATCCACAGTCAGCCTGAATCAGATCAGCCACTCATACTGTTACATCACACACTCATATAGTCTCTCTCTCTCTCTCTCTCTCTCTCTCTCTCACACACACACACACAATCAGTTCAATCAGCACAAATTCAACCAGTTTAAAGCAAATACATTTATCAATAACAGAAATAAGTCAAACGTTTTCAACTTTTTAGAGAAACTATTGTTACTAAATTCTATGCATGTAAAACAGTCAGTGCTGAATAGAGTACTTCAGACATGTTATGGGCTGTTTTGTCTGTTTCAGTATGAAATCAAAAAAGGCACTTAAAATGTCATTACAAACGACATCCATGTGTGCTAACAGATTAGATCAGTTACATTTGTGAATAAATGTCTCAAACCCCCAAAGGGATCAATACATTATGAACAATTTACTGCCTCATGTAATCATGTAATCTATAACAAAGTAACTGTGATGTGATTACAAGTATTTTAACATGTGATCAATCTTATTACAAGTATTAGATTTTGTTTTTGTAATCTGATCACATTATCCAGATTTCATGTAACTGGTTACTACCCCAGAACTGACAACTGAATATATCTGGTAATAATTTATGTTGGATGCAGAATGAACACTCTTTTAGAAAATCTATCAAATATGTGGCCCAATAAATGCTATAATCTCCAATTCAATCTCCAACCAAACTTACAATATAGTAAGGTCTGAAACAAAAGTGGGACACTTTGTCATGACTTTATACTATAACTGAAAAACAGAAATGTTGCTTTATGGCTTTAATCAAAGAGCATTAATCCAAAATCATAGCTCAGCCTCTGGACTTTCCCTGCAAAAATACTAAATGCTTCTAGACTGGTGATGAGAAAGAAAAAAAAGAGTAGTTTTATGAGGACATATTGCAAGAAAAGGGATTACTTTGGAAACAAGTCCAGGATGGATTAACAGTGAGTGAAAGCATTAAGACAAACATACTGTCCTCTCACACTTGCTCTTTCTCTCTCTCTAATGCACACACACACACACACACACACACACAAACACATACACATATAAAGACATCTACAGGCCTCTGGCTACACTCAGAAAGGACAGAGAGAGTCAAAGGGAGAATACAATTCCCTTTAAATCACTTCACAACCACATCTGAGACATTTACAGATAAAATCAGTGCACGCAAATTCACTTACATCCGAAACATCTCACCAAAACACCCCTGTTATTCATCAAGCAAGCCTCAACTAATTCAACAGAGCGTAAAGTTGTGAGACATAACATTACATGTACATCAAATGCAAACTCACATATACACACTGATACAAAGTTTTTTACCATCAACGTACTCCTCATTGCACCACTCTAGTTCAAAGTCTTCTGCTCCCATGACCTTGTGCATCTTTCCTCTCTCCCTCTCCGGCCAGCAGAGAGGAGAAGATCAAACAAAACGAGAATGCTGCACTTCCTCCGGTAACAGTACTGAGTGATGTTGTGGTCAGTAACAGCAACAAGAGTTGTGTGACTATATTTAACATTACGATGAGAGAGAGACAGTGGGAGGGAGGGGGGGAGGGAGGGAATGAGAGAAATAGAGTGTGTGTGTGTGTGTGGGTTGGGGGGTATTGATATCACAAGGTGAAATCAAAAGGTTTTTCACTAGACTATTAGCAATCTCTGGTATTACTTAAATGCTATTAAGTGCAATTGTGATCACTGATAAAATATATATATGACTGTAATTCCTAAACCATACGAAGAGTGAAATTTAAATCTAACAATTGCAAAGTATGTCAGAAAAAGAAAATTAACTAATTATCACTTTATCCCTGTTGGTAGAAATTTACAATAAGCTTGTAAACGTTTACAATAATTATGTTTAAAGATTAATAAATGCTGTAAGATTTAAATAAAAAAAATTAGGTAGGTCTTTCAAGTTAGCCTGGAGTGTTGAGTTTTCTAAGTCACATCAGCTACTTACTGGGGTACCTCAGGGCTTAGTTCTTGGCCCACTTCTCTTCTCTATATTCACAACATCACTGGGGCCCATCATTCAAGCAAGGTTTTCTTTTCACTGCTACGGCGATGACACGCAGCTCTACTTCTCTTTTCAGCCTGACAACCTCAGATCTCGGCCTGCCTGGCAGACATCACGGCCTGGATGAAAGAACACCCCCTTCAACCCAATCTAGCGAAGACCGAGCAACTCGTCTTTCCCGCCAACCCTGTTGCTGAGAACGACAACACCGTTCATCTACTATAACACCTTCCAAAATGGTCAGAAACCTAGGGGTAACCATCGATAACCAACTTAGCTTCACCAATCACATCTTAAAAACAGCCCGATCATGTAGATTTGCACTCTACATTGGGAAGACCCTTACTCTCCGAACATGCCACAAAACTCCTTGTTCTATCTCTTGTCATTTCTAGGCTGGATTACTGTAATGCTCTTTTAGTTGGCTTTTCTGCAAGTGCAATCAGGCCTTTGCAAATGATCCAGAATGCAGCAGCGCGGCTAGTTTTCAACAAAGCCAAGAAAGTGCATGTTACACTCCTCCTTGTCTCGCTTCACACTGGCCGCTGGCTGCTGCACATATCAAGTTCAAGGCTCTGATGATAGACAGTACAGTCATTAAGTCTGCTCCAGCGTACATACAAGCATTCCTACAGAGCTACGTTCCCACCAGAAGGCTGCGGTCTGCAAATGAGTGGAGCCTTGTGGTACCAAAAGAAAGAGGCACCAAATAACTTTACTGTATTTACTGTAACTCGATGGGGAACGACCTTCCCAACTCTATGCGTGAAGCAGACTTCCTATCTGTCTTCAAAAAAACAATTAAAAACTCAACTTAGACTCAACCCTACACAACCCTACCTTGTGTGACCCCGCATCCTTCTACGTGGACATTGTGTTTTGTCTTCGCTATATGCTATGCATAATTTTTTATATTTAAACTGGCTGATCTCAGTTCAGAACAATCTGGGCTGACAGTAAAGTCATGTTTGTCATGTGACAAAACAATATGCCGGCAATCACTGCTGAGTTTTAAATTGGGAGGAATGCCTACAAAACTACATCTGGTAAGAAACCTAATTAAGTTTTAACACTGAAACCTGTTTTAGTCAAAAGTGTGTCTCAAGTTTCATCCGATATGCCATTTTTAAAACTGGAATGATTTATCGAGAAACGGCATGCTGTTAAACACAATGATACTTACCACGACTATGGGCTTTTTTCCCCCTTAAAAATCCTATATTTACTGTGTTTAATCACACTGAGAATAAAAAAAATGCTTTCAGAGGCTTTATTTGGAGTTATAGGTTGCAAAATTAGGTGCATTTCAAACTATTCTGAGACCAGTGCAGACAGACAGCACACTGGAGGTCAAGTCATTCACTAAACAGGTAGCAAGGGAGCATCCTATATCTGTCCTATGCAGCCAAATGCATTCACTTCTAACATCTGACCAAAAGTTCAGTTTCAGGCAGCAGATGAGGTCTGCACCACTCAATATGGTTGGCAGACATGGGACAATGGTAATCAGTACATTGATTCAGAATGTATAATGTTTAATTCTATTTTAACATGGTTGGCATTGATTGGATGATGATGGCCATTACTTTGAATCAGAATTATTTATGCTAGTTTCTGATTGGATAAATGCTTCTGCGCTGGCTATCACTTGTTTGCTTGACAGTACAAGGAGAGAACATTGAGATTTTGTTGCCAAAGTAGAAAAAAACTTTGCAACATAAAAGTCAAATCAAGTCAAATAATCTTTATTTGTATTTTTATTTGTGCTTTTCCCAATAAACATTGTTCCAAAGCACATTTACAGATCAAATCAGCTGTAAGGTCTCAAAAACATGAATAACCAACACTCCTGGAAACATAATACAATAATTAACTTTCTATAGCTTGGTATTTAATAGAATTTCACAACTTAGGTCCCATATGAGGACTTACAGTATGTCACCATATGAGGAAATCAATATTTAGGAAAACTACTACACGTTAAATCTTTGTTTTGTTTTTTTTTGGTACATGTTTATTAGGTGCTACTAGTTACAAATAAAAAAGGGAAATGAAAAATGCACACAGCAGACACACTCGGGTCTCGGGAGGTTAACTATTAAAAAACGAATGCACTCTAATCTGTCTTGGCTAGCACTTTTCTAATGCATTGAATCTTTGTAATGAAGCACTTTTTGTGTTACTGTCTTCTTAAGATGAATTGCTTATGTTGTATCCTTCCTCATTTTTTAATTTGCTTGGTTAAAAGCATCTGCTAAATGAATAAAAGTAAATGTAAAAAAGTAATGTTCATTGTTTGTGATAACTAAAGCTATAAAATTAATGTATATAACTTTATTGTGAATGTTACATCATAGCTTAGTGTTTCTGATATTTCTGAAGCAGATTTGAGTGCTGATTGCATGCTCATTGTCAGTATCTTATATCTGATATAAGGTATGATTCATCTAGTAAACATGACTTAGTTGGAGCTATTCAGAAGGATCAAAGTAAAGAACTGAATGCAATTATCCAATCAAACTTGTCTGATACATTTAAATCAAATTATCCATTACGTTGCGTCCAAGGGTTGTGTTTGAGAGATTCAAACCTGTTCTGGATTTAAACTGAACATAATTATAAATGTAGCTTTATAAACATGAAAACCCTCTAAAATGTGAATTTAAGTACTTAAATATATGATAAATATTTTCATGCATAACAGCAACAGAGCTGTCTGTATGTTATTCATGTCTCTAAAATGCAGCATAACTACATTGTCCCATCAACTACAAATTCCCAACATTTTAAAATTAGCAATAATTCTATAGACACCCATTTTAGCTAGTTGTTGTGCTGTAGTCCAGCAGTAAGTTAAGTGTTTTAATATTTATAGCATATCTTGCTCAGTGCAGTTGCAACACCCTTGTCCTCACACAGAATTACTGGTTGAAATGGTATTACTCTGTTTATAAATAAAATAAATGACTAATTATTTTCCAACTGTGCACTTGCCAATCAGAGAAACTTTTAGTGTGAGTGTTAAAATCCTTTTTACACTGATGTGCATCAACTCACTTATCGATATGCCTGACGCCCCTGAGGGGAGATCTATAGTAGTTATGCATGCTGAATTATTTTTAAAAAGGAAAGGTTGAAGAAAGGTTAAACTGGGAAAAATCTCAGACTGCTTTTGAAAATGTGTCACGGTCTAAAAGACAGAGAAGTTGCAGTTAAATGCTTAAATGGAAGAAAACATGTTGTTATATGAGAAGTGGGGAGATAATGTAGAAACTGTATAGCTATTTAAAGGGTTCCCACACTTCTTACCGATACACTTTATTACTTTTCCATGAACTTTCCAGCTGTTTGTGAATACTGGATAAGGATTTAAAGGAATAATTTTACAAAGATAATTGGGATTATTTTTCATTTTTATGTCCGATACCATTCTTAAATGATTATAATTATTACTGTATAAATGTCTCCAATAAGACTCTCAATGGACAGATCGATGTTACAAGCAAATTTTACTCTACACAAGCTCTCACAACAAGCAATATCAAGCTGATGAAGTATTTTAGAGCAGAGCAAAACTAGAATATTGATATTCACTATAGAAATTTCAAGGCCTGGAAAACAACATTTTAAATTTCTCTGTAATTTACAGAAAAATAAAATGTATTTTGCTATAAACACTTTTACATTTATGTTTGCATTTATATATATATATATATATATATATATATATATATATATATATGTATGTATGATCTCTTACTGAAGCAACTTATTATTCAGGCAGCTGAGAATAAAATAACAAATTTAGCCGCAAGCAGCGATTAATGGGGTTCAAGCCTTTATGGTCCTAAGTAAGTATGTAACAGATAGTAAGTATTAATTAGACAGTCTGTTAGCACAAAAAACAATGATAAAGTGCCTTCATTTTAAGAAACATCATGTTAGTAAGCACGAAGTTATGGTATTTTTTACATTCCTGACTGTTACAGCACCACCAAGAGGCATAGGTGGGCAATTTTCTTCATTTGTCCTTAGACTGATCTCCTAAATAAGTTTTTTTTAATTTGGTGACTATACCTCCTGTTCAAGATTTTGACCATTTAAGAAAAAGTGGCCATGCCCACTCTGCATGTTTTGGTGTATTGTTGCAATGGTGCATGGAAAGTTCCAATTATTTTGATAATTATTTATATTGGTACAAGAGAATCTTGTTGCACTGGTTTAGTTCCAATCTGGCGAATAGCCTAGAAAAGTTTGAAAGTAGTTTTTAAAATAATCTCTAATATTTTACAAACCATTGGTTTCACACTTGGTTCTTGAGAAAAAGTTTTTCTGAATGAGGAGATCTAATATATGGTATGAATAACATGCTTCTTTGTGAAACACCGCAGTATATACAATCATTTACAAACATGTAATACACGAGAGCGCCTCCTGGTGGCAAGTGTTTTTCAAATTTTGCACAGACCTCTTAGGCCAAGAGACAAATAAGCCTACCAGGTTTCGTTCAGATTAGCCATATTAAACACTATATAAAAACTACTGAAAACTGATTGGTCGATGGCGGACACATTTTTCAAGATATGTGACTGTACTCATGGAACATGATGGCACATTGGACGAAGACATTGCATGCAAAATGTCAAGTCGATTGGACCAACGGTTCTATAGTTATTGTAGTACATTTTTGTTTTTTTTTATTGTTATAGCGCCACCAAGAGGCAGAGGCGTGCAATTCTGTGTGTGTGTCCTCAGAATGACCCAATACATAAGAGTACCAAAGTGTACCAATCCGTTCAAAAGTCATAACCATTTTAGCAAAAATGGCCAAGCACACCGTGTACGTTTTGGCATACTTTTTGACGATAAATCAAAGTTCAAAATTCCTTTGATAGATTTTCATACTGGGACGTGAACAGCCTAGGACGAGTTGCTTGTTTTGAATTTTCTTCAAACAATCCAAATTTGCGGAGCCAAAATTAAAAGATTCGCCAAGACACAAGGAATCGCTGGAAAAAAAATAGTTTCTAGCCCTTAAGATTCAAGAGTTATGGCCCAACATTTTTTGTTTGTTCGTTTTGTTCACTGTAGCGACAACTATGGGGCTAGTCAGCTGGAGAACTACCCTGAAAGTTTGAAGTCTCTAGGCCTTGTGGTTTGGTCTGCACAATCAGTTTTAGGGCAGAAAATAATCATAATAAAAATCCTGACAAAAACAATAGTGATTCTGTGTAATAATACTACACAAGTGTAATGCTACATGCTGCAATGCTACAAATATATGGCTTACATAATATATGTAATGTTCTCAGCTTTAAGCCTCAAATTATTTAAGTTATTATTATTATTAAGTATCAACACCTCACTAACAAACAACTGTGTTGGAAACAGAAAAGTAAAACCAGTGACATCTACTGGCTAAACCATGTCAGTGACACCATTCTTTCATGTTGACCTTACCACATCCTCAGTACATATTATATTACATCTAGACTTGTTTTAGAAGCTGAAAAATCTGCATCATCATACTTTACGATAAAAGGGGTTTAGATGGTGAAATGCATGTCACGGATCAAAAGAAGGTTTTCAGAAGGTTTAATCACCTTAAAGGGAGAGTTCACCTAAAAATTAAAATTCCCTCATCATTTACTCACCCTCTACTCACCATACCAGATGTGTATAACTTTCTTTATTCTGCAGAACACAAACAAATATTTTTAGAAGAATAACTCACCTCTATTGGTCCATTCAATACAAATGAATGGCGACCAACACTTTGAAGCTCCATAAAGCACATAAAGACAGCTGCAGAATAAAGAAAGCAAGCAAGTGTAATAGAGCTTGAAATCATGACCGCAAAGGAGACTGCTGATGTATTTCAGTCTGTTCTCACCCAAAACAGACTGGATCGCTTTAGAAGACATGGCTTAAACCCCTGGGGTCATGTGGATTACTTTTATGTTGCCTTTATTGGCTTTTTGGAGCTTCAAATGGATAATTGCATTGCATGGACCCACAGAGCTGATATATTCTTCTAAAAATCTTCATTTGTATTCTACAGAAGAAATAAAGTCATGCACATCTAGGATGCCAGTAGGGTGAGTATATGGTAAGATAATTACCAAAATTATTATGGGGTGAACTATCCCTTTAATTCAAACATCAGTGCACAACTCACTCACCGGCCAGATAAAGATCCACGTTAAGGAAACAGACAACCAGACAACTATAGACTAGCAATTTCTTAACTAGCCATTTTGTTGTCCATAATTTAAGAAGTACTTGTTAAATTTTAAAAGTATAGCATTTTAACCTTTTATCAAAATAAACATAACGATCGCAGACACACTCTGGTCTATAGTGGCAACAAATTCTTAATAATGACCAGAAGCCCCTCTCACTCACAAAAGTAGTTGAGGGTCTCCTCAATCTGCTCAGAGGTGAGATCTACACGTGTGTCGGGCGAGATGAGAGGCGTGTGGATCCAGTCATCGTGCTCATAGCCGTACACACTGTCAGCCCTCAGCCTATAGATCGGCAACTGCTCCTCCAACAGACTGATAATCTCCACCTCAGGGAGTTCTGTGCTGTTACAAACATCTAAAGAGAGAGAGAGAGAGAATCAAGTTATGCTATAAATTTTGCTCTAGATCAGCAGTTCCAAAACTTTAGAAGTGTGCACCACTTTCTAATCTTTGACACCTATCTCGGTTAAACATCACATTTTTAACTACAATATCCAATTGCAAATTTTCACTGTGCATCAGCAAACATTAAAAGACACTTCATTTGCAAATAAATAACAATGATTATTGCTGCTTACCTTCTTTTAGTGAGTTGCATGGGCCTGCATGTTTGCACACAGATCATCAGAATTTGGGGTAATGGATGAGAGTTTTTACCCTCAAATCATTCTTGGCATCTAGACTTTGTCAATGTTTGTTTTTTTCAGTGCAGAAAAGTCAGCCTCGCATATGTATGTGTTTGCAAATGGCATAAATACTGTGATAAATACGTAAAAGTGCTCGCTTTGACAACCCTGGATACTCCACCTTTACTGATGCCCAGAAAACCACCAATGTTATGTTTTTAAGTATGCTGTGTTATCATCAGATGATAACTCCAGTAATTGTTCTTACTCTTGAAATGAGAGATGTGGGATTGGAGGAGTGACAGACAGGAGTGAAAGTTGGACCAGAAAATTAACTTTTTTATTAGTGCTTCAACTTTGTCCTGGGTGTTAAAAAAAGTGGCACTGCGACCCTGAAGACTTCAATTGAGCTCATTCTGAGTAGAAAATATGTCTTTCAGGTATGGAAACTTCTGAAGCCAGATCTCATTGTGAAATATATCAATTGTATAAAGAGAATTTTAAATAAAAAAAAATTCTCTCATTATAAATATTCTTTTGCACCCCCCCTGAGGTTAGACTTACTTTCCACTAACAATTTTCATTCCCCAAAATGCAGATATTCTGACCTGTGATTGTCTCTGCGTCCCTGTAGCGGGCGTGTGGTAGCAGGGGCACTGGCTCCTCAGTTCCATCGCCTACATACTGCTCTTCTGGGATGGAGACGAGGTGCTCGGGTTCTGTAGGATGTGTTCTCGAGCACTCAGAACTGGACTCGTCCAGCTTGGCAGCTTCTCAATGAGATACTAAAACATGTCTCATGGACGGCTTTGCCCTTCTGTAAACAACACAGACCAAGGAGATTGAGTTATTTGATACTGATTACAAAATATACTGTATTCAGCATATAATAATCAACTGTCACGATTAATTAAGCACTTCGGTGAATACTGAAGGTGTTTTAGTATAGGGTGACCAGACGTCCCTGTTTTCCAGGGACAGTCCAGGTTTTTGACGGTCTGTCCCTGATAGGAGCTGTCCCTGGAAATGTCCCCATTGTTACTGCACATTCAAAACTAAGTCCATAAACTGAAAATACATAGCAAGAAAGCTGCTATTGAAGCCTACCCGCATGTGCTGTTTATTTTGACCAACAGAGGGGGCTGCTCGCTATAGCAGCTTTAAGTCATTTGTCTTTCTTTACTGATTACTTATTAGCGCCAGTTTTGCAATAGTTTGTGAAATAGTGTAATAATTATTATTATTATACAGAATTTAATATCTTTGTGTCATGACTACAAAGTGGAATAAATTATTTAGTTTCTAACCTTTAAGGTTCAAGATTTATGGCCCAAATTATAATATTTTTTTCCTCACTGTAGCGACACCTATGGGCCGATCAGGCCGTTTCCTTGCGTATGGCTAGTCAGCTGGAGAACTACCCTGAAAGTTTGAAGTCTCTAGGCCTTATGGTTTGGTCTGCACAATCAGTTTTAGGGCAGAAAATAATCATAATAAAAATCCTGACAAAAACAATAGTGATTCTTGCCCTTCGGGCTTGAACCCCTAATCATACAGGCCTGTGTAATAATACTACACAAGTGTAATGCTACATGCTGCAATGCTACAAATATATGGCTTACATAATATATGTAATGTTCTCAGCTTTAAGCCTCAAATTATTTAAGTTATTATTATTATTAAGTATCAACACCTCACTAACAAACAACTGTGTTGGAAACAGAAAAGTAAAACCAGTGACATCTACTGGCTAAACCATGTCAGTAACACCATTGTTCATCTTTCATGTTGACCTTACCACATCCTCAGTACATATTATATAATATGTAATAATATATATTCAAAAAAATCCCCAACAATATGAGGCATCTAACGGGGTCAATCAGCCATTCAGAAATAAATTTCAGGCCCTGAAATAATACATAGTGTAAGTGTTTCATATGCTTTCAGTTGTAATACTGAGGGAAATGGTAGTCAAGTGAGCTCATTTCTTTTTAAATTCCTCTGCCAGTTTTCCAGCAAGCAAGTTAGTAGCCTACCATCTTACCTTTAGGAAAGTGCCAGGTAAAGGTGAAGAAAAAGAGAAGAGAATGAACTTCAGAAGAGAGTAAAAAGAGTGATGTAAAGAGTGTGACCGAAGGCAGGTGTCCATGTGCTGTGGAGTCAGCTGCAATAGTTCTTATATTCAGTCATTGTTTATATACGTATTAGATCACTTTTATGCCACAATGTAATCTACTGTATACAGTGCAGAAAAGAATAAACTCAAATGTAACAGACGACAATTAAAAATGATCAACTTTACCTCCATATCAGAATTTCATTGAGACAACATTATAGATATTACAGTTTCATTTTCTATTAATGCATGATCTTCTGTAAAGCTGCTTTGAAACAATGTGTGTTACGAAAGGCTCTATAAATATAAAAATGACTTGACATATTCAACAGAGTATAATCTACTACAGTTTATCTACATTACTACATTCACCACAGTCATTGTCCCTCATTTTTATTCATAGATATTTCAATAACATATTTACCACTGAACTAGAAATGTCCCAATTTTTCAATTCAGAAATCTGGTCACCTTATTTTATTACAAAAATAATTTTATATAGAGGGCTTATTGTCTCCGTTGTTCTTGACAGTGTTGCTGTTGAATAATGGATTAGATACACAGCAGCTAATCAAATCTCTAATCTAATGTCTGCAGTGACTGTCAAGAGTAAAACTAAGTATTTTAAAATAATAAGCAGGTTTAACTCTAATGTAACAGGCACCCTGTCAGTTCTGTTCAAACCTGTACACACTCGCAATAATATTTACAGTTGTAAACATGCTCTTTTAACATTTTAAATATGATCTTTGCCTGCCAACACAAATCACACACAGGCCAACCCTGTGATAACCATAATAGTGGTAAAATTAAATGTATCATGATTAAATAACATGGCATCACTGGACACCCTTACACACACACATACACCCCAGACTCGATTAGACACTAACAAAATAACTGATAAATGCAGCTGAAATATCATAAAATAAGGGATCACGTGGTACATTTTATGAAGGGCGTGTCTACGGATGTCGTAATGACGTCACTCCGCATCTTCTGCGGTTCACCTTCCTTGCGTAAACAAACCGATTTCGACCTCTCTCACGAAACATTCAACTTTATTTGACCACCTAGTAGCTAAAAGTGCATATTATTAAGCTAGGTAATGGCATAAATGTTGTTTTTGTTTCATTAAATGCATTTTTCTACTTACAAGTGTGGTGACTCCAGTCAATGCGGAAATAATTGTATCCACTTTTCGTTGTCCGGATGACACTTATAGCACAAATGAAATGCTCTTTTCAAATAAATGGCGTTGGCACGGCAACTGCAATGTATGTGGCTGAATTTTGCTTTTGTCTCTTAACAGACCGAGAATCGCGTCCAGCTTTGTCGAATCTTTTCCCACCCGGATCTGTTGTGACAAATTACTTATTATTCAGCGGCTGGCGAGTCTCTTTAACCATTCACTCTTAATTCTAATTCCGCGGCGTGTTTGGTTATATATGGACCATTCTGTACATCATCCTCTCCTCCCGGATCTCTTCCTTTCATTCTCAATCTCAGAGCTCCGCAATGCTCGTGACGTCACACTCAAACGCTGATGCTCGCGCATGTCTCGCGCTCCTGCAACTCACGAATGTCACAAAAAGGACATGCCATTATTTAGCTGAATTCTTTCAAATGGGTAAATATTTTAGGGTTTGCTTTTTATTTTATTAGGGGTTCAAGCCCGAAGTGCTAGAAGCCCCATTGTTTTTGTAAAGGATTTGTATTATTATTATTCTGCCATGAAACTGATCGTGCAGACCAAACCGTAAGGCCCAGAGACTGTAGATTTAGGGTAAACGTAGTACTCCTCCAGTCTACAACGGCACAAAGTCTCGCCCCAATCAACCGCATGGTGGCGCTACAGTGACAAATACAATAATAATCACATTTGGGCTATAATTCTTGTACGTAATGGCTAGAGACAAACTTATTTCGCCAGTGATTCCTTTCGCCATGCCGAAGAGTTTTTCCCAGTGTGGTTTTTCCCATTGTCAGATTATTGGCTCCGCCCCTTCGTTTTCCCGCTACTTTGGATTGTTTGAAAAAATGTCAAAATGAACTCGTCCTAGGACAGTGCAGAAAGATTCAACAGAGTCCCGATATAAGAAGTTGTTAAAGGATTTTTGAAAATTTGATTCATCGTTAAACAGTCTGTACATAGTGGGCGGGGCCACTTTTACTTAAACGGTTATAACTCTTGTATGGCATGAGATATTATCACCAAATTTGGTACACTTATGTAAGAGGTCATTCTGAGGACACACACACACAAAAACTGCACACATCTGCTTCTAGGGAGCACTATAATAATTAAAGAAATAAAAATGGCAATAACTATGGAACCGTTGGTCCGATCGACTTCAGGCTTGTACAAGGTGCCAATAAAGGTCTGTGAGGACAGTCACACATCTTTAAAAACATGGCCGCCATCGACCAATCAGCTTTCAGCAGCTTTTATATAGGGTAAAATAAGGCCGAACAGAACTAAACTTGGTAGGCCCATTTTGGGGATTTTTCTACTGCACGGTACAAATTCCGACTCCCCGTTTTTGTGTTTTCCACTGTGGATAGTGCCTGGTACTTTTTTAGTACCACCTTGGTTGAGGTTCCAAGCCAGCCCAACCGATACTAAATGTGACGTAAAAATCCGGCAGATCACTGATTGGTCAGGGAGAATCGTCACTATTAGCGTCACTGGATTTCCGACATGCTAGTTTTAAAGTTAGCAACAGCGATAGTAGTATCATTTGCTCACACGACTTTCGAATTGTGAAAAAATAAATGTCTGTGCGCAAAACCACGCTGTGGTCAATAAACGAGGTGCAGATGGTCCATTCGTTAGCGATGAGAGAAACAAAAAAAATCTCTGAGGAAGTGTCTCGGCTACACCGGACCTACCAACCCAGTGTGGGAAAAAGTAAAATCATTTACCGCAGTGTTTCACAAAGAAATACGTTATTCATACCATATTGTGAATCTCCTCCTTCTGAACAACTTTACCTTAAGGACCATTGGTATTAAACAAAACGTTCAATAAATACTTGAGATTCTTTAAAAAAAAATCTAGTTGTAGGCCATTCGCCCGATCGGAAACAAACCAGTGCAGAAAGTTTCTCTTGAGTCTAAAATGAAAAGATATCAAGCTAATTTTAATTTATCGTCAAATGGTATGCCAAGACATTCGTAATTGGCATGGCCACTTTTACAATGTTTATAACTTTTGAATAGAATTAGATATTGTCACCAAATTTGGTGCACATATTTGTTAAGTAATTCTAAGGGCAGTTGTGCATCTCCAACTCTTGGTGGTGCTAGAAAAGTAAAAAATGTTCAAATAGATCTAACTATGGAAAGGCTGGATCGATCGACATTACATTTGGCATGCAAGATCTATAAGGACAGTCACATACCTAGAAAAACATGGCCGGCATCAAAAAAAAAATCATCTTTTAGCAGCTATTTGATCTAGTTCTAGTCGGTTCACCCAATCGGAACCAACCCAGTGCAGAAACATTCTCTGGAGTCCCATTATTAAAAATTATTTTAAAAAAAGTCTTAACATTCACCAAAACATGCTGTGCGCGTTGCATCTTTATTTAAACAGTTATAACTCTTGAATTGAGATATTTTCACAAAAATTGAGAAACCTATTTATGGGATCATTCAGAGGACACATAAAAATTGCATACCTTTGCCTCTTGGTGCGCTAAACAGTCCAGAATTTAAAAAATATCATATCTGTGATACCTCACCCGATGTTTCTCAAAATCGGGTGAGGTATCCATCATCAACCATCCATCCATCCATCCATCATCAACCGCTTATCCTGTGTACAGGGTCGCGGGGGGGGTGGGGGGGGGGGGGGGGGGGGGGGGTAGGCAGGGTACACCCTGGACAGGTCGCCAGTCCATCGCAGGGCCACACACACACAGACAACCACTCACACTCACATCCACACCTAGGGCAATTTTTGGAGCAAGAATTCATATTTATTGAAAATAAAAATTCATTCTTTGCAAATAGAAACTTTATATTGAGCCTCAAGTAGAGTCATATATATCTGTAGGAACATTACATTTGGCATGCAAGATCTATAAGGACAGTCACATACCTAGAAAAACATGGCCGGCATCAAAAAAAAAATCATCTTTTAGCAGCTATTTGATCTAGTTCTAGTCGGTTCACCCAATCGGAACCAACCCAGTGCAGAAACATTCTCTGGAGTCCCATTATTAAAAATTATTTTAAAAAAAGTCTTAACATTCACCAAAACATGCTGTGCGCGTTGCATCTTTATTTAAACAGTTATAACTCTTGAATTGAGATATTTTCACAAAAATTGAGAAACCTATTTATGGGATCATTCAGAGGACACATAAAAATTGCATACCTTTGCCTCTTGGTGCGCTAAACAGTCCAGAATTTAAAAAATATCATATCTGTGATACCTCACCCGATGTTTCTCAAAATTAAGGCACTTTAACATGGCTTTAGTTGCTTTCAGGCTATCAAATTAATACTTAATATCTGTTGCACATGAACTTAAAAGACCTTAAAGGCTTGAACCCCGCTAATCACTGCTTGCAGCTATATTTATTATTATTTTTGTGGGTATAACTGAGAATCAGTAGTATGTAATGAGCAAATTAACCAATTTGTACACTTTATTTAATTAAGATAAAGTCTTAATAAGTCAGAAAAGTAATATCAACAATATTTTAGATTCAGAATATTTTATTTGATTGAATATTTTAAAAGTTACAATATATGAATATATAAAGGGAACTACAACTGTTTTTCATCATTTTATTTTACCTTGGGATGCAGTGCACTGGCATTGCAATCCTGTATTGGAGAAATTCAGATTTTGTAAAGGATTGAGTTCAGTGATGAAATAACATGTTCTGATTTGAACTTAAAATAATGATCACTGGCCAAAATCTCTGGAAGCTTAAGGGATAGTTCACCAAAAAAAATTAAAAATCTTTCATTTACTCACCCACATGCCATTCCAGAAGTGTATGACTTTCTTTCTTCTGCTTAACATAAACTAAAAATTTTAGAAAAATATCTCTGCTCTGTTGGTCCATACAATGTAAGTGAATGGTGATCAAAACTTTGAATCTCCAAAAAGTACATAAATTCAGCATAAAAGTAATCCATGCGATTCCAGAGGTTAAATTTATATCTTCAAAAGCGATATGACAGGTGTGGGTGAAAAACAGATCAATATTTAAGTAATTTTTTACTATAAATCTCTACTTTCACATTTTTTCTTTTGTTTTTGGTGATTTGCATTCTTTGTATATATTGCCACCTACTGGGCAAGGAGAATATATAGTAGAAAATGACTTAAAGGTGCACTATGTAAGATTGTATAAGGCTCTTACTCATACAGTTAGACCCAGTAGTACTTGTGGTTCTGGACTCTATGCTGACATCTATCGTCCTGGATACTAGAAATTTGTTTACCAAATGCTGCCGCTTTACACCATACATGTTTGTTTATCTTCTGTTTTGTTACATTTGGTCTGTATTTTTATCCGTCTCAAAATAAACACCTCTATAATGGACAAACTTGAATATGATCAAAAACATTATAATTGTTGACTTGCATTGTATGGTTCTACAGTGCTAAATATTGGTCTAAAATATTAATTTGTATTCTGCAGAAAAAAGAAAGTCATACACATCTGGGATGGCATGAGGGTGAATAAATGATGAACAGTTCCTTTAATAGTTGGCAATTTCTGAGAAGGTAAGCAATCACTCTCATGGGAAGGTGCTGCAAGAATTCATCCATCCATCCATCCATCCATCATCAACCGCTTATCCTGTGTACAGGGTCGCGGGGGGGGTGGGGGGGGGGGGGGGGGGGGGGGTAGGCAGGGTACACCCTGGACAGGTCGCCAGTCCATCGCAGGGCCACACACACACAGACAACCACTCACACTCACATCCACACCTAGGGCAATTTTTGGAGCAAGAATTCATATTTATTGAAAATAAAAATTCATTCTTTGCAAATAGAAACTTTATATTGAGCCTCAAGTAGAGTCATATATATCTGTAGGAACAGAATGTGCTGATGTATGAACACATTCATAGTTGCATTTAGGTTTGTATATAGAGAGTAAGTGTGTGTGTGTGGTGAGTTGGGATTTAGTTCACAGCTTTACTGCTGAGGTTATGTTTGCTGTGCACGCCAGATTGGGTGTGTGTGCTGGCTGTGTGTCTGTGGGGCAGAGTGGGAAGAAGAGGAAGGACAGGTTCAAGTGGGGGGACAATGTGGCCATCTTTGCGTGAGAGAGCATGGATCTCCAGATTTAGAGCCTCAATGTCCTGAGCTTGTGCTTCAATCAGCTGCTGCAACCTCTGCAGTTCTCGTTTCTCAGCCAGCTGATGCCCATGGAACTGAGTCACCTTTAACATACACAAACAAACACACGTTCTTAATTTCTGAGTATATGTCCTGAGTATGCCTTCACAGTTTCAGGTGCTGCTACAGATGAAAGGGTAGTTCTCCCTGGTTACAATTTACTTACAATGTGTGGAAAAAGCAGCTTAAACATTCAGATAAAAATCTCCTTTTGTGTTTCACACAAGAAAGAAAGTTATAGGGGTTTGCAATGACATAAGGGTGAGTAAATAATGACAGAATTTTCTTTTTTCGTTTGAACTTTTGGTGTTAATGTGTAGCAATTCATGTAAACAGGTAACTTCTCAAATAATCTTTGGCTTAATCAACATTAAAATGTTAAAAGATATGACATGTAGAAACTTGTTTACCGTTTTCCTTTGTCCGGAGTTGAGTTGGTCCTCCAGTGTTTTTTTCTGGCTAAGAAGACTGTTCATTTTACGCAGTCTCTCTGTGTTCTGCCTTGTGACCTCCGTCAGAGCCTCTCTTGCTTCTATAAGTTTGGCCTGAAACACACATGAAAATGTACAAACACATACACACAATAAAAACTAAATCACAGATGGATCAAACAAGATGAGCTTCTCTCTTACGAGTTTTGTTAGTGTGTGTGTACCTCCCAGTGTTTGAGCTCTTGTGTGTATTTGGCCTCTTGTTCTCTGATCTCCTGTCTCATCTCCTCAATCTTCCTGTTTCCAGACAGAGTCTGCAGAACTTCAAGTTCAACCAGCTTTCCAAACTTCATCAGCATCAGCTGCTCGCAACGTACTTCCGACTCTACGGGGGGAAACATGTACATCAATGCTTATTACAGTTTTAAGGAATACAGCTTGAGCTTCAAATTTTCTTAGTTTTTACAAAGTAGGGGAAAATCAAAAAAAAAATTTTTTTTGGAATCAACAATATGGAAGAGGTATTAGAGAGTCCAGCAGGGGATGTTCACCCTGTGGTCTATGTGGGTCCTAATGCCTCAGTATACTGACAGGGACACTATACTGTAAAGACATCATCCTTCAGATGAGATGTTAAATCGAGGTCCTGACTCTCTGTGGACATTAAAAATCCCTGGGCATTTCTCGTAAAGAGTGGGGTGTACCCCGGTGTCATGGCCAAAATCCTCCCATTGGCCTATCCTATCGTGTCCTCCTAATAATCCCCATCCCAGAATTGGCTACATTACTCTCCTCTCCATCAATAGCTAGTGTGTGGTGGAATTTCTGGCGCACTATGGCTGCCATCCCATCATCCAGGTGAATGCTGCACACTGGTGGTGGTTAATAAGTTTCCCCCTATACTATGTAAAGCGATTTGAGTGCCTAGAAAAGCACTATATAAATGTAAGGAATTATTATTATTAATATGCCATAGATGCTATTGATAAAGCTTAAATTTAGGTGTGTGTGTGTGTAGATGGATGGACGGATGGACAGACAGACAGATTAATTTTTTTGCATGTGTATGAAATTGTACATGTGTTTACCTTTTATTCTGGCCTCCATGTCTTTAAGGTCATGTCTGAGTTGTACATGTTGTTGTCTGGCATGTTTATACAGCTCTCGCTGCTCATTCTTCTCCTGCTGCAGCTCTTTAATGCGTTTCTGTAGTCGCTCTAGATCATGCGTTTTCAGGATCAATGCTGAGTTCAGTTTACCAGGCAACAGACCATTATTCACATACTCTATCTGCTCAGAGAAAGTGAGAGAATTTGCAACTGGCTGCTAATATAGTAATACATGTAAATGTACTTTAATGCCTGGAATAATAAGGCTTTTATGTACATACTGAAAACTGTATACACACACACACATACATATATATATATATACACACTGTATATACATTTTAACAAGTGATGATCATCTGTTATGTTCACACCTGGTGCAGTCTGAGTGGCACCACCACATCCACCTCATTCAGCCTCTGCTGCTTTTCTCGGTTAATAAGCTCCAGATCGCCCTCTGCTGCTTTACGGTTGTTCTGCACAATCTTCTCCTAAAAAGACAAACATACTGTTTGTCCTCTCTTTTATTACAAATAATGCAAATTCAGCTAAAGAAAAATGTAAGGAGTGAAGAGGAGTGTAATTCCTCTCACTTTCTTGGCCAGTGCATCACAGTCCTTCTTTAAACTGTCATTGATTTTCATCTCCTCCTGCAGCTGCTCCTCCACATCCAGACGATTTTCACGCAACTTCAGTGTGTTCTCAAAGAGCTCGGGATCACAGTCTAAAACAGACACAGACCAAATGAGACTCAGTTATTGTGTAATCAACAGTGTTGAGTAAATTACTCCAAAAGCAATCCACTACAAATTACTCACTACTTCTATAAAATTGTAATCAGATTACTGATGTTACGATTACCTAATCAAAAAAGCAACATTACTAATTACTTTTAAGTTACAGAATCTCTGCAACCCAAAAATAATTTACCGTAATTGGATTACACAAATTTAAAAGGGGTCAGGACATGCCTTTTTTTATTATTTTAATATGTTCCTTGAGGTTCACTTATAATGTTAGTAATGTTTTTTGCAAAAAAAAAATCACTTCTCACCGCTACTGGGCGGAGCTATTGATGTGATATGGTAAAGTAGGTGTTGTGGAGGTGGTCAGATGCAAATGTCTACCACAGTGTGACATCACAATGTGGAGGAAGTAGAGAAAGAGTAATTTTGGCAGCTTGGTTTCAACAAATGCTATATTTGCATTCAGGAAGTTTTGAGTTCTAAAACTTACAGTAGGTTTTTATAGTATAATGACCTCTTATATGTTAAAAGATCAAGACAAATTTGATTCCTCATGTCATGACCCCTTTAAAATGAATTTACACTACTCTTTAACTTAAAAATTAATTAGATTACAGTAACTAATTACTTTTTAATCAAATTTCACCCAGCACTGGTAATCTATGAATGTTATGTCATCATGTTTTATATTCTGTTATGCGCACTGTACATAGATAGGTGTATAGAATAGGATGCTGTCTGGGGAGGGGATTGTTGATCTTACTTGGTGGGCACACACTATCATCCAGCGGAGCTCCAATCTCAGAGCCATCGTAATCTTCATCATTATCCCTGTATGATTCTTCATCAGAATCTTCATCGCTGTCTTCTTCTTCCTCTCCTACATCGCCCACTGAGAACAGAAAAAAATTCTAATGAGTTTTACCTACTTACATACAGTAATCACAAAATTACAAATATACAAAGATTATGTGCACAAATAAAAAGGCAAGACAAAACATATTAAAATACACAAACACTCGCATCTCACCATCACTTCCATTTGGTTCTTTCTTCTTCACACGCTTAATCTTTTTCTTGAACACTCTGGTGAGGAATTCCTCAAACTTGTTGTTCTCCCCCAGTGAGGCCTGAAAGGTGGCGGTGAGAGCTTTGTCCTTCCCCTGGAGTCTCAGGATATCTCTCTTCTTCACCTCCATCTGCTGCTTACACTCACGTATCTTGGCCTGACAAACAAACACACACACTTTTGCTTTGCTACCTAAATGAGTACATAGCATAGGCTTCTATTGTTTTTCTAAAGAAAATACTACTATATCAATTAATTACTATAGACTATCAAAATATTAAATATATATTAAATAATTGCCAAACCCTACCCTTAAAATAAAATATAAAATATGTCCCCTAAGGAAGGTTTTGTCAGATCTAGCTAACTTCTGTTGATACATTTATCTCAAAACTGCTTTAGATAGCTTGCAATTCCATTAGCAAGAGATCAAGCAACAACATCACATACAGCCCATAAGGACACATCATAAAAGCCCATGCATAAATTAAAACACACTCTGATCTCTTCCTCCTCCAGTATATAGGTGGTTAGTCGCTCCTGTAGAACATTCTCTCTCTTCTCAAACTCCTTCATAAGCAGAAGCTCTTCAAACAGGGTCACGTGTCTCAGATCAGCCAGTTTCATTTGAACATCTAACTCTTGTTTCTCGTGACGCAATATACGCAACTCTGCATCAAAACGCCACACTGCCTCCTCCATCTGCAAAGAGAGATAAAATGTTTGAAGATTGAAGACATTTGATAATTAAAATCATCATCATGATCAAGTTTCTGAGATATACTCCCTACTGAATTCACTAAACAGTAACATCCGACATTTTAGCATGTTTATAGCTTTAGCTTTTTTTTTTTATCATGAGAAAAATATTTCAGTATGAAATAAAAAAAAAAAAAATAATAAAAACAAATGCTTTAAAAATTGGTCCATAACATAGAGGGCCCTATTTTAAGTGCTATGCTTTAAGTCATAAGTGTAAAGTCAATGGGCATGGCCAAGTTTTGGTATTTTCTTGCAAGCATGCACTAAGTTTAGGCACAAGTGGGTTTGTTGAATTTCTGTCGCAAAGCATTAATGGGCTGGGTCAAGTGCAATTTAATTCTGAGATTCTTCTCCAGTTATTGCGCTGTCAGCGTCCTATTATATAATCCATTCCCTGTCAAGTACAGTGATATAAACAAAAACAGCACATTCATATGAAGTTGGAAGTGTCAATGGACTGTATGCAAAAATTTGAATAATTGAAATAGTTCTATGACAGTGACACGCACCTTTTTTAAGAATTGGCCCATCACTAAGCTCCGCCCCCCTTGGTTATGGTCGCTTGCTCTGACAAGCTCTGCAGAACTCAAATGTAAGTGTCGTTGCAGATGTTACATGTTCATTGGGAATAAGGGCTGACACAGTTTAATCCATAACATGCTCTTCTCCAATTTATTTAAAGATTTTTAAACAAAAACACTGCAGGTATCATCTCTGGGTAACTTGTGTCACTATTACAAATCACCCAGTAACAACGTGTTTTACATTTTTGGGATTATTTTGATAAAATCCTGCTTAAAATTACTCATACACACATTACTCACATAGGCTGCCATTAGAAAATAGCAAACGTGTGTCAGAGTAATGGCGGCAGGGCAACAATTGGCAACACAGGATTGGTCAGAGGCATTTTAAGGCAGGGCTTAGCGAAGGGTCAATTGAAAATGTGATACTTGTAAGTTTTTTCCTGTATGTTCCTTTAAAATATAAAGAATGTAAGTATCATTATTTACATCTACTGACACACAAATCATGGCTATTATTAACAGTGAATGTCTTAGCATGCACTTTTTTCAAATTCCGTCTATTTTGATTTTGAAAAATTTGATTAATTTAAACGAAAAAATTAAACCAAAACTGTTTCATACATAAATTGATATTCCAATATATTTTTAGGGTTTGGACATGAAACTTATTACCACTTGCTGGTGGAATATCCAAACTGCAAATGTAGGAACTGAATTTAGACTTTGTATTGAAAACAGACCTGTTTCTGAAATGTCTTCCTGTAATGACCTATTTTTCTGGAAAATAGCAAATTTTTGGCACTTAATTTACATACAGTACACACACAGATAGTGCAATCACTCCCACCCATGCCCACTTGCGCTTTACGCTGGCACAAATATTTCGCTTAAAATTAGCACTCTCATTCAAAAATGGGATAAGATGTAGCGTACAATACACTTACAATATAATAATAGAATAATAGAGCCCAAAGAGTAAATCAGACCGATACCAAAATGTTTATTGAACAATAACAGTGAAATTTGTTTTAGATGCAATGATTTAAACTTTTGACTTTTCAAATGAAATGTTTTCTTGACCAAATTAATGAATAGAACTTTTCTGTTTCTCTGAGCTCATGCATGATTTTAGTTCTTTAATCTTCCCATTCTATGAAAATGACAAATAATGATTATTTGTAGCGCAACCTCTGAAAGTGCCTAAATAACATGGTGCTCCTGCACAAGACACTGTAAAAACAACGAGGCATGGCGCCTGTCTAGCACAAGTTTACTTACAATTGAAACACAATGTGCAAACAAGTTCTGTTTGAACAGCCTCTAAGACTAATGACAACCTCACACAGGCCTCTGGCTGGATTTGTCCTCTGGGATGCCAGTTGAATAGGCCTGCTGTATCTTATTCACCAATCGCCTGCAATCCATTTTAAGCAGATGCTAAATGTGCTGAAATATCGCTGAGCTGTGAATATTTACGTTAATTCAAATAAAGTATATGCCTCCATTATATGTTAGGCTTTATAAGAATTCAAATAATTATAAATTTTCTTCAGATTTATCAGGTACTAAAACAACATAGAGAGAACTCTTTTGGTAGACAAAATTCATTCTTAGTCCCCCCTAATGTTCATAACACACCCACCAAGCTAACCTGTTTAAGAAGTTTGTCCTGTTTGTACAGATTTCGGATCTCCTCAACTTCTCTCATCTCCTTCTCTAGCTCTGTGAGCTCCTCCTCCTGCTTTTGAGATTGTTTCTCCACACCTCCATTCTCTAAGTGAGTGATCTGAACCTCAGTGTTCATGACTTGTGTCTCCTGCTCCAGCAGCTCCAGGATGTCCTGCCCACCCACCTGCTTTTCATCCAGGCCAGTGGAAACCATCTTGGCCCTAAGTGTGGCAAAACGCTCCAAGGTGGCACGGGTATATCTGTGTTTCCTCTCTGGAATTTCTTCTGGCATTATGACAGGCACAGCTGGTAATGGGCAATGTTTCTCAGGAGGCAACAGCTGCTGGACTAACTGGAGCTGCTCGACCTTGGAATGGAGCTCAGAGATGATCTCCAATTTACTGTCCCTTAAAGCCATAATACGAGCATTCACGTCAGACTTCTTCTCGTAGATCTGTAACATACACCAACACAAGCAACATTTAATCAATACTGACAACATTTACTCTCTTAATACATGTTCCTGGTCTAATTATGAATGATTCCTTACATTCTGATTCTTGCATTATTTAAACAAAAGTCTGTGCAGTGCAAAATTAGTCATCAATATTTTGGTCAGTTTCCCCGAAATAATAAGACTGTCAATAGAAAAGGTTTATTTTTAGGAGTACACTAGCATATAGTTAGCTTCAAAGGCTGCTTTGGGTAGTAATAGATTACATGTAATCTGGATTACATAATCAGACCACGAAAATCAAGAATTTAGGGACTGAATCTGTCAGGGGCTGACAAATAGCAAATTATTGTTTAATTTCATGTTAACTAGTGTATAAAGCAAGTGTGGAAAGGAGTTTAAATTGGTACTTCAAGGAATATTCCAGGTTCAACACAAGTTAATGTCCATTGACAGCATTTGTGGCATAGTGTGACCTGAGGTGGTGGTGGCGTAGTGGCTAGAGCACAGGGCTGCTAATCAGAAGGTCACTGGTTTGATCCCCACAGCCACCACCATTGTGCCCTTGAGCAAGGCACTTAACTCCAGGTTGCTCCGGGGGGATTGTCCCTGTCATACGGGCTCTGTAAGTCGCTTTGGATAAAAGCGTCTGCCAAATGCATATATGTAAATGTAAATGTAATGTAGTGTTGATTGCCACAAAAATCTGTTTTGATCTTGTCCGTCCTTTTCTTAAAAAAAAGCAAATATCTTGGTTACAGAGATACACTTTCAATGGAAGTGAAGGGGCCAATCCGTAAACTTTAAATCCCTCACTGTTTCAAAAGTATAGACTCAAGACACAAACAATATGTGTTAATATGATTTTAGTGTGGTAAAAACAGTTAATAACCTTTATTGAGTAAAGTTAAATCCAATTTCACAACTTAGATGCCATGACGACGTAACCCTGTAAACGCAAAAAAAATAAAACGACCATAAACATGATTTTAACAACTTAACGGCTCAAATAATACACCAACGCACGCAACATTAAATCAAAATTCCTGGTCTAAATATGAATGATATGAAATATGAACGTAAACGCAAAAAAACTCAACTGCCTTACTGTAATAGATTTTCTGTGGTAATAAACATTATGCCACAAATGCTTAACTTCTACTCGACCTGGAATATTTTACTTTAAAACACTTTTTCATTTTTTCAACATTCAATAACTAATCCAAAAGTAATCAGATTAGATTATCTAATAGTGTAATCTAAAAGATTAATTTACTGTTTATAATTGTAGTTGTGTAATTTGTAATCAGTACCAGATTACATTTTAAAAGTGATCTACTCAACACTGTTCACAGGTAATAGATATGAAAGCCACAAACTTCCAATTCTGATTATAAAGGTTCTTTAAGACAAAACGTCTTTATATCCGCCCCTTTGGTAGAACTTTAGAGCTCTATGTTTTAGCTGAAATAGTCCCTAAATTTTGCACATTTGCAGTTTTTGGATTCTTGTATGTTGACATGTTTGTGTTATTTACCTTCTCCTCCAGTTTCTCTAACTGCACTCTCTTCTTCTCCACATTCATCCTTAGATGTTCAGGAACATTGAAGTCTTTCGCCGACTTCAGTTTGAAGTCGCCAATTTTTTCCTTGGCCAGTTGGATTGCTTCCACATCTTTAGGGTCCTCATAGTCCTCACTGGGCTTAGAGGCATAGCTGAGAAGAGACCAACGGTGTTACATACACACTAACACCCTGTCTACACCGGGCACGTCCGTTGACATGACACAATGGCTTGAGGCTGTCTACACTGGATGCATCAACGCAAACGTTCTAAAACGTCTAATTTGTGTAGGAGCGCCAGCACATGCATAGCAAAATGGAATCAACGCCCGTTTATTGTCGCCGCAATGGATGTGCCACAGTGTAGACAGCATCATTGATTATAATGGGGTTCTACTGCTTTTGACGTGATATGATGTTTGTGTCCGGTGTAGACAGGCTGTTACATAAACAGACAGCGAGACCTACGTACAGACACACTGGCACTCACAATTCTGCCCACTCTTTTTTTCTCTTGTCAATCCTGGCTCTGGCTTTCTCTGCCTTCTCTCCAGCTTTGCGGAGTTTCTCTGCCTCTCTGCTGGCTAGTTTACGAGATCCAGACTTCATTGCGCCCGACTGAATCATTTGATCTGTAACCAGCTCATCCTGCACTGCTCAGAGACAGAGAAGGAGAAAGAATAAATACATGCATACAATATTTTACACACCCTCATGTTGTTTTCCATTGAACACAAATGGAGATGTTTGACAGAAAGTTAGAGACTGAAAACTTCAGTCACCCTTCACTTTTACCGTAAGGAACAAAATAAAATAAAAAAGGCTAAAATTCTGTATAATATTTCCTGTCATACAGGTTAGAGGGTGAGTAAATAAAGACAGAATTTCCATTATTGGTGAACTATCCCTTTAAACAAATATCACACACTGTTCCTCTCTCACATGAAATGCTGCTGGATACTTTGCCGAGACGTGCTTTGTTCTGCCAGCGCTCTTGTTCTGCATGTCCGCTCTGAGAGGCTGCTCTGCTGTGCTGGTGCAGCTGCTGATGCTTTTGTATGACCGGCAGAGCCTGAAGCCTGTACGTGGAAATCTTATGTCCACTCTCAAAGGCATACAAAGTGACCGTGTCTTGTGCCACTGAATCCCAGAACCTACAGAGAGTTTCAAAAGCATATAAAAAAGTTAAGAAAAGAAAAAAAAAAAACAGAGAAAAAAAAAAGCAAAGCAGGTGGATGCCCATAGGAAAGAAACATCACAAATGAGTTCTTCTTAATAGTCATTTTGTTTCTTCTAGACAAATTTATTCAATGGAGAACAAAAAGAGATTTCTTGCTTAAAGTTCACCAAAAATGAAAAATCTCTCATCATTTACTCACCCTCATGCCATCTCATACGTGTATGACTTTCTTTCTACTGCAAAACACAAACAAAGATTTTTAAAAGAAAATTTCAGCTCTGCAGGTCCTCACAATGCAAGTGAATGGGTACCAAAATTTTGAAGCTCTGAAAAGCACATAAAGGCAGCATAAAAGTAATCCATCCACCTTTTACTAGCTCTGACCAGTAGGTGGCAATATGCACAAGGAGTGGGAATTGCCAAGTAAAATAGAAGAAGAATGTGAAAGTGAAGATTGATAGAAAAAGCACTTTTTTTTCACCTGTTTCTCACAAACACCTCTAATATCATTTCAGGTTACATGGATTTAATCACTGGAGTCAAAAGTATTACATTTATGCTGCCTTTATATGCTTTTGGAGCTTCAAAATTTTGTTACCCATTCACTTGCATTGTGAGGACCTACAGAGCTGAAATATTCAAAAAAAACTCTTCTTCTGTGTTCCGAGGAAGAAAGAAAGTCATTCACATCTGGGATGGCATGAGAGTGATTAAATTCTGAGAGAATTTTCATTTTTAGGTGAACTATCCCTTTAAGAGTAATGTGGGTAAATATCTATTAAATAAATTTCTGCGCGGAAGTGAGGTACATGGCCTGTAGTTTGTTGAGGCCTATTCGGTGTCTCTCCTCCTCCCAGGCAAGTTCTTTCCTGACCTCCATCACTCTCTCTTCTATCTGTCTTTCGATATCCTCGTGGAAGCGTGGGTCCAGCTCAAACTCCTACAAACACCAAGAAGAGATTATGATTATGTTTAATCACTGTTAAACATGCACGTGAGCTGGGTTGTGGGTGTTTTGTGCTGAAGGTGTGTGAGAACTTTGTACCGAGTGATGGAGGCGGATGTGTTCAGGTAGGCTCTGGTTCTGTTCCAGTAAAGCTTGAAAGCGACTCTGCAGTCCCATCAGCTTTTTACGCCTCTCCTGCTTCCTCTGTTCTGCTTCCTTATGCATGCGGTCCAGCTCCAGCTTCTGTTTAGCTGTTTCTATGCTGCACACACACACGTATAACGCTACACAACCACAATCATTTTTAAATAAAAATGTCCACACTTACAGGTAGATAACCACTGTCTAGTGTCTTTGAAGTTATCATATAAGGGCACTAACTTAGACCCTATCACTTGCTTTATTTGAATAACACTGTGTGTGCTGTCACCTGTAAGCAGATGGATCCTCTATATCCTGGGCTGCTTTCTCCATCTCCAGTCCAACCTTATTTTATGACAGAATAAGGTGGAGAGAGTTTAAACTCATACAAGTACACCTCACATACAGTATATACACATGTACTAACCCGTGGGGAGGGCACTTTGGCATGTTTCATTTGCATAGCCCTCTGGAGTTCCTCCTCAGGCAGACAGCTGAAGGAAAAGATGTTGCCATCCTCTCCAGCGGTCAGGACAAACATGTCATCGTAGCTACAGCGAATGTGGCGTATGCGACCATACTGGTTGTCATGGACGCTGAGGGCCCAGTACGCCTGCATGGAGCTGAGCTGATGGTCGGAGGCCTGAATGGGGTATGCCCTTATACTGCCATCCTCCATCCCACATAACAGCATCTGCCTGCTGGAACTAGTAAAGGAAGAGTACGTCAAGGGCTGGATGAAGATATCTAATCTAATTTATGTCTTTTTCACTAGATGTGTGTTGTTAAATGAAGAGAAATTGGATTTAATGGTTTGGGCCCTATTGTTTATTTTTAACATTACTGTAATATTTTAGAACGCAGTTAGAGGTTTACCTTTACAATTCACAGCATTAGATCAGAGAATGTCTTTCATACCAAAGCAAAATTGCTTTAAAAGCTTTTCAAAAATGGTGTAGGTTTTGAACACTGACACCCACCAGGCTGTTTAACTAGCTTCAAACAGCTGCGCCAGAAAAAAAAAAGAAAAGTGACAAGTTTCACTTTTGCTATGGCATTTGTTATGGCCATGTTGGTCCACCAAACCTGGATTCACTGCCAGGATGGTAACCGTTAGCTGGACATCTCAGGAGGGTTATAACTGAAATATTCATGACTAAATTGATGTAGAATCAAATCAAATCATCACTTTGTAAATCAGAATTAAATCGGAAAATAATGCATATACCCAGGGCTGGTAATTAGTAATCAATACCATCCCATGCACACACATGAAGACAGAAAAAACTCACTTGAAGTTGATGGTGAGAATGGGGTTATGGTCTGTGTTGTGCACAGGTATGAAGGAGAATGGCTCATCTCTCCCCTCTAAAGGATTTTTGCTCTGAAGTTCAGAGAATTTACAGTGGTAAAGATACCCCGAGTCATAGCCACCCTAAAAAAGAGAGAAAAAAGCATTTTAGTGACACACAGGTGTGTCTGTCTTGTAAATTTCACCGTGTGTATTTAATGTATGTATCTACCATAGACAGCCAGAATGCCCCTGGTGTTGAGGAGAAGCCGCATTGCAAAGGACTGGGTGGGGATGGAATGTAAAGAGGAGGCAGTTCCTCTTCCTCCTCATCCTCTTCTGTCTCTTCCTCATATAGTTTCTCATCTATAGAATCTGGCTGTTGCTCTCTCAACTTCTTCAAACGTTCTTCCCTTTCTTTCATCTTCTGCTCCTTTCTGGCCTGCCTGAGTGCGATCTCTGCGTCTCTCTGCACACATGCATGCATGATGCAGTAGAACAATATACAAGCTTAATATCTTTAGGTATTTAATTCCACAACACAATTCAGAACACAATAGAAAAGATTTTGAACAGGTGACAAAAAGGCAGCGCTTACACTGTTAAAGGCATAGTTCACCCAAAATTGAAAATTCTGATCATTTATTCACTCACATGCCATCCCAGATGTGGACAACTTTCTTTCTTTTGCAGTACTCAAACAAAGGTTTTTAGAAGAATATCTCAGCTCTGTAGGCCCATACAATGCAAATGAATGGTGACCAAAATTCAAAGCTCAAAAAAGCACATAAATGCAGCATAAAAGTAATCCATATGACTCCAGTGTTTTAATCCATGTCTTCTAAAGCAATCTAAGATGTTTGAGGTGAGAATAGACCATTATGTAACTATTTTCTATACAACACATCTTGCCATTGCAGTCTCTAGGCACAATCATCATCTCAAGCATGATTATAATTCCACATGCATTGAGACTGATATGGCACAAGGAAATGTATTTAAGCTTGAAATCATGATCACCATGGAAACTTGTCAAGATTTATGGTGAAAAAGGAGTTTAATTTTGATCTGTTCTTACCCAACATGGATTGGATCGATTCAGAAGACATGGATTTAAACACTGGAGTCATATTGATTACCTTTATGCTGCCTTTATGTGCCTTGTGGAGCTTCAAATTTTGGTCACCTTTTACTTGCATTGTATGTATCTACACAGCTGAGACATTCTTCTATCTTTGTTTGTGTTCTGCAAAAGAAAAAAGTCATAAACATCTGAGATGGCATGAGGGTGAGTAAATGATTAGAGAATTTTCAGATTTGGGTGAACTATTCTTTTAACCTATTTTAAACCATTTTAACGGATATCTGGCAATGGTGGCATCTTTTATGCCCCCAAACATCAAAAACACATATGAGATATGTTTTCTTTTTTTCACTTTTGATTTGGGACACTTTCAAATGTGATCTACCAGATCTATTATCTGGTATCTGACCTACATCTAAACACTTGTATCCAGTTCTCCTCTGAAATCTTTTTCTCATTGTTACATGACAGATGTGCTGGGGACGATATTGTTGTACACTCGACCAAAACATTGGCTATGTGTCAAAATATCAGCGCGATAGTATTAGGAAGATAAATTGAAGAACGTGTAACCTTAATGCGAGACTTGATGCTGGTGAAGCAGAAATTCATAATGTGAAGGTCTGAGAGTTGGTATGTGTTTCCTCCGGTCTGAGCACTAAGATCAGGACACTGGACCTCCATTACGTGACCATTCCGACAGAAGATCAACAGAGTGCTTTTCTCCTTAAAACAGACACACAAACCTTCCATGTTCTTTAATAATCATATACAGTATGGTACGACCAGCCAGAGGCCCACCACAGAGAACATGAGGTCACACCAGATTAAACAGCACAATGCAACTGAGTAACACCTGAATACTTTCAAGAGCTTATAACTCACGTGTGACTGAGGTGACCACTCCAGACATTGCACAGGCCCTGGCACGGTCATAAACCCGATGGGCTCATACCTGTTGCCCACCGTAAAGAAGAACACAGTGCAGTCTGTACTCTACAGGAAGAAATAGCAAAGAATATCACATTAACACAACAGGCTACTCAAACACACAATCACACTTATCCACTCAATTCCTACCCCAGTAGCCATGATCTTTCCCGATCTCTCATAAGCAATGGCGGTCACGGGTGCATTATGGGGTTTGAGAGCTTGTCTGAGGCGGAGCTCGGCATCTCCAAGTTGACTGCGCCCAGCAACCGCGTTCAGACTCCGAGGGTTGTACAGCTCCAAGAGACGCACCACACCGTCATCAAAACCCACCACCAGCAGAGCCCCAGCACTGTTCACCTGCAAATACAGTATCACACAATATCATTACACAAATTCAGGAGCTGTAGTAACAGCACAACAAAGGAAAAGACAGAGAAGAGCACAAGATGAGAAGGTTGAGTGTGAAAACGAAAAAAACATCTACTTTCTAGAAGCAATCAATCCTTTTATTATGAGTTTGTTGACTAAACATAAATAATTACTTCTATATTCTATGTACACAGAGTATTCAAACATGTGCATTTCTAAGGGGCCGTTCACTTTGGACAAGTTCTTGCATTTAAAAACTGCAAAAACAGCTGAGCACAACAGAACTGAAGAGAATGCAAGTGACACGTTTTAGAAGTTGAACCTCTAAAATAACACAAGACACTAAAAAAGCAAGATGCATTGCAACGGTCAACGACGTTTGTCTAGTGTTTTTTTACACAGAAAGATTATTCAAATACAGTGTAGATGGACACAAGAATGCATACTGTTGAACGGCCCCTAAGAGGTTAATTTATTACCATGTCTGAGGCCCAGGTCAGCGTTGTTCCTCCTTGTTTAAAGCGGCTTATCGTAAGCTCTTTCTTTGAAAGAAAGTCAAATACCCTGACCGAGGCTGGGTAGGAGAATAAAGGGATATGTCAATACCTTTAGGAGCACTTTGAAGGTCTGTGTATGTAACTGTTCATATTTTTCTTACAGTCGAGGGCTGTGGTGGCCATGAGGTGGCTACTTCCAGAAACATCCATGCCTTGAATGGCACCAGCATGGAATGTGAAGAGACACTCTGGATCTTGAGTCTTCAAAATACAAGAGCAAACAAGACCATTTAAAATACAGTATGTTTATAAGCCCCATTCTGGAAAAATATGATGGAGCTTGTTAGCATAACTTACAATGTTAGAGAATGAAAGATCCAGTTTCCAAAAACCACCATTAGAGTCCTGATAAAATAAAACAAAAAATGTATTTAAAACTGGGCCTCGGTTGCTAAAAACATATAAAAAATATAAAAGCACACCAGTTCCACATGTAGAATGAAGAGATCTTAAACCTGAGCAAACCAGATGGAGGTTTCTGGCATGGAGCTCTTGACCATAGAGGATAAGCTGACATTATGGCCTATGATTAACTCATTCATAGGTTCAATCTCAAACAGGCCACTGTCATCCACTGAATCTGCAGCATCTATGGTCTCCAAGTTCCAGCCCTGAGATACATTTTAAGAGAGATTGCTTTAACAGTGTTAAAGAAACAAAACGCCCCCAACGGGTAGTGCATTTTGGAATCTGCGGTCACAATAGCAACATCTAATGGGGTAGCATAATAGACCAGTGCGTACTCTGACAGCTCCATCAGATCCTATGGTCATTAGTTCTCCTTCATCCAGGTTAAACTGGTGAATGGTTCCAGTGTGACAGGTGCGTCCTCCTTTACGACATATTTCAACCTTTATCAGACCCCCCTCCCAGAGGAGCATGTTCCCCCACTCTGATCCTGACACTACCTGAGAAAAAGAGAGAGAGAGAATTAGTTCACCCAAACATTTTTAATTCTCTCATCATTTACTCACCCTCATGCCATTCCACATGTGTAAGATTTTCTAGAAGAAGATCTGTAGGTCCATACAATGCAAGTCAACAGGTTCCAAAACTTTGATTCTCGGAATTGAATACTGGGGAACAGCATGCAGTTTCTATAAGCATCATTTTTAAATTCAATCAGCATGATGTCTGCTCAGCTGTGAACTAGAATCAAATCAGTCAGCATCATTTGCTGCAAATTTAACATTCGAGCGGATGACACATTGTTCCCTGTGATTTTAATTCTTGTGTGAATAAATGTATGCCACTTCTAGTGTGTACTGTTAAATTAGGTCTGTTTTATGGTATTTGTGGCTGCAATTGCGGCGTCTGTGCTGAACTTGCGTGAAGATGACTTGAGATAAGCACTGAGAAAGAAATGAGAAAAACTGACAAAAACAAACTAATAAAAAACAAGCAAAAACGAAGTGTTTCAATAATAAAAGAGAAACAAACACAAAGAATAAATAGATATGCAAGCAAGGCAAGTTAAATTCATTCATATTGGATACTACATTGTATTCACATACTTTGTTGCATCTTAAATTCTCCTTGTGGCGTCCTGCTGTTAATCTGTCCTCAATAATAGTCATAGATATTAAAATAATTACACTTTTGTGTCAGAATGCCATTTCTGACATAATCTGACAGCCCAATCAAATAATGAGTTAAGAAGGATATTGAAAGGTCAAAAATAATGCTTGAAATTGCTTCTGATTCGGTCAGCGAACACAAAAAATAGAAGTTATGATTAAAATGATACTTTTATTCACCAAGAATTCTCTCTCTCTCTGTATATAGATAGATAGATAGATAGATAGATAGATAGATAGATAGATAGATAGATAGATAGATAGATAGATAGATAGATAGATAGATAGATAGATAGATAGATAGACACAAATATTTTATTAAAACATTTATAACATTACAAATCACTATTTCCGTTTATAAACATTTTGTTTTCCTCAAGCATTCTGTTTATCCAAGAATCCTCCACTAGAATTGACTAGTGAAATCAGGATTTTTCATCACAGATAATAACAGTTATTTAGATTACCATTAAATTGCATAATACTAATGTGTGTGTGGCATTATTCTTGTCAATATAATGCATTATTGGAGAACAGAAGCATCAGTTTCTTTCCAAAATAAAAATGTCTTAGTGATTCCAAAAATGTGTACGATAGTAGGCTCTACATACTGCAAAACAGCGTAAAGTAGTATGCCATAGTGAACAGTCCAAAAAATGTATTAAGAGGGATACTAAGCAAGCATTTTAAGGTCCTGTGTGGTAGTTTTCCACAGTGATTGGATGCTTAACATTTTTGGCTATTTTTAGCATCTTTAGTGCCGGTTTTAATCCAGCTTTGGGCAGGAAATTTATATGGACCTGGCAACCCTGCTCCTCCCTGCCCAGTAGGTGGCGATATGCACAAAGAATGTGAATCGCCAAAAACAAAAGAACAACTCTTAGGAGAGAAGAGTGCTTAGGAGATATGTTTGAAAATGGAGATTTATAATTAAAAAGGACTTAAATATTGATCTGTTTCTCACATATACCTATTATATAGCTTCTGAATAGATGGATTTACCATTGGAGTCATATGGATTACTTTTATGATGCCTTTAAAGGGTTTTTGCACTTCAAAGATATTGACCCTGTTGACTTGCATTGTTTGGACCAAAAGAGCTGAAATATTCTTCTAAAAATCTGTGTTGTGTGCTACAGAGGAAATAAAGTCATACACATCTGGAATGGCATGAGGGTGAGTAAACGATGAGAGAATTTTCATTTTTGCAACGGTCAAACTATATAGATTTAGATTGTGTGCTACTTGGTGTGTGTGATTATGTGAATGTAACAAGGTGCTAGGAAAAACCTTGCCATCAGGAAGCTCCACATATCCCTCTATATCTGTTACCGTTGTTTTTCCGAATCTTCCGAGGTACCCTTGCAACTTTAAACCTGTGAAGGTACTGGCCATTTTCCAGAATCTACCAAAATATTAAATCCAAAACTCTCTCAGTACATGGGACAATATTAAAAGTAACAAATAAATAACACAAAGTTATACAATACAAAGCAGAATCTTCCAGACAATACAATGAAAATACATTTTTGTTATACAGTTAGAAATACAGAGGGTTTAGTCAAAACAAAGATGAGACAGCGTTTAGCTATTATGCCACCCGCAGCTGGAACCAGCTTCCAGAAAAGGTCAGATGTGCTCCAGCAGTAGCACATTCATGTCCAGACTGAAAACACATCTGTTCAGCTGTACATTTCTTCACTGAGCACTTTGCTGCACTCACTGATTGCATGACATTATTTCATTTCTGTATTCTTTTTCTGTTTTATTTATTTTTAATAATATTTTTTTTTTTTTTTGTTCTTAAATAGTTTTCATTTTTTATATATCATGTATTTTCTTTATCCTTTTTATGTGAAGCACTTTGAATTGCCATTGTGTATGAAATGTGATATATAAATTAATTTCCCTTGCCTATATATGTAAGTGAAAAAATTACAGTAGCATAGATGAGAGATAATACAGACCTGATGTGTCCAGATCCTGATGTTGTGAGCTGTCCAGCGCAGTCGGGAGAAAAGGAGACCCTGTAGACGTCCTGAGAAAATGCTTTATTGCACAATGTCACCTGTTCCTGCATCCAGTCCCACAATGTAAGCATATAATCTGGTGCTCCGCCCACACTCGCCAGTAAAGTGCCATCACGATTAAAACCCATAAAGCTGTAAGAGCTTCCTGTGCCTCCTTTACAAACACAGAACACACAGAAAACAGTTCTAAAAGTAGAATAAACTCCATTCTATTGAACAATTATGGATATTCAGATGGTTATCCCACAAGTTGCATTTTATGGCAAGGTGTGTGAGCATTGATGTGAATGATGAAATATGTTGCAGTGATGTTGTACCTCTTAGGATCCTGTAAGGCCGCAGGGAAGGGTACTCATATATAATGATGTTAGGTTGATGGCCTTTCTCTCCCACTGCAAAATACTGCTTACTTGGGTGAGTCTTTGGAGATAGGAGACATATTAAGAATAAACATGTTGAGCATAAATGCTATTGTATCTGAGAGTGTTTAAGGAAGTGATATGGCCTATGACCTATATGGACCATAAAGGCCCCTATATTTTCCATACTGTAAACATATAATCATTTATTTGCCTGTATTAATGTACCATGATGGCACCAATGCCTCCTCCACTGCTGGAGCGGATGTATCTCTGCTCTTTGGTGTGCACGTCTAACAAAATGAGCTGATTTCCGGCTATGAAGGCCAATGTGTGCTCATCCAACAACTGCAGATTCCCCCTTCGTCCACAGTCATAGCCAAATGAATGTCTGAATGACTCAGTTTAAGAGACATGAAATAAACTGATAGTTACTGTATGCTCAGAGACTTTTTAGGAAAGTATATACAAGTCAAGTTTCAAAACAAGTCATTTCACTCAGCGGACAACATGGAAACGCTCCCGGGCAGCTATTTTCCAATGGTAAAATTGCCATGAAAATAAAGCTCCAATCTACTTGAATGGGGAAAGACCGAAATCTCCAAAACGGTTGGTCAAGATTTTGATCAAAGAATATATTTCAAATCAGTAGTCCAATCTGACAACACTGGTATTATATATTGTGCTTCTTTAGCTCAGATCACCCTAAGACACAACTGCTTTTTTCCCAGCTTGTCTAGCTAATGTGCATGCACGTTCTCAGGTGATGTCTGTATTTAAATGATGATTTGCTCTTTTACTTATAAGGTGGGACTTCCTTCTACATCACTTTTTATACTGACATCACCTGTCAGTCAATTCAGGAACTCGCATGTGCATTAGCTAGACCAGTTGTTAATTAGCGTTTTGATCAAAGAACATATATCAAATCAGCAGTAAAATCTGAAAACAATGGCATCATAAATGGCACTTCTTTAGCTTATATTACACTTAAAATGCTATTTTTCAGACTGTTCCAGCTAATGCACAGTTCCTGAATTGGCTGACAGATGATGTAAGTATCTAAAAACTTATTGGCTCTTTTACCTGTGAGGTGAGACTTCCTGTTCTCCACCGGCATTATAGTGCTCTGTCTTGGTGTAAATATTCTCTAAGTATATCCAGAAACTATTTAGCAAAGACGGGCCAGTTCAATTAAAATGAATGGGAAAAAATGGAAATTGACCCCAAGGGGTCAATGGATGCAGAAGGAAGTCCCGCCTTACAGGTGAAAGAGCCAATCACCTTTTAGATCCAGACATATCCTGAGATTGAGCATGCACATTAGATAGACAAACTGGGAAAATAGAGCTTTTTAGTGTGATCTGAGCTAAAGTACAATTTATGCTCCCAGTGTTGTCAGATTTTACTGCTGATTTGAAATATGCTCTTTGACACAATCTTGACAAACCATTTTGGAGATTTTGGTCTTTCCCAAATCAAGTAGATAGGAGCAGCACTTATATGCCACTTGTTTACATGGAAAAATAACTGCCCAGTCTGCCCGAGAGCATTCTGCTGGGTGAACTGGCTTGCCTTGAAAGGGACTTTGGCATATCCCAACCATGACAATTTCTAAGAGCATGTAACAAAGGCAACAAATTAGTGATGTCACAAGGTGGCAGTATTGGCATAAGTTTAAAAAAATGCTGCTATATATATATATATATATATATATATATATATATATATATATATATATATATATATATATATATATATATATATATTATACACACACATACACACACACACACACACACATTTAGGACTGGATATTTTGGCATTTTACTTTGTTTATATAACCAAAAGGATATAATCTTTCATTTATGTTGCTTTTTTTTTGTCTAGGTTCACAGGACTATCCTGCGCTATAGGGTTTTACATTTTTATCAGTCCAATGCTTTTGGACAACCATATTTAAATTTATATTTATATTTAAAAAAAAAAAAAAAATATATATATATATATATATATATATATATATATATATATATATATATATATATATATATATATATATATATATATATTATATATATATATATATAGATAGATAGATATATAGGATACGAGAGATGCAGCAGGTTTTGGGGTATGTTGGAGTCTGCAGTGATAAAGGGTCTGGAGCACAGCTCCTCATAGCTGTAATACAGGTCATCTGAGAGTGAACATCTGGGAAACATCTGGGAGTTTCCACCACACTCTTCAACCGCCTGACTATCCGTCTGGTCTGGAATTGGAAAAAAAAACATATAAATAGATACTCATGTGAATGCATTATGTATTTTACTTTTTTTTTTTAAAGAGAGAGAGAAAATATATTAAGATTCACATGTATTAATCACTGCATGGAACTAAATAATGCTTTGAAGTCATTCTTAGAATACCCTTACAGATGACAGTATTTTTGTTAAGCACTCAACGAAATGTCAAACTTGTTTACCGATCCCCCTAAACTTAACGGTTCAGAGTTTGAGTTAAGCTTTGCATAGCAGCTGCGTTAAAATCGACTTATTTACATTTGAAGCTTTTTTCAAACCATTTTTAATGAAATAAGTAAAATGTTATTTCACCTTGTAAAGCATCTTTATCGTCAAGCGTCTCAGAAGCGTCCATTTTCGTTTGTTGGCGTTGCTAAGCAACCATCTGACTCACCGCAAGTACCGCACCTGGGAATTGTAGTTCGTCTTCCATTTGTGTCTTCCACGCCTCACGTCAAACCAATGCAGTCCAGGTAGCAAGGATTTATGGGCGTTCTCCAAAATCCTAACAAAAATGACGCAAAGACCATGTACGCATGCGCATTAGCATTAAGTAGGACAACTCGCCCCGATTGAACACCGTGATCACAATATACTCTGACGGAGATAAGTCCCCCCCATTAATAAGATATGGCCAGATTGTACCCCCCCCCCAATCAAATCGATGAAGGCGGGATTTACATTTTAGACGCTAAACCGGAAACTCGTGGATTATTTATATTCCAGCGCCGCACATCTGCGAGCAGGTCAGGTTAAGAGTGTTTGTGTCACGTGAGATGTAAGTATCTATCTAAACATGCAATGTTTGACCATTGTTGAAATGATTGAAATGTTGGACCGACCGGCATCATTTCTAAGGGTGCAAACTATTCACCATTTGGCGAAATTTACCGTTTTTAATTGAAAATACGTCACGGAGAGTACATGATTCGGATGTCATTCATAATTGTAAATGTGAAAACATTAATGGAGCAGTTTTCAGCATATCAGGGTCTTAAAAATATATTAGATGAAGTATATTGTAAAGGAATTTAATTAATGTGATAATCTGGCATGCTCTTGAAGTAGTTTTTTTTTAGATAATCTACGAAGTAGAGCGTTAGCACCCAGATCAGAACTAGAATATGGGAAGACCTGTGACTTTATTGTGCTTTTAAGTTTTGGAAAGGACAGTGTCATACATTTGTAATGCAAATATTATTAGATAATCATTTAAAATCAATTTCAGATGTTCTGGAAAAGAGCAGCGTTAGGATTCTTGAAGAAAATATTGCGTTAAGATTATAATTTTACCGTGTTCCGGTTCTGATCTGGGTTATAACGATCTACTTTGTGTTTTATTTACAGATAATTTTCTTAGACAATGTCAAAATAATTCTCAAAAGCATGCCAGATTTCCACATTAATTAAATTCCTTTAATATACTTTATCTAATATACATCCAACATTTAAATCAGAAAACAGTGGTCAAACATTTCATGTTTAGTTAGATAATTACTTCTCACATGACACAAACACTCTTAACCTGAACTGCTCGCAGATGCGCGGCGCTGGAATATAAATAATAGACGAGTTTCCGGTTTAGCGTCTAAAATCTAAGTCCCGCCTTCTTCGATTTGATTGGCTATCTCATATGACATTGACGAGCGGTGCAGCAGAACAGCAACAATGATTTAATTATTATAAATGCAAATCTACCAAAAACAAACAAACAAACAAACAATTTACATCTAAATAGTGCGGTTTTAACATACTGTTTGCTATAGGCTAGTTAGTTATTAAATGGGGTGACTATCTAATAATGGAAAAGTTTTCATCATACAGAGAGAAGTCGTAACTTCACAGTTTTGGTTGCCATTCTTGTCATCCATGCCAGAAATGATGTTTTATCTCTGACTGATTAATTAAAAAAAAATAAAAAAATTAACAATAAGTTTATTATCAATAGGCTCGAAACATGTTGATTAAAGCTAATACAATAGTTTTTAGTCTAAAAGCACTCTGGAACCACGATAAATTGTCCTGTCACAAACATTGCTCACAAGTCATGTCAGACACATGAAGATTGTTTCACATTGCTTCATTTTCTGCAGTGTATTTGAGCGCAATATGTAGGTATACATCTATATTGCTGCTCAATCGTATTTCTCCTATACGGTCTGTGTAGTTAAAATATCCGCGTCTGCAGCTCTTCTATGCTGGACGGGGGAAGAGACGCAACGCGTGCGGAGCGTGAAATGGCATTAATGAAGCGTGTTCGGAGCTAGAGAGAAATATTCAAGGAAAGAGCGCTGAAAGATCCGTGCTATCTATGCCCCAGTGCGCTTGCGGTGTATACTGCTCCTTTGTTTTGTCGCGCGGATAACCTTAAGTGTAGAAACGGTGAGATTGTCATGATGTCTTGGGGTCCGTGGTCCGGACCTTGTAGACCCTAAAATAGGCATAATGTCTGTTGACATAAATCTGAAGGCATCATAGGCAATGTATGAAATATAGTGAAGCTGCTTTTATAGAAAGGCACAAAGCTGGCATACAAGCACACAATACACACACAGACACCCCAAAGTATTGTAACATGTGTAACTCGCTATGCCATCTCTCTTTTCACATTTCAAATGTTAGCAAGCTCACACAAATCACTGCGCATCACTCAGCAGGTGACAAGCCTGAACACACACTTTTGCTCTCTATCACCGTCATAAACTATTCACCCACACACATCTCTCATTCACTAATCCTCAAATAAACCCTGAAACATGAAGTTGAAAACACGAGATAGGTGTCTTGTATGTGTGTGTGTGTATAAATGAATGTTTTCGCCTAATTTGACCCATCTCTTTGTGATTTTAAAGTAGAATGCAGGAGGTCCGCATCACATGCACGATGCCCATTGTGTGTGTGTGTGAGAGAGAGAGAGAGAGAGAGAGAGAGAGAGAGAGAGAGAGAGTGAGTGTGTGTGTGTGTGTGTGTGTGTGTGTGTGTGTGTGTGTGTGTGTGTGTGTGTGTGTATTAGGCTTTGTTCGGAATAGGATATTACAATACTATGCTAACTATTTCTGCTGTATATACTATTTATTCTGAGAAGTGCGCAGACCCTCTCCATATAGCTGGAGAATATCCCAAACAGTCGTGTTTCTATTAAAGGGAGAGCTCACCCAAAAAAAGTAAAATTCGCTCATCATTTACTCACTCTCAAGCCAGATGTGTATGATTCTCTTTTTCCATACAGGACACAAACAAAGATTTTTAGAAGAATATCTCAGCTCTGTTGGTCCATACAATGCAAGAGAACGGTGGCCATAAATTTGAAGCTCCAAAAGGCACATAGAGCCAACATAAATGTAATCCATAACTCCAGTTGATAAATACAGAAATGTCTTCAGAGGTGATATGATAGGTATGGGCGAGAAACAGATCAATATAAAAGTATTTTTATTTTATTTTATTTACAATTAATCTCTACTTTCACTTTCACCTATACATTCTTCTTTTGGTTTCTGTGCATATCGCCACTCACTGGTCAGGGCTGGTAAAAGCTGGAGAATTATAGTAAAATGGACATAAATATCGATGTGTTTCTCAGCCACACTTGTCATATATATTCTGAGGACATAGATTTAACCACTGGAGTCTTATGGATTATACTGCTGACTTTATGTGATTTTCGAGCTTCAAAGTTCAGACCATCATCCTCTTGCATTGTATGAACCATCAGAGCTGAATATTCTTCTAAAATCTTTGTTTGTGTTCTGCAGAAGAAAGAAAGTCATACACATATGGGAAGGCATAAGGGTGAGTAATTGATGATAACTTTCCATTTAAAGAGTAACCTTGTGTGTGCGTGTGTGTGTGCGCGTGTGCGTGTGCGTGTGCGTGTGCATATGAGAGCATATGCTGTGATCCCTAACTGAGGTCACCCAAAAATATTGACCAATATGAATTTCAATAACTAAAGTAATATTGAAATTGTTAAACATCTATATTACTGTGAAAATCAGAGTTGGAAAAAGAGATACCCCTTAAGTGATTTAAAAATATTTTTCATATCAAATTTAAAATAATGTTTTTTAAAATTACTTTTGCAGACAGCGATTTTCATAAAGCAAATGATGCCCTCACTTAACAGTACAGTCCAAATCATCTATATAGCATATATCTCTGAATAAATATGCAAATTATATTATTGTGCATCAAGTTTAATTTTCTCTTTGTCAAGAGTAATCACTCTTACAGCTCCGCCCCCTGCTGTGGAACTTAATTAGTTTTTGTACTGCCTGTGCTCACACTGTCACTCAAATTGCACACAATTATTTATGAAAAAGACAAAGTAGAATGTGACTGTATATGTATGTGTTGGGAAAGCGAGTATACCCTGTGAAAAATTCATATCCTTTTCTCCTCTGTCTAACTAGATGGCACAGCAGGAAACCAGGCTTTGATATGTCTCTTATTTATAAAAATAAATAAATAAATTGCATGTGAACACATTCACGCAATATGACAATTCATTGACAGTGCACACTTGTGACTATTTTAAGCCTTAATTCAAAGTTCAGTTTACCATCGCAGTGTTGTCTTTCTGTCAGTGTGTCAACATCATACAGCATCTGTAACTATGCTAAAGTGAAGGCTTAGGCATATATGAGGGTAAAGCAAGGCACCAAGAAATAGTGTGATATGTGTTTTTGTGAGTTGGTCCGGTTAGCCAAGAACATTGATGATGTGCTCTGCGGGGGGTAAGCTGCCTCATAAATCTCAGATTTTTGCTCTTTCATAGTGAGTCTGCAACAGGAATGATAATGAAACATAAGAGACAGTGTCCCTGTCTATCATGCACACACATACTCAAATATCTACTTTAGACATCTCTTGGAGCAAAGCAGTAGAAATTGCTTTGTCCATGTGCCAACTCCTAAGTTGCAAATACACGTATTGCAGTATGCAGTAAACATTTACAATTCATATTCCCAGTTGTCTTGATGGTTTAAAAGGGATCACCAAAAAACCTGGTCATCCTTCACTCAACCACATTCCAAATCAATTTGACATTCTATTGTAAATAGAACTTTAAATAGGATTTTAGGCAGAATGTAAGCCTCAGTAACAATTAGCATTTATTGTGTGGTAAATGGTGACGTATGAGTCAGAAACAACATACAGTAAAAGTGAGTAAATACTGACAGTTTTATGATCTGTGATGGCATGTAGGACAGTAAATGAGGAGAGAATTTTCATTTTTTGGGTGTACTATTCCTTTAAGTAAGGAGACATTTATTTAACCTGAATAAGCTGTGAAGCTACATCCAAGCCTGTATATTTGAAATCATATGAGAGGACTCCCCAAAGAGAAGTCATTATTGTTGTTTGCCTGTGTCTTTGTACAGCCATAGATAGCCTGTTGCAGTAGGCGTGCTTACCGGTTGTGCATTTAAATGTTTATTGCATTGTAGCTCATTTCAAGTCGTAAGTAGCACATTTAGGTCTACTGTATGGTTTACAAATTATCATTTGAAGGACTGACAGTCTGATACATTGAACCATATGGCATAACAGGCAACCAACAACTTGTGGATGGGGTCCTTGTGTCTCTTATTGAATCCCATTAGTAAAATAAATATGTATACAGATTCAGGGGCACATGTGCATTATAGGAGGCCTGTTTCCATCTTTATGAAAACCTAAATGACAGCAAGAAATAACCAATCAGATTTATGAGATGCAAAAACACAAACTAGAGGATTTGCATTCAGAAGATTATTTAGATGTGTGAATCAATTAAATGAGAGAAGCGAGAAAGATGCATTACTAGTTTTACGTTGCATTGCTGAGAAGATATACACAACCACAGAATGCAAATCATTTAAAATGTGTATTAATTTTGCCTTTATCAACATGGAAGTTTGATGTCTTTGACTTATCGCAGCATGCAAAAGCAAACGTTTTCGGTTACAGTACTGTTGTAGAAATCAATTTTTCACAGTTAGCTGATTAATTTATTCCATGGGCAAAGTGTCTGATATTAGGGGGGTATTGTGATTTAACCATGGCAGCCCCCATAAGCCCACCCAGCTCCATGTAAAATAAAACATCTTTGATTATGCTGCTGATGGTACTGTCTTCAACTCGTGTGTGTACATGATTTTAAATATATTTTTCAAAAGCACTATACACCTTTTACAGGTAAAACTTTTTAACGAAGAAAAATGACTGAGTACACATTTAAGTGAAGAGGATAATAACCTTAAACTCTCTTTAACAATTAGTTCTTGGTAAATTTGTAATGAATATTGCAACAGGCCATTCAAAACATTAACAAAGAAAGAACGAAAATCTAAAGGCTCTCTGACTAAAATAAAATAAAAAGGAAGCTATTGGCGGACAAAGGCAGGAGCGTCCGGCTTCAGAGAGAAAGAAAACTGGAGAGACTCTTTTGTGACGAGAGGGTGCGGAGCTTTGCAGAGGTTTGCAACAGTGATTCAAAGTGACAGCCGAAAGAGAGAGTGCTCGTCTGGGTCTCTGTGTGCGGAGTAAACCCTTTAGTCCTGCGACCCTGCTCGTCTTTAGCAGACCACTGGGACTGCAGCATTTCCCTAATCCACTCGCTCTAAAGACAAGCCTTTGGAAACAGGGTCATTAACATGATATTAGATTCCAGACACAAGGATGCACACTGTAGACTTGTGTGTTTTTGTGTGTTTTGTTCATGTTGGTTTAGCCAGTGTGGTTAAACTGCACTGGTCCTTTCCTTGCCCTCTCAGTCTGAAGAGACCGAATGTGACTGTCTGCTATATCAAAATAGCTTCTCTATTATGTTGTACACTGTAAAAGGTGGCAACCTGCTATTTTTACTTAAAGGTTCTATTTCTTCTTGATCTAACAATTTATATAGTTTTATTGGTGTAGCCTATTGTATTTAGGTTGATTTAGTCATATTAAATAATATTTATTTTATTAGATATTACCACATGAAGCACATTTTTAGGTTATCTGACAAAATAGTTTACAGTGTACAGTGCTGGACCAATGGGGTACATTTAAATTTCACTGTTTCCTGTTATGTTATTAATTGAACAATTATTTTTTTATGATAATTAGGGTTTGATAAATGTGTCTGTGTTTCTTGCATTAATAACACAAATTTACTTTGAATGACAACTCTGCAAACCATATTGCACTATAAATGTACTCACATGTAATAATTAGATAATACTGATGAACTACATTTACTACTAATTTTACGGTTAGTCACCTCTTTACTTTTAAATATGAGTGTCACATCATGCATTGTAGTGCATTAATTATTGTAAGTATTTGTGGTCACATTGTCTTTTGGTCATTGAATTGTCAATTATAAAGAGTGACACATTGTAAAAATATTAAATGTTGTGTATACAATTATGAGTACTGAGTGGTGGTAGCGTAGTGGGCTAAAGCACATAACTGTTAATCAGAAGGTCGCTGGTTCGATCCCCACAGCCACCACCATTGTGTCCTTGAGCAAGGCACTTAATTCAGGTTGTTCCGGGGGGAATGTCCCTGTAATAAGTGCACTGTAAGTCTCTTTGGATAAAAGCATCTGCCAAATGCATAAATGTAAATGTGGTTGTGTCTTTATCTTTAGGATGCATCCTATATCATAACTCCCATGTAACTTGTCCTGAAAAATGTAGTAGCCTAAATATTTCTGAGATCATCCATTTTATTTGAATTTATTTTAATGTAATATAAAATGAATGCTCTATTGCTTTCTGTGCTAAGCAAGTCTGTCTTTGGCTTTCCCAGCTCCAGGCCCATGCTGTGCACAGTTGGGGGGCCTTGGAGCTCCTGCAGTCACTTATTTCAAGAGAGAAAAGCGAAATCTTCAGTGTACCAGCCTCACTTTCTTCTTACAAAGACAGTGGACCCAACACAGTCTTGATCTCCTTATTAATTTTCTCTAAGTTTTCTTTTAACCTATTTTCCTGTCCTTCTCCACCCATACATAGATCAAGTATAGAGGTTCCACTTTGAGTTAATCGTCAAGCAAAAAAGTCCATCCATATAAAAACTGACTGGGAATAATATTTTTGAGCAGGAGGAGAAGATCTCTGGAGGTATGTATGAAAGCCTAGATGTGAAGGTTGGCTTAGATATGCTTCCTCTAAATATTCAGTCATAACTGGTTCTTCGTGGATGTAAGGCTTTTGTCAGCAAGCTACTGAAATGCTTGATTAGCTAATGCTTATGGGAGCATAACAATGGCTTGATGGACAATTTATGTTAAAATGAGAGGTTTGTGGGGATGCAGATTTATGCTAATTCTATCAAAACGTAACTGAGGGAGAGTGATGCAGCTTTTAGGCACTGATCAATAATTGGCTCACCAATTGTGATGAAATATATGGTGCGTTTATGTCAGCATGTACAATTTTTTCAAATTTAGCTCTGTGCTAGTGTTGGCTTAATCCTATGATCTAAAACATTCAAACACAAGGGAAAATGCTTTTTTGAAGAAACTGCTGAGATGTATAAAAAAAACTTGACCAAAGAGATTGTAACTGTAATGGTGATTGCAAAGTGTGAGATTGTTACTGCAATGGTGATTGCAAAGTGTGAGTAAGCTATTTTAATGTCTTAGCGCATAGCGCTGTTGTAGATTTAGAATCAGTGAGGGCATGAAATGTGTTGTTTCCATGCACGTTGCAGTATATCAGCTCTGGATGATTACAGAGCTTAAATAGATTAGGTAGGAAGTGCAATGTGTTATTAGATGAAAGACAACTTGATGGTTATAATCCCTTGTATCCATCGAGCGGAACTCAAGAACATTGGAATTCGACAGCTTCACTGAAATTTAGGCCTAAGTAGGAGCTCTACGGGTATTAAGCTATAGATCTCATTCAGAAGAACATGATTTCAGTCCATTTAACCATTTCAACTATGAGTACAAATGTGATGTGATTTGCTGATTATTAACTGATCAAATCCATGTAAAAAATCACATAATTTGTTTGTTGTATCAGAAAATGTTTCCACCTATTCTCTTTCTATTAGGTTTATGTATTAATGTTTTTCTATTTTCCACTGTTACTTTGTCTGCATGTGAGATGCAACATTTAAAACAATACATTTGAATGTAGCTCACAGATACTGTGACATCATATATCAGTTTCTGTGAGGACATGTCCATCCCTACTAGGACATTTTTTAACATTCCATAATGATAAACCATGGTTTACAGGAGAACTCTTAACAGCATCGTCATGTCAAAGTGGATGCTTACAGAAGTGTGGATTCTAAGGAATCAGAGTGGCTAGAAGAAGCTACTCTGAAAAACTGGACAAAATGATTTTTTTCAGCCAACGATCCTGCATTTGTGTGGAAAGGCCTGAAAAGCATCACCAAGCACAAGACACCTCCCCCTCACTCTGTAGAGAGTCAACTAATGGCTGAGGAACTGACTGTGTTTTACTGCAGGCTTGAAAAATCCAGTCTCCCACCCTCCCCCGTTCTGATCTTCACTTCACACACACACACACACACCAACACCTCCTGGACTGGTCTGCCTCATCCGTGACGGTGACAAGTCTGCATACGGACAGGAGGTTGATCAGCTGGCTGTCTGCCTTGAGCTCAACAGTGGAGATGATAGTGGACTTCAGGAGCATTACAACTTGCACATGTACATAAGCCATTCTGTTATATGTCCTATTATTTGTATGTCTATTTATACTGTGCCTCACTGTGATGTTCTGTGTGCACTTGTTTCTCCTATCACCAAAAAGCGAATTCCTCATGTGCGTGAGAACACTTGGCAATAAAGCTAATTCTGATTCTGATTTTAAACTAATTGATTCCAATCTAATTTCTATCAGCCGACTTCCCATATAATCGTGTTGCCATTAACAGTACTCCCATGTGCAGCTGCAAATGGCCGTTTCATGGAACGAGAAATTGCATATGTGTTTAAATATTCAGGAATACTCATTGCATATATGGTTTGTGCTTTAAAAAAAATTCACAATATAAAATGTATAGATTTTAATGTACCTACGTACATAATTTTGCCTTATTTGGAACTGTGCATTGTCTTTTTTGTTCAAGATCTAGTTGCTGCATTTACTAAACAAAGTATACATTTCAAGCCATTTGTTGGAGTGTGTAATGTGTTTACAAAATTTCATATTTCAAAGGAATAAATCACTTTATGGTATTTATCTTCAGGAATGGCGTTATCTTCCACTTTATGTCCACTGTATTGTTTTTAAACACTTCCATTATAATTGGTTTGTGCAAACCCTAAGTAAAACTGAATCAGAGTAATGAAGACAAATTCATGGATATCCAAATTCTAAGACATTTTATAAATTCTACATTTAAATATCTCAACTTGGGCCTCTGCAATTTTCTTATTTGAGGACATCTGAAATTAAAGCACACACCATATTATGCCTATACAGCTCTTAATCATCCACTAATTACCACAACAAATGAATGTTCTAACGAATCAGAAATAGTTTTTCTTTTTCAGGCGAGTAACTACCCAATCACATGCACAGGGGTAACTGAAACTGTGGTGGCTTGCAAGGGGCACTTTCATTTGAAATAGAATTACCAGCAGAATTATTTTGTTCTATTTGTTCCACAAGCAGTGGTGTGTAAATTACTCAAAAAAGTAATTCATCACAAATTACTAATTATTACTTTAAAATTGAAATCAGATTACCAACTTGTTACTTCATCAGAAAAGTAATCACATTAATAATTACTTTTAGTTACTTTCTAAACCATTTTTCACAGAAATACTTTAGTTTTTGCACTATATGAATTATGTACAAATTCTATTACGTAAAAATAATGTCTATAATTCCTCCTTCCACTTTGACTCGTGAAGGCGGGGTCACATTTTCCATATGTTTCGACTGAGCGAATTTGAGCAAAGGTGAGCGAGCGTTCCAAGGGAGTCAAGTGCCACGCTCTCGAGGTGGATGTGGGATGGCAACGGTGCAGAGAAAACGTTGAGGACGGCTGAGAGCATAACATTTTTTTTAGAATTCTCAGCTTTATGCAAATGAGAAGCGGAAAAAAACAATCACCGTGAACACAATGCAGTGACGTCTTTCAGAAGCACTTCCCAATCTACAAAAATGCTAGAATATCACTCAGTACTTTAGTCACATCTTTCCAACATCATCAAACAGTCTTCAAATGATGATTGCACACATTCATTGTGCCATGTATTGAGGCTGGGTAAACAAGCGTGTAATAAATCAACACTTTACATTGTGGCATTCAGAAATGAAGCTGGCATCTTTCCAACTGTTATTGTGTATATATAAAATTCTATTATTGCTTGTGTAGTTGGGTTGCAACTTCCGATTATAAATAAGATATTTAGACTTGCTTTAAGAGGATGTATCATAAATATAAGTGTATTTTTTAATAAGTGTATTTTTTAACTTTGTTATAATTCTGCGAGAGCAGTAAAGACAAAATATACTTAAGATTTATTCTCTAAAAGCAAGTCTAAATATCTTATATGCTGCTTCTCAGGTTAATGCTTCTTTTTTAAAAAGATTTTTAGACATGTTAAAATATTCAAAACATTCTCAGATTCTTATAGCTTTTTAAAGGAGTTTTAGATATTTATATTGGAAAACAAGCCAAAATAAAAACAAATCAAAAACATATTTTGTTGCAGTGGCGAAGGCTACCTTTCTCACCTTTCTGTTCACTTCAATCCATCTTTACCTCACTAAAAAACAAACTCTTTCTTATTAATAAAGCTGCATATTGCCAATATATTCACGATAAGAAATGCACAGTGACATACATTATGATTCAATAAGTCACGAGCCATCACGTTACAATCTAGCTGTATTAAGCATGTACGCTCGAAGGCCGAGCACCAGCTGGGTCGGTTTCAATCTCTTCCCCTTAGATTGGGGCAGTTCGTGCAACTCACCAGGTGCTGACTGCACAGAGAAATGTAGTTGTTTACATGATCTGCTTCCGCATTATTTAAACTTTAATAAAGCTATAACACATTAAATATAACTGCATTAAAGATGTAACGCAAGTTTAGCTCCAGCTCCACTAATTCCACAATGAGAGTGCTTCTGTATTTACTTAGTTTGTATTTTTGCATTATGATTCACTCTTTATGATCTACATCACCTGAAGCTGTTTGGAAAGTTTAGTGTGCATCTGGACAGTGAGCTGTATAATTCATCCTCTCCTAAGTCAGGTGCAAACTGCAGTGCTTCTCTCGCAGCATCATTAGAGTTTAGTGTGATCTCATGTTACGTTAAACCTTCAAAAAGAAACCTCTTTTTAATACTGCACTTTATACTCTGGGAGAGTGAAGTTATTAAGCTTACTTGCAGCTAAAATTATATTCTTATCCATTGTGAATATGCAGTGTAGCTGTGTATGAAGTACCGCCCGCCCACACCAAAGTCACTTCCAAACCAAACAACTTCCTATTGGTCAAGGCGGCCAATTCACGTGTCAAAATTCACCAAACTTTATCTCCATGCGAAATCTCCTGAAGTCCCGAGTGCCGCTCTCGGAGAAGGCTGTTCCCTAGCATTGTGAGTGGCTTTGTGCACATTTCTTCTCCATTAGTAGAAACGTATGGAGTTACATTTGTGCCGCAATTCTGCGTACACAAAATTATATTTTGAGTGCATTAAAAATGTTCCGCGTGCGCATGGTGATATTTTGAGCATGCAAAAATATATTTGGGTAGGGGGAGAAAGCTAAATGTAAGAATTCTGAGCAAAGTCACATTCAAGTAAACTTTATCCAAGCACAAAAAATATATTTGTTTGCTCAAAATGAATTTATCTTAGCAAGAAGATACATTGCTTTGCAAAACTGAGTTCAAGCGCATGCAAAATAACTTTTTGTGCGCTCAAAATATCATCTTGCAGGTGCAGAATAATATTTGTGTGCTCAATAAATCTTGTGAATGCAGAAAATTGTTTTGGCACACAAAATATCTTGCACTTGCAAAATAACTTTTTGTATTCTCACAATGTCATCTTACGCGTGCAGGACTTTTTTTGAGCACTCAAATTTGCATCTTGCATGCACAGAACATTTTTGTGTGCGCTCAAAATATAATTTTGCGCGTGCAGAATTTTGGCACACATATAACTCCATAGAAATGAGGCCTAGATGATGTATTTCGCCCATGGAATTTTGCCTTGACGTGAAGGGACATTAGGGGTAGCTATCACAAAGCGCAAACAGATATTAACATAATCCCTGTTTAAAATGTATCCTACATATACATAATTCTACATAATAATATTTTAGAAATATGTCTAGCAAAAGTAATTAAAAGTACTTAATTTAACAAATGAATTTCAGTAACTGTAATCTGACGACAAGAATCTGAAATGTAATGCACTTCTTTATTTTTTTTTTTTTTTTTTTTTACAAAAAAGTCATTCGTTTACAATAATTAATTACTTTGTCATTAAATTACACCCAACACTGACAGGTTATGCAAACAGTTTGAAATATATAATCTAAGATTCATTAATTGAATAATAACAATAATAATTAAATAAATTTTTTTTTTTTCTTTAATGCAGAGTCTTGCTTTACCCATGCCTAGCATCAACTTAGTGTACGGTGCAACTGCCCTGTGTTTTCTAAATGGCCATCTATAAAGTCAGACAGCAAAATGGATGTTATGTCTTCTCTGATATATACTGATGCCTCCATCGCAAATGCTGTTGTATCCAAGGACATTTTAAAACTATATGGGATATTATTATAGGGAAGAATGAAATTTGAAAAGGTATCAACATAAATTCTGACTTATTTTCCACACATTGTTCCACCAAGGCTGACGCTAGATGAAGGTCATCAGCTCCAGCAAGATATATAGGCTTTGAGTTCTTGTGTGTACACAGAAACATGTGAATGCGTGTATATTAGGTGTCTGAGAGGCACTTCTTGATGTCAAGGTTGTGCTGACAGCATATCTATAGTATGTGTAGAAGTGTAAGCGAGGACTGTTTGTGTGTGTTTGTTACCAGTCTTTATTTACCCCTATGCTGTCTTTAATCAATACTCAAATGAAACTATATTGGAAAATTCCTAATATAATCTGTTTTGCATTCCATGCAAGCTCACGATTAGTGTCTTATATTTGGAATAAACCTTCAGATACTCACATAAAAAGGTAATACAAACCTCTCTCTGTGTATGTGTCCTACTTGTATGTCATGTTCTTTGTGCAGCTTGACTCATATACTATGTATTTTTGGTATAACTCGTTTACTGTGCAGCCTAGCTCAGGAATATTTAGGTTTTTATTTGCCTTATCCATAAAGAAAAGTTATAAAAAATACACCCGTCCTTTATTAGAGTCTATAAATAATGCAAAGCACAGCATCTGTCACAGGATGATGTCCTATTTCTCAAATGATGAGGGAATATATCTAGATGCACACAATGTTGTGAAAACCATGACAAATGCATACCCAGTGGAACAAATACATCATGTGTAAATGATGGTGATCAGAGGGAGAAAACACATTCATTTGGTATTGTAACAAATTCAGCAGCAGACTTCATTTGTGTTGTATCCTTCTCATTTCGATGCACACATTTTTACTGACAGTATTTTCTCCCCAATTAATCCAAGTTTTGATTCTGTATATGATAAAAGATGTGGATGAGGAGGAGGATGTGAAATGTAAAGAACTTTGTCTTCAAAAATGTATTGCTTTCACAATCTCTTCCTTTTTACTCTCATTTACCAAGATTCTTCCTGGAAATGAATTCTTGTATGATTTTAATTACTTTTGCCTACATAACTGTTTATGACTTATTGCATGGAGCAAAAACAGACAAGCATGTCAATTAATTACAAGATTCACTGGTATGAAGATATACGTTTCACAAAACCACAGGGTGTGATAACGAAATGTACTGTAAATTGCAAAAAGCCTACACTCGTGTGTCATTTCTAACCTATTTGCTGTGAAAGACTGTTTAAAATTGGTCCTCCTTGGAGCCACAAATGTTGAAACAGACACAGCGAATGCTACACTGTGTGTCACCTATGTATATTTACCCATCTTTTATTACTCTGAAAGTCTGTGTAAGGTTTCTGTTCAATCCTTCCCCACAATTTTTCATTTCTTCTGTTTCTTGCTGTTTATCCCAGGTTGTATTGATGAATACCATATTTTAAATGGTAACAGAAAGAGAGAACTGAGCCATGTTTTTATTTGCATTTCTGTGATATTAAAGAATTATTATAATTATTTTTATTATAAAGGCTTTTTATAGAGTAACACAAAATACAAGGTAAAACACACAGTAAGAGGCCTATAATATTATAAATCAGGGAAGAGTTTAGTGTGTGTGTGTGTGTGTGTGTGTGTGTGTGTGTGTGTGTGTGTGTGTGTGTGTGTGTGATGATAAACAGAATGAATGAAGAGGCTACTGAATAGAATTAATGTAGATATAGGCTTTTGCACAGACTCCTATGGACGATCCTCTATTATTTTCTGGTCAAACGTCACGCTGTTCATTTGAAGAGCTGTGATGCCAACCCGAACCCCTTCATGTCTCACACATTACCAAAACTCTGTGGTTGCAACATTTCAGAATAGCACAAAAAATATATTTGACAAAAAGCATAAACTATGTTTTTTTTCTTTTGGACTAAGTCGTTGTACTCTTTTCATGCTGGCCACCAAACCATGCCTAATGGCTCCTGGAGAGTAGAGGCCCAGATTGTGGCGTCTCTTCCCAACAAAAAGAGCTTAGAAAACCAGGCTTAAAATTTCAGGTTGCCACCCCCACGAACCCACCCCTCCTGGAGACATATGCCCCTTCAATCTCTGGAGAAACGAAAGATGAACTCAGAAGTGGATGCGAACATGTGAAAGCGAACATTCCTCTGTCGTTTGTAGATTATACTCAAAAGTTTTAGTTTTAGCTAGGTTAGGCAACTAACTTTGAATCTGATCCAGGCATGGAGGAAGTTGCATATGACAATGGGTAAGAATTTGATTGAATTTGTTTTGGCTATTCTGGTTCTGGTTAAAATTGCTCATTCATTATGTTTTGCCATCCCTGCTTTGGGTTGGAGTACACAGATCAGTCACATTCAGGCTCATTACAGTGTGACTCACAGTTCAACAGATTACACGGTTAAAAGTTCAATGGATATGCAGTATTTTTGGAATGCAGTATGTGTTTATGAAACTGATAATGGATTCTGAAAGTGTTTGCATGTGATGAAAAGACATATCATAAGACTATCATTATAAAAATAGAACATTTGGGATGATTATTTTGAGTGCCTTTGAGTTAAAAAAAAAAAAAAAAAGTCCATTATCACATCTTTCAGCTTGTTAATGTTTGTGAATGAAGATTTTCAAGTGTGTGAGTGTGTGTGTGTGTGTGTGTGTGATTACGTATGCAGATTTAGTTCTGGTTTGGCAACAAAATTGTACCTAAAAGTCAGCTAAATCTGACAAAACCTCTCTTTGGGAACATTCAGGGATGTCCTCAATTTGAATATCGATTCCTAAATAAAGTAAATACTGTTTATTATTATTATTATTATTATTTGATGTTTTTTTACAATATAAGTCTATGGTATGTACCCATTTAGAGAGCTAAGTAAACGTGCTTAGTTGGAAAATATTCTGCTACATGCAACAAAAAGCCAAAACAAATGTGTGTGTGTGTGTGTGTGTGTGTGTGTGTGTGTGTGTGTGCGTGTGCGTGTGTGTGTGTGTGTGAGTGAGAGAGAGATATTTTAGTCTAAACTACTTTATTTGCTCATGAAAATCCCTACATTGTGTGAATGTGTGCAGATAATGTAACGTTACTTTAGAATGATGTTTGGACCAATGGCACCTAGAGATTAGTGAAACAGAGGATGCTCAAAGCTGCACTGCATGGCGGCCGATGCTGTACGTGTGATCAATCACACATACATTCAGCATTTCCACCCTCTAAGTCGAGGAGATGAGAGTCGATTGATTTTCTGCTAGGTGTAAGGTGTGCTCCGATTGCTAAGGGGATCCCTCCAAAAAATTAAAAGACAAATGCAGTTTTGTGAAAGTACACCAATACACAGAGACAGTTTGAAGATGATTTGTGAAGCCTTCCTTCGATTTTTCTGTTGTTCTTAACATAAATGCAATATAAAGTGAAACTAGCATGACATCAATATGGATAATTTCTCTCCTATTTTGAGGACCATCTACAATCATTCGTTGGAAGCTAATCCTCATTACAAAGGCCTCTGTCTCACTAATCTCTCACTGATTGATGTATAGCTTTGTAACCTGTTTTATAATAAGACAAATAAGAATAAACACAAAATGTCAGTCTGATGTCAGATCATTTCTTTAATATTTAATTGTATTTTAAAAATATATATCCTTTCTCTTAAATACTTAAATGTATCTTATTTCTTTAGAGGTACAAAAATAATAGATTTACACCATTTTAAACTAATTGGTTATTTCATTATAAACAAATTAGTTTTACAAAATAAATGTTTTAGGTTTATGTCTGTTTGCAGCAATTATAATCTATTGCCTAAATGAAAACAAATGCTGCCTTTAGTACTGACATTTCATGAAACAATTTTTGGATTTAGAATTATATATCATAATGAAATAGTTGATTATGTTGCATAGTATTTTTTTAATTCCATAATACATTTGAGAATTTTAGTTTATTACTAAAAGGGTAAAAAGATTATTTAACCCAAAATGTAGCTGTGCATTGCCCTAAAAATGCCAGAGGCTAAATAGTAAGATGTAACAAAGCAAAGACATTTCTAAGACATTGTTTTGAATCTGTCTGTGGAAGTATGTTGAGGATAAAGATAGACATGTGTTATTGACTTACAATAGATTCTGTATAGGCCAATTACATTTTCCAAGGCTGTATTGGGGAATGTTATTGGAGAAGGTTATTAGAATCTGACTGTTTGAGTTTCACCTGTCAGGCTGCTCTCAACATGAACTGAATGTGAGGTGTACCTCTTATCAAGTCAAAACAGTGAAATAAAAACAAATAGCTTTTTTATTATTATTATTATTTATATAAATGTGTTTATTTTTCTTTTTAAAATGGTTGCAATGATTTGATTTTTAAACTGAAATGATTCTTGCAATCCTGTATTTATTAACCCTGTCTTTGTTTTCATTTAATGCTCATTTCAATCATTTATTTTCAGTGTTATTTTTGTTGTTTTTAATTAAGGTCAAAAGCCCCAAATGTACCGTAAGAGATAAGAGATCCTGTCTGTGTTGGGACCAGGTCATGGGGGTTGGGCTGATGAAAGGCATAAAGCACATTAAATTGTTTAGGACACTCCCACTATTCAGAAGCACTTAGTGTAGCCACTCCCCAAAATGTGCACAGAAAATTACCATCTGAAGGCGAAATGAAAACACACTCAGGCTGTTACAAACACTCATTTGGGAAACCAAATTAGCTTTAAGTAATTAGCCAATGCCATTTCCATTTGCTCACCATTGAAATTAAAGGATGTAGGTAGTAATATTATGCTCTCGGTGTCAGTAATAACAATAACAATGTAATAATAACATAATTATGCTTCTCTATAATAAAACAGTGTTTGTACCTAGTAAGTTGCATCCTTTCTGGATATTATATATATATATATATATATATATATATATATATATATATATATATATATATATATATATATATATATATATATATATATATATAACAGATTTCTATTGGAGTCAGTCATATTTCACAGTGATTGGAAATATATATATAAAATTTACGTCTGTTTAGATATGCTTTTTTAAAGCAGTTTATTTGTTTATTAAGATGGAGTTTGACTGAATATTTATTTCTGATTGTTAAAATAAAAATAAATAAAACAAATGTACAACATTTGTGTTTTCATTGATTTATTCATTTTGTTCATTACTGTTTTCTGTGTCGGATATGAAGTTGCATAAAATTAAATTAAAGTTGAATGTCTTTGTAAATATTTGTAAACAGTAGGATAATTCACATTATTATTTAAAGTTAAACTGCAATTTGCTAATTTTATTTTTCACCAGTGTAGAGGGAAAAACGTAATCATTATTTGTGACAATTTGTTGCTTAATTTTTGTTGACCTAAAAACTTTTTTTTTTTTTTATTTTTTTTATTGTGTTATTCCAATTAAATAAAACCGTGAACAGTTGATGTTCTGACGGTCTGACCATCTCAAAAATATTCTGCTAATAAATACCAAGAACTTAAGGTTTCCGGAACAAAAATATAACAGTGATAAGTTACATTTACAAACTTGGCAGATAATGATTCAACAAATTATAAAAGGTAGACAGCTGAAGCAATTTATCTATATAACTGTGTAACTTAGGGACGATTTATTGTGGATATGGTCCTGCAGCAGAAGCAGTGTTTCTTGAATCCATAATACAAACGTTACCTTATATTTTAGCTGCTCCCGACATCCCATTCAAAACACCCACATTCCAACCTAATGGACGCACCTCGCCCTTCCTGCATCTGCCATATTACTCCGCGCATACCACACACCCGGACCCGGTGTCGATTTAAAACAAACATCCAGACTTGAGACAAGGCCATCAGAATATAATATATAATTTATTCCCTATCGCTTTTTGCTCTATACTTATAGTACTAACTCTTGGCTTCATCCTTTGTCGTGCCGACAATATGCTCTAGTTTGTTGGATGCGGCAGGATACATGAACCGCATTCCTAGTATAAGACCTGTGTCTGATCGCCGCCATTTTAAGGTGTAGATGTACAGCAGCGCGGAAGGTTTGCTGCACCGCTAACGCAGGAGAACTGTTACCCGTCCGAGAATCTCACCGGCTGGCTTGGCTGTTTCATTCCAAGTAAGGATATTGACACGTTGCTCAGGCTTCGCCGGCCAGACATAGTGATTCGCCGTTTTAATTTCAGGTAAGGTTATAAATGCTGGATGATTAAACTCGAGGTAGTTTGATATGAGTATCGGGAGGATCTTCCCAGGGTTTCCCTTATAGACTTCGGGCTGGATCAAACTTCCGCGACCTGAAGATTTAAATCGCTTTTGGTTTAAGGTGTCTGAGAGTTGAACGCTTTTGCATTTTCAATGCTTTCCCCATAAACTGCAAGTATGTGCTCGGCACACATCGAGTGTTTGTTTACGGCAGCTTGGTAAACATTGGCTAACGGTTAGCTAGCGTTAGCTTTCATTCAGTTCAATGGCTGCACTATACCTGCACGTCTCAAACGATGAACTAGAATATTCGTAAAATACTACCAAATACCGTGTATTTGTGTTTCACAAGGGACACCCCGCACTAGTTTTCCTCATCAATATCTCATTCTCACATTGGTTTTTCTTAACCACATTATGATTGAGTTTCTCTCCTTAAACAGTTTATGTATTCAAAAAAATCGTTATCAGATCCCTAGCTTATAAACATTTAGCATTTTCTGAAATGCAGATTTTTCAATCAATAAAGAAGAATGAAGACATTATACTTCGTGTTTAATATCATTATAATACAATGTTTGAATATATAGCTTAGAATGCAAGTTTATATGCGAACTTATTTTACATTAGGAAGCCTGTCTACCCTAGTGTTATTGTAAATTGCTTATGGAAAGTTTAGCATTTCAAAAGTAGAGTCTTTGAAAAATGTCTGTCTTGTCAAGCCTTTCAGCAGTACCATCGATCCTAAGTCGTCTACGTTATCCAAGACTTGTTTGTACAGTTGTGAGTGTTTGAATGCAAACTATGTGTCGTACAAGATTTGTTATATTGTTATAGTTGTTCAGACGTATCCGTTTGCGTCATCCAATAGGCAAGTTTGCCTCAGGGTTTATAAACTCGATATAGGGAAAATATCAGAATCGCAACAATTCTAAGGTTCATTGCTTTTCCTCGAAACAAAGGCCCAATTCCTCATGCGTTCACTGGGTTTCTCTTTCCTCCCAGAGCTAGGAACAGTCGTCCCTCACACTTTCTTTATACATGCCCACCTTAAGAGACACCGCACTACTGACCTCAGATCAGCGTCTCTCCGGTGGTGTAATTATGGGCGGAGCTAAAGTCCGACGGCAGCGTGCGCTCTGGAAACTGAAGAGGTCGAAACTTTTCCACGAGTGTGCGTGTGGTTCGTCTGACGCTGCGGTTTTCGTACCTCTGCGGGAAATACCCACAGTAGTCTGTTTAAAAACAACATTTTCCCCCATACGACACAACTCAGAAATGTAATGGAAAAAAAAAATGTATTTTGACCTTTAAATTCTTTATTTACAGTAGATTAATTTGGGTTTCATGTTGCCTCAAGCTACACCAAAAGCAACAATATAATTTGATTTGTTGCTGTTATATGTGACTCATGTTTGCTTTTTGTTCATCAAAAGCTTAAGAGTAATTTTTAGGTAATGGGTTATGTTTATGTTGGCTAATAGACCAGAGTATTACCATTTTTAATGGATCCCTTTTCACAGATTATAATGTATTCTGCCATATTTAGCAGCATAAATCTAACATATGTTTTACATACTATTAATTTAGTGTGAATTTGTAGCATATTACAAAATTATACTTTAAATTACCCTGGAATGAGTTGCCGCAGATGCTGTGAGGTTTCTTATACAGCTACTAAGAGAGTGATCGTAAATTTGCTTGAAGTTATCTTCTGACTGTCATAATGCATCACTCAAGTTTTTACTTCATTTGCAAAGCTGTGAAAACGCAATAGTGGCTTTTTATATTGGATCAAATGGATAAGCAATAATTATATTTGCAGTGGTCTCCCATTCACCACTATCAAAGTTTACCCTGCCATCGCTTACTTCTGTGATTCCAAAACCATAAGTGTGAAAAGGGACCATTTTTAATCGAGACTGTGTGGCGTTGTAGACTTTGGGTTTGTTCCAAAACTTGGAGAGCGTACTCCAAAGGCAGCATTTTAAAGGGATGGTTCACCCAAAAATACAAAATTGCATAATTTACTCACCCTCATGCCATCCCAGATGTGTATGGCGCCCTTCCTTCTGCAGAACACAAAGATTTTTAGAAGAATATCTCCACTCTGTAGGTTCATACAATATAAGAGGATGGTGATCAACACTTGGTAAAGCTCCAAAAAGCACAGACAATTGTAGTAAAGTAATCCATATGACTTAAGAGGTTAAATTAATATATTGTAAAGCAATTAAAATCTCTTTGGGTGCTAAAAAAATGATTAATATAACACTATTACACTAATTGTTTTCTTATGCTTTCTTTTCAATGCACGTCCATGATAGGAATCAGTTTACACTGCCTCTTGATGCAAGCATGCAAATTAACTTCCAGTTGTGTCATGTCAGTTGTCACGTGAACATGTCAACGTGCTTGCGTTATGTGAGAGGAGAGCTTTGGGAGACCAGGGCTCCAGACCAACATTTGAGAGCGGTAGCACTGGTGCGTCCAAGTTGTACAGATGGTCGCACCAGCAACCGCGTTGGTGGGTGGATCCTAACCAGACGCAAAGTGATACTGCAATATTCATGTACTAAAATTATGAATAACAATAAAAGCTGATGTTACAAAAGTCAGATGGAACAGTCTTATTGAACATACTTAATTTTTTCATTGAAGCTGCATTTGCAAACTCACTATGGCAAACCTCAAAGTAATAAGCACACAAACACAAGCCTGAATTAATCGCTTATGTGAGCCACTCTGCACATGTCACGAGAGCTCACATTTTAAGGAGTCCGGTTGATGCGCTTGCACTGATCCTGTCAATGGAGCTCGCGTTTTGCAGGAATGCCGGTTGACACGCGTACCGATTGCAGCGCACAGTTTGGCTTCAAGGACCCCCATGCACATCTGTGTCCCACACGAAAAGCATATGTAGCACTCATAAAGTCAAATGAGTGTAAGATATGGAAATGCATACAGATGTGGCTAACATAAGTAGTAAAAGTTACATCTTAAAAAAAAATGTCTATCGAACTTTGCGCATTGTATCGGTAAAATTTGGTTTGTTGATCATTGGATCGATGCATTGATCTAGGTCAATGGATCGGTACACCCCTAGTAAATAAAATAAACATTAAATTGCTTAACACTATATTTACTAATTTTCATAACTTTATGTAAACAAATTTTGTATTTTAAATGGTAGATAACGTTTTTTTTTTTTTTTTTCTCATTCATCTAATTTTAGTAATTTATTTGCACATGAAGAAATTAATATATTAGGAAGGAAATGACTACACACAGAAGTCCAGCAACCACGGATGGCTTGTCCACGTTAGCAATTCCGTTTTCTCAAAAAATATAGAATCAAACAAGTTGTACATGCTGTACATGGTGATTTAAGATATTTACATATAGCGCACATGAAGCGCTTTTACATTGAAGATGTACTCACACGCCAGCTAAAGGTTCTAGAAAGTCAGTCCGCTGTTAGCCATTTTTGGAAAGCTCCTGGGAGACCATTTCCAGTTATGACAGTGCAGTTCCTATCTACTTGAATGGGGGAACACCGAATTCTTAAAAATGGTTGGTCAAGATTTTGATTGAAGAACGCATTTCAAATCGTCAGTAAAGTTTGACAACGCTTGTAGTACTCTGAATGATTATTTGTGCTTTACCTCAGATTATGCTGAAATTTTCCTGGTTTGTATAGAAATGGGCATTTTTGAGATGATTGGGAGGTGATGTCTGTATCTAAAAGGTGATTGGCTCTACCAGTAAGGTGGAACTTCCTTTCTACTTCTGTTGACCATTGGATGCTAGAGCCTCTTGGTTGGGCATTTCAATTTCTCCCATTAATTTTAATAGAAGTGGCCCATCTCTGCTAAATGGCCTCTGATCCAGTGCGAGCAGCAATCTCCTGACAGTTTAAAAGGCTTGGATCGCCTGTTAAGATTGTCACGGACTGACGGTTGTGATTTGTGAATTGGAGGAAATTTTGATCCTGAAGTTTTGATTCTGGCTGATCGAATACACGCTACAGAGGAAGATTTTAGATGAGAGCAAGACGGGAAGGAAATGCTGGACTTTCGTGAGGTTCATGTGTAACGTTTACATGTCTCGGTCGCTTCACATGCAAGCAGACGATTCTCACCACCTTAAACTAATCGGCCAAACAGGAAAATGTATTGTCCGATAATGAGATGATAAATCTGCAGATTTTTTGGCGACCTATTGGTCGATCACTAATTGTATCCAGAATTTTGACAGTAAAAGTAAAACCACGATTACATAGACAGTAACCATAAAAAAAATTATGCAATTTTTTTTTTTCATGAGAAAAATGCATCCAAAAATTTAATTATGTTCCTTCACTACGTCAATATATGAAATTCATGGTAGATATTTTTTATTATCTGTGACGTGGATTGAAAGCTTTTCAATTTCTGTCCTTTCATGGTACAGATTTATTTTTTTATATATTTTTTTTTATATTCCTTTTCAATGATGGTTAGAACATTGGGGCCACTTAATGCGATTTAAACTAGATTAATCATCGACACATCAGGTTTTCCTAGAGTTTTTAAACAAATGAATCCACGCATCTCAGAGCACTTTGATCTGTGTGGCTGACCGTTTGAGACTTGTCCGTGTAAATGCATGTCTGTGCTTATCTGTCCATTGAGACTTCAGTAGAGCTGTTTGCTTTTGGAAAGTTGACTTTGATATTTCTCATGCGCAACAAAAAAACGACAGCACACAGAGTCGGCCAGTGTAGTCGCATCAGTGTGCCCTCTTGCAGAGTTTAATCGCAATGTTGGGGAAAAACGTCTGTGCTACGATTGTCTGTGCTTTTTGAATTTGTTTAGAGAATTGTTTCTTGTGATAGTTGGGAGTCGAGTTTCGTGTGCTGTGCACGAGGAGCGCCATTTAAGTGATGCGCGGCCATGCTGCCTATGTAGAGGGTACCAAATAGGTCTAATTGGGCATTATATCGGGTAGGATGCTGCCGTAGAAGACCGCTGCCATGTAAGCAGGGGATAGTGAGGCATCTCGCTAAGTTTTGGAACAGACCCTGTACATTGGAACGTGTGTCCACACAAATGTGGTGATAATCAATGTGTTTTCAATCAAAAACATTAATGTCTCATCCACACTAGACTGCCTTTTTTCTTTCTCTTTTTTTACTGAACACGGAGCATTTATAAATCTCTATTACTGCATACTTGGAAACTTAAAACAGACATTTTGAACCTCAGCAGATTAGTTTGCGACGTGGCCTAATACGTTTCACTTAAAAGTATTAATTTTGCTACATTTACTCCATGTTAGAACAAAAAAAGGGTTTGAAGAAAAAATAAACACACTCCATTGCCGTATACTTTGGAAAAGGATCGTGTTAGGAAACTGAAAACTAAAATGAATTGGTGTGGATGTCTTAATGGCATGCATCATTTCTTTTGAAGTTTTTGGTGTACTGTAATTATTTTCAATCAGCAAAATGATAAACATGCTTTAACCAGCACAACCCATTGAAGAGACTGGTAGTCTATCCCATCACTGCCTTGATTTCATTCCCATCAAAAATTGTATATGTGCTATTCTGAAAAAGGTCTGCGAAACCTCTTCCCTTGCACATCAAGAAACTGTCTTGCATTGGCCCTATGCAGCAACAGCTTCCTTGTTTGTGTTAACAGGATACAACTTGTAAACCTTAAATGAGCCCATTTAAAGAGTGCTAATCAAGCAGACTTCCGTGTTTACTTTGAAGTTTCCGTTTCCAAATATGTTCCATAATCGCATGTCTGAGCGCCCACCCCCTGAGAGCCAATACAGAATGCCAATCAGTGCCACATGAAAAAAAAAAACCTGTGTATTATTTGTGTCTGCCTACCCTCAGTGTTTGTGTGGTAAGAGCCGGTCTAGTAAATTAATTCCAGGTCAGACTCACCACTGTGGAGGGCTACACACACACACATTAGTTCATAAACTACAACAGCTGTCTCTGTTTGCTAACGATTCAGACCCTCTCCCTTCACATACACCCATAAAAAGCCTAATTTATTAACATTGGCTTGGCTTCACAGTGCTGTATTTCCTGTTAGTAGAGTCTTTCATTGCAGGCCAGAATTTGAAGTACTCATACATGCACACTGGAATGTCCAGTGCTCACTCCAGGATGTTATCTTGTATACGAGGCTTCCTGTGTTTACCTGCATGTGAATGCAGCTCTTTTACTAAATGTCACAGGTTGGAAATAAAGTGTGTGTATGTGTGGTTTTTTTAAAAAAAAATAAAAATAAAAAAAAAAAAAAATATATATATATATATATATATATATATATATATATATATATATATATATATATATATTATATATATATATATATATATATTAAATTAATGGGGTTACAATAGCACTTTGGAATGGTGCAAAGTACCAAATGTATGATGCAGAAATTCTGCATTAATGTTTAACTGTTAAAGGAATATTCTGGGTTCATGCAAGTTAAGCTAAATTGACCGCATCAGTGGTATAATGTTGATTTGGTGATCTTGAAGTTAGTATGCAATTTTATCACACTGAAATCATGTTAACATGCAATTTTTTGGCTATACCTTTTGAAACTGATTATTTTAAAGTTTGAGGATTGGCCTTATTCACTACGGTTGTAAGTGCCTCATTGTAACCCAGATTTGTTTTTGTTTGTTTTGCTTTTTATAAAGATGCTTTTTTTTTTTTTTTTTTGGTAATCAACGTTATGCCACAAATGCTGTCAATTGAGCATAATTTGTATTTTAACCTGGAATATTCCTTTAAATCAGTCAGTCATTTATGTTCTCAGGCTGCCTGGATGCTCATCCAGCTGAGAACCAGCACTTAACCTAGATGCTGAGGGTTGACAGATTTAACAGAAGAGCTCTGGAGTGCATATGTAACATTTGTCCTAAGTGTGAACATGCTGTCTTGCAATGATCTCCTGTGCTGCAAGATGCTCTTCCTTTCCACACCGCCAAATCAGATGACGTGTGTTTGTGCTGAATTAACAACATTGACATTGCTTACTGGCTATGCTGAATGGGTAGTTCAGTTGTAAAAGAGCTGTTGCATTTCCACAGTGATTGATTGCAGTGCATACTATGCATTTAATCCAGATATCGTGACGTATATCAGGTCTTTTGAGGCCCGCAGGATGTGAGAGCCCATGTTGTTCTCCAATGCAGCAGGAAGCCAGATTCTGTCAAGATTTCCGTTTCCATAGATTGTCCGCTTCCTAGATGCTGTGCTGTGAAATGTCCCCTCAGGGCTGTGATCTTGCGTCTATAGAATACTGGTTCTGTTTAGCTGCACCAAGAGCAGTTTCCTGTGAAAGTAAAACTAGACCAGTCGGCTTTAAACCCGAGGCTGGATTCAAGAAAATGTTATTTAAAAAAAATTAAGTTCTTAGGATAAATTATAAGAAGTTTGTAGGAACGTTCCGAAGTGCAATAAATGTGTATATGTGTTATGTATGTATATGTAGCATGCACCCCGCAATGATTGTTTTGTGTAAAGTGCGTGAGATGTTAGTTTAACGACTTTAACCATCTTA